>AXZN01000049.1:0-370555 GCA_000498155.1 Shiraia sp. slf14
ATATAAAAATATTAGTAAAAAGTATCTTTATACTACTATTTATTATTTATCTACTCTCTTTAAATTCTATTTAAAAAATATCTACTATAGCTTATATTTAAGTTATATTATATTTAAAGTATAAAAAAAGTAAAGAAATATACTTAAATATCTATACTTATACTAAAAATTTATATAGAAAAGTAAATAAATATAGTATATTTATTTATAGAATAATATAAGCTATTTAAAGTTATATAAAGTTAGATTAGCTATAGTATAATACTTATACTAAAAATTTATATAAAAAAGTAAATAAATATAGTATATTTATTCGCGAAGTAATATAAGATACTAGATATAATCTAGCTATAAATTAACTCTAGAATTTAGGTTATATAATATAGTATAGATTTCTTCTTATAGTAAAGATATAAGTAAAAAATAATATTATAAAGCTTATAAAGAATCTATAATATATTTTAAATATTACTAGACTATATATTATACTAGGTACCTATATCTTCTTAAAAGTAGTAGCTTATCTACTATAATCTTATTAAGTTAAGAATTAAATAGACTACTTTCCTGTAAATATATACCTAAAATATCTTGAGTATCGCTTAGGGTATATAGTGTATTGAACTGGAACATCGCATCGTCTCCTTCGGTGTAATCGCGTTGAGTATTGGGCGTCGCTGGAGAATTGCGCGGTGGCAATAAGTAGCCCTCTAGATACTGTGCAAACTCCCTACCTTTCGGTAAGCGCCCTCTGGAGAGAATGAAACCAACGTACACAGGCAGCAAAACGTAGAGCCTCAAGTCGCAATTTACGATGTCCTGCTGCCTCGAATGCTTAAATTCCTGCATCTCCTTGTTTAGGATTCGTGTAAATTCGTCTTTGGCTGTACGTATGAAGGCAGCATTGTCGAAACGCAGTTCCATGACATCCAATAGTTGCTGTAATTCGCTGAGAATCTGTTTCGACGCAATTAGTCGAGAGACTTCTGCAGCGAGGTGAATGTTCGTCGAATGAACGATTAATGGGAACATGAGATACGCAAGCCTGGGTCGGGAGTTAGGAAGGCACACTGCGCGCAAGTTTCGGGGACCTACGTGTTTATCGTAAGATAACTTGGTACATTGGATAGCATAATCGCATGGAAAGACTCTGTTAAGCCTGATATAGAATCCGCAATATCTTCTCGAGCGCGCTTGGTAGCCTCTCCCGCGGCATGGCTGGGTAAGTTGGTCAAATTGAGCCTGAAGATGTCATGGTGGTGGAGCGCAAGAAGAGCAGAGCTTACGATTTTTAGCAATCTGTAAAACTTCGAGGGGAGAATAGAGAAACAAGACTCACTGGTAAAAGATATCTAGCATGTGGAAGAAAGCGATAACCATCTCATCTTCAGTGTCACGGCCTTGAAGGGTAGTCTCATGCCAGCGAGAGAGCTCCACCCGACACCAGCTGGCATTTTTGCAGCCTACTGTATTGACATTCGGATTAGCGACAGGAAACAGTTTACCAGCAGGATATGCCAGGTTCACTACATGAATAATTACGACGCTGAGCCGGCATAATTGAATAAAAAGTTCCACCAGTGGCTTCCTCGTGCCATATAAGGTTACCGAGGGTAAAGGTGAGCTATCCAGCTCTGGGAAGAGCTTTTCGACCGTCGTTGAGGTATTAGAGAGATTGCATTGGTCCGGAGAAATTTGCAGAGGCCGACGGCAACCCAAAGCCATCAGACGATCCCGAACCACAATGCACTGCCAGATACGTTGATGAAGATAACTAAGCCCACCCTCCACGATCGGCTCTTCAAATATATGCATGCCAGCTTGTTGGGCGAGTCTGGTAGCAATGGACAGCCAGTAGCTTCCATCCTTATCTGCGTTTCCAGTGTTTGAATGACTCTGCGTCAAGAGAACACACCCTTGGACAAGTGGAACAACATCATTTTCAGCTTCTAAGTCAAAAAGCAGCTGGGTACCCATGTTTAGTCAGACCAGTGGTTGAAGGTGCGGGATCTAGCTGCTTACCTGAGCACGTCGATGACACGTACGCCTAGCCTCACTATAAGAGCTGAAACCTAGGGCTTGTATAACAGATTGAGGGGCGCTCTAATCACTGAAGTCAGAACTCAAACTTTTGTTTCCTTCGATACATTATGGCTCCATACCGGGCAGCATATTGCAAGCATAGCATGCAAGAGGAAGAGAGATATAAAAGGTGGATGGACAGGGCTGCAAGACAATCCTCTGAACAGGCTCCAGAATTCCGTTTCCTCCAGAAGCGGCATCATCGGGTGGAAATGGGTGAAGTAACCCTTGAGGAGGGTCTCAAGAACATCTGCCGCTGGTACCCGCAAACAGCCCTGGGTCTCCAAGAACTGGATGAACTCTGCAGAAATATTACTGATGTTGCTCAGCTTTATTTTCTCGTAGGTTGAGAAAGGCACCCAGCTTGAGTACCCAGGGACAGTATATTCTGGTTGCAGCAATTTGTTTGCGCGGGCTCCATACATTGCTCCGGCTTGTGGAGGTGATTTCCAGCTAGCTAGTGGGAAATTTGTTGCGAAATTGCACTCTGAGTCTAACTGATAACTTTCGTCCGCGCTATTGTGTAACATTCGGGTAGGCGATTGGATTGAATAGGCAGCAGTTTGGCGTTCCTCGGTCCCATCTTTCGCGGAGTAGCGATCAATTCTGCTACTTGAATGCATTAAGGAGGGCATCGAATCGGGCGTTGCCAGGAGCGAGACCTCCGACATTGTGGGTTGAACATCAGGCCGCGGTGTCAATTTTCCCAAGGATGTTCTATGGACATTGAATCAGACATCTGAGGCAGCATAGAGTGAAGCGCGAGTCGCTGGCTCGCTTCAGCAGATCATCATTCTTTCTTACCTTATTAGACCGGCGCTGAGGCCTGAGTTGATGCATTCAACTCCATCTAGAAGGCAATTCGTGCACCTGTTATTACGAACAGCCGCATCGCAGCGGACCTTGCGGCTACGACAGTGTAAGCATGCTCTTCCTGCCCGTCTGTGACGACGCCTTTCAACACGTGGCTGGCTCCCAGTTGCGAGAGTGATTGGCCCGTCATCGGTCATGATTATGTAATATTAACGATATACAACTAAGGGGCTCGACTAATGTGGTCAAATGTGCTTAAACTATGTGTGTGTCGTTTCATTGAGGTGGTTCAGAACCTCATGAGATTCCAATGCAATCGCATCCTGTATGGGGCCGAGGATGCGCCTCATTGGTCGTCTCTCCGCGTGCCTCCGCTTTCCCCGCATTATTGTACTGCGGCTCTGCCACTAACCTCCACAAAAGGAGAACGCGAATACAGATTGTTTGTGGTCATTGAGCGCCTTTGATCCAGTTTTGTACTGCATGCCTGCCCTCACAATTTACTATTGACCTTTTGCTTCGCGGCTGCGGCCTCCCTATCACGAAGCTGGCGCCGCAAGATCTTGTTTGACGGACTTCTCGGAATGCTTTCAATGAACTCAATACCTCCTTTCAGCGATTTGTATTTTGCTAATTTCTCGTCAACCAACTCTTGTAAATTTTCTGCGAGCCATCGATCACTCTTTCCTTTAGCAGCGGCAGATTGCTGGACAAACGCTTTGGGTACCTCCCCTCTTCGCTCGTCCTCCACGCCTATTACTGCGCAGTCAGTTACAAAAGGGCTTGTTAGCAAACATGCTTCTACTTCTGCTGGCGCAACCTGGTGTCCCTATTGAGTAATGTGAGATTGAGCACACAGATCTTTCATGTTTGACCTACCTTGACTTTGATCATATCCTTCACCCGATCGACTATAAATAAGTGTTCTGTCCCGCTTGGTGCAAGCCTAATTTCTACGATGTCTCCTGTCCGTAACCATCGGCTGGTAGCGTCCTCAACGAAGGATTCTTGCGTGGCTTCTGCATTTCCAAGGTATCCTAGGACAATGCTTGGGCTCTTTGCCAATAGTTCTCCAGGCTGATCGTGTCTAGTTATCTCAGCACCGTCCGAATCCAGGAGTTTGATCTCTACTCCTGGAAGGAGTGAGCCACCACTGCCAGCTACCGGGTCGTGTGAGCTTGTATGAGATATACAAGCTGCTGCTTCTGTTGCTCCGTATGCAGGCCTAATGGCCCAATTTGGGAAGTTCTTCGCCATCGATTCCACCGTCTCTTTACTGAGTGCTGCTCCTCCACAAACAATTGCTCGCACACTACGTAAATCATACGCAGACAAACGACCAGGGTGCTTTGCTATCTCCGAAACTATTGTAGGGACCAAATTAAGAGTATTGATACCATATCGTTCAGTGCACTTTAGCACCATGTCCATGTCGAATGCCGGAAGGCTAACAATACAGTCCCCGCGATAAAGGCTCAGATAAGCAATGACTACCACGCCGTATATATGCGAATGAGGTAACACACCCAGTACCACTTCGCTTCTGGTTGGTGATATTCGCCCTTTTCGCTCGTAAGTTGTCAATTGAATTACATTAGCTGTAATATTATGATGAGAGATCATCACTTGTTTCTGTGAGATATTTGTCAATGCTTACTATACTCTTTGACATATCCACAGAACTTACCGGCAGTCCAGAGGTACCACTCGAGCTGCATATGAAAGCCACCTGCCTTTTTGACTGCCCTTGCAGCCATGAGATCGCCTCTAACCTAGGCAGTGTCTTGCCAGCATCGACAAGCTGAGCTAAAGTCTTGAATTTTCCAGACGCCCAGCTCGCTGTAGGCATTTCGCAGACGAAGATTCTGCTTAAGGGCAACATACATTTCTTGGCTGCTTGAATTGCTGTTTCAAGTAAAGGCGGGGTACAGAAAAGTGCTTTAGGTTTCAACAACGCGAGCTGACTCTCCAACTCGGCAGCAACGAAAGAGGCACTAATAGGTGCACTGATGCCATTTAGTCTGTGAATTGCGAGGTTCAATGTCATGATGTCGACCTGTTATTCAGGTTACTAAGCATAGTCCTGCTAACTTAGAGTCTATAGACTTACTGTGTTTTGCGCATATATACATATAAGTTTGTCCAAGTTCTCCCCTGCGTTGACAGCCCATCCTAGCTCTCGAGCCAAAGACCTCGCCAATAATTCGGCATCCATCGCTTGTTCTGCGACGACAACAGTTTTGCCTGTGAGGCCACAGATGTAAGATGGCAAAGATTTGCTGATAGGAAATCTGCCATAGCGATCATCCACTATGAAATCCCATAGCGATACGTCCGGGATCTCAGGGAGAGGTGTGGGTACCCATGGTGGAGGAACAAAAACCATTTTAGATGATTTTTGACACGTAATCGTTTTTCCTCATGAAGCGCGCCTCAAAACGATTGAATATGTTCGAATTGTCCGGTTAATATACGTTCAAGTTATTGTATGTTGCAGCACGTTGGAAGGTCAATTTACTAGTAACTCATGCCGACCAGCCGCGGAGCCTACTTACACTGTACCTAATTGAACAGCAACTAGATCATGACTGATTGCGACAAATTTTGCTACGCAGTAGCATCCCCGTCAAATAAACCTGGCGCCTTTCACTAGGCAAAACAAAGTGAAGCATTGCAACCAATCGGATTTCAGAGGTCGCCGAGGAACAAGAGCCAATCACAACACAGATACGCCGAGGAGCTATGCATCGGAGACTCTCAATGTTGGCATCCTATCCATGGCTACAAAAATTGAGGCTGATGTAAATAACCTTCTCGAGTTGCTTATTTGCATACTTCGAGTCCATTAACATAGTGTTGTCCATCATCTTGCTGCAGCGCAAAATTTACTAGTCGCTATTTTGAAAGGCTGGCCTTATTCAACAAGCTTACAGGTATAGGCAACATGACATCCAAATCTTATACATTTCTCAAAACCTCGATTGAGGACGGCGTCGGCATAATTCAACTCGACCATCCGGAGAAACGAAATGCCTTGGGATGGGAGCTTCACGCGTCTATCATTGAAGTACTGCAGGATTGGGCAGAAGATGACCGCGTCGCCGCAGTACTCGTTGTGGGCAATGAAAAGTACTTCTGTGCTGGCTGGGCTTTAGACATTTTGCAAAATACTAGCACTACTGGAAACGAACGCACTCGATTTGTTGATCTCGCTCTCAAACTTATGATCGCTGTATACGACTATCGCAAGCCAACGATTGCAGCAGTAGCTGGTATTTCTCCTGGATATGGCATGGACCTGGCGAATATGTGCGACATCACTATCGCATCAGAAAACGCTGTATTTGGTTCAACTCAAGTTAAATATGCCATGAACGGATTCTACCATGGAATGCTTCGCAAGATCGGCCCACAGAAAGCGCGAAGAATGCTGTTCACTGGAGACCCGATTACTGCCGCAGAAGCGCTTAGGGTTGGGTTGGTTGACGAGGTGGTCAGAGTTGGGACAGTGCGGGAACGCGCACTTAAGCTCGCCAAAGACATTGCAGAGGCTGGGCCAGAGTTAACGACCGTCTTGAAGGAGGTAGCTCTCCGCGCGAATAATATGGATCATATTGGAGCTACAGCCTATGAGCTTCGTGTGACTGCGGATCTGGTACAACGAGGACTATTCACTCGCATGATTCAGTCAGGCTTGACGAAGTTGCGTTCAGGCAAGAGTAGAGCCACAGAGAGGTTGGAAAAATTGTGAATACTGGCTCAGAATTGATGCAGTCAGAGAAATCGGTGTATTTAAACATATTGATTAAAACTGATCTTGTTTCAGGTGGTCCTTCCACTTCATTAATTCATTTTGTTTTTGTTGTGTTTTGTTTTATCAAATGCGATTTAAGGCATCTTCGACATGATGTTATATGTAAATTGGTGTGCATACGTTGGTATTTACATGTTCTAGTCTCCTTTAGCCAGATTAATGTCAGTCTAAGTCGGTACATTCTCATAGATATCTTAGCATTATGAACTAGTGTCTATATTTAAAGCTTGAAATATCTACAACTTCTCAAATCTTGGTTTGGTCTTAGAAAGACTGGCTTCAATAGCGACTAGAAGAACAGCTTCTGTATTCCAAACGGCAGTATACATCAAACCTAAACATAATGTCATTCATCGCCCATTGCAGATCGAGGCCGGTAGAGAAAGCCCGATCGCCAGCTGCAGAGAGCACAATGCATCTCACCGAGCTGTCAAACGACAATGTTTGGAGGACATCTCGCATTTCGAACCACATTAATTATTTGTTAGTAATCAATGATATAGAAGGGCTATCAAATGTAACGGGTGACCGGCGCGCATACAGCTGTGTGAAAGCGCTGAGTTTATCCGTGCGGTTGATGATCTCCACATGTGCGATGCCATTTTGTGGGAAAGCTACCTTTAACTACCTACAAGCGGTGTTAAGGAACATGATTCGTTATCGAAGATTTTGCGAAGAGAAAGGATAAAGACTTTAATGTCGTATTATGGTGTAGCAAGATGTGGAGGTGCCGACGCCTAGGACTAACTGAAGCCTATTCGGTGCTAGTGACAGCCTCGGTTACTTTGCACATAGGGGTTACACCGACGAATCTTATGCATTCAACTGTTTGCGATTATTATATAACTTTTTATTCTACCGCTCGTTAATATAATCCGACCAGACCAAATTCAGTTTCCTGCTTAAATCTTTATTCAATGCTGAATGTTGCCGAGCTGGATGAACGTCATAGCCGCGATGATATTTAACCGATACGCCAAATAGCACCGACTAGTCTCGGGGTTTTACCAAATCATATCACCAGTGTTCCTCGGATCGATCCGAAATAAACAATGCGTCTCGCAGACAACCTAGCAACGTTAAAAAGTCACCTGTTGGGATAACACCTATGCTTGCTCCTGATGATTATGGAGTCTCAATGTACATGCTCTAAAGGCATCGCGTAAAAGAAATGCCACCCAGAAATAACATAGTACCGATCCCCTTCGAAGAGCCACCGTGGCTACTAGGGACTCCATCGCCTTACTACTCCGAATCACACCGGAAATGGCAGAAAACTTGCAGAGAGTACTTTGATGCCAATTTCACTCCATTCGCCATAGAATGGCAGAAGGCAGGACAAGTTCCCAGCGCCGTGTATGTTAAAATGGCAGCAGATGGGTTTTTGATTCCTCTACTACCTGCTCCACTGCCTGTCTTCGAATTGAGACGGTACGGAATTCATGAATTGCCAGGAGGACTGCAATTAGAAGATTTCGATTACTTCCACTATTCGATACATACTGCCGAGGTTTGTCATGAAACATTATTGGATAGGATTTTAGACTGAATCAGCTGCTAGCTTTACCGATGCGGGCTCTGGGGCGCACCTGGTGCTTTAATACCTGGAATGGCGATTGGCGTCCCTCCGATTCTCAAGTACGGAAGCAAAGAACTCAAGGATCGTTTCTTGCCCGGCCTATTATCCGGCAGAACGAGGACTTGTATTGCAATTACCGAGCCTGGTGCTGGGTCTGATGTTGCAGGCCTTGAGACGACAGCGGTGAAGACTGAGGATGGACTGTTCTATCGGGTCAATGGGGCCAAGAAATGGTAAGTGAAACATGCTCGGCTGGCTAGTTTGACGAAGTAACATATAAAAGGATCTCAAATGGCGTCTTCTCAGACTACGCGACCATGGCCGTTCGGACAAGCGGATCACGCCCACCAGGAATTTCAATGCTCGTAGTTCCCTTAAGAAATATCGAAGGGGTGAAACTGCGACCAATGGACATCTCCGCCGGCCATGTAAGCGGAACAACATACATTGAATTAGACGACGTGCTTGTTCCCGTAGAAAACCTTATCGGCGAAGAAGGTCGAGGTTTAAAATACGTGCTCACGAACTTCAACCATGAACGCGTCAGCATGACCATCAGGGCAATAATACAGGCACGAAAGGTTCTCAGTACTGCTTTCGAATATGTCACGAGACGAAGGGCGTTTGGGAAAAGACTTGTTGATCAACCTGTGGTGAGGCATCGACTTGCGAAATGTGGAGCAGACTTGGAAGCACAGTGGTCGTGGACGGAGCAACTGCTGTATTCATTGGCGAAACTTTCGAAGGAAGAGGCTGACGGTACGCTTGGAGGATTAACGGCGATGGCGAAAGTACGAGCGGGTAAGGTGCTGGAGAAAGCTGTGAGTTCTGCGCAACTGTTGCTTGGCGGGAACAGCGTTACGAAAGGTGGACAAGGCGACGTTATTGAAAGTAAGTCTCTAGTTTGGCTGTTGTGGCATATTCTGACATATTCTGATAGTGATCACCCGAGAAGTTGCGCTGGTGCGTATACCTGGGGGCAGTGAGGATGTGCTTCTTGACCTCGCCGCGAGGGATCTTTTGAAACGGTATGAGAAACAGCTTCAGGATGTCAAGGTCAAGCTATAATCCCCTACGAGACTCCATAGGCCACGATACATGGATTTATTTTAGATTCCATTAATGAAGGAAACAATGATTGACGATTCTGGTGATATGTTTCTTCATGGTTATATAAGATAGTCTTCTTTGCCATCTGAATCGGTATCGCCCAATTTTGTCGAAAACATCCTCCTTTTGACAGGCTTTCAAGACGACTTGGTCTCAACCATCACATTCCACGACCCAGACCATGATATGCATTACTCTTGGCTTGAGCTCGAGCAACGAAGCCTCACCAATGTCGCCAACACATGAACATTACCCGATCATGCGATCGCTTTTTATGTGTCTACAAGGCGAATGGTGGCAAGCCGCTCTGCGAATGGATAGTTTCGAGATGCCTCTCCGGATAATTGTGCTTGGAGGTGACATTGAAGCAGAATTGAAGACGGTGTGTGAAAAGCACACAGAACTGCTCAAGCCAAATCAGTGCCTCGCTGGTTTGATCTTGGCTCTCCATGGCTTGGGCAGGAGTCGAATTGTGTTTAAGGTCACATGCGCAATATGATGGCACGAGTATTTCGATATTGTGGCAGAACTTTGCCAGCCTTCATCATCGCATGACTTTAGTTACTAGTCTTCCGTTTTCTGCCTATCTCGCATACGGACAGTCAGTACGGAATTAATCAATGAGATGTTAGAGAAAGTCGCTTCAAGGGTCGCAGCTCACGAAGGCGTTTCCCGACTGTGCGGGCGCCGGCACTGTTCGTGTCAGAATGTCTAGTGCTGCCCCTCAGCTCCCTGGAAAGATGTCCATGGCTTCACTGCTCAGTGCTTCTCGGGCCGTGCTGCTATCTCATCTGACAGGGAAGACGGACATAGTTTCTGGGCATGTCGTAGCTGGCCGCAATGCCAAGTTTACTGGAGTTGAGAATCTATGTGCTTCATGCATCAACCCCATTCTCGTTAGGGTGCAACTTCCTTTTGGTCAAAGCCCTTCGCAGTTATTAAATTCCACTCACAAGCAATTTATCAATCTTGGAGAAGCAGAGGTTTTTGGCTGGAAGGACATCTTCAAACATTGTACCGATTGGCCCGCAGAATCGCGTTGTAAATCCGTCATTGAACACTAAAATCTAGAAGAACGCCCTTAAATACGCCTCGGTGCATCTTCTCGCCGCCTAGGCTGGCTAGAGAATCCGCACGGTTTCGTAGAGTCTCCATCTCTTCACTTGATTACTTGTAAGTTTCAATTAACTTCAAATATCGAGTCTATGACAGAAGCAAAGATGAAGGCTCTCTGACATCAACTGTTTCCAATCATAAGCCTGGTTACGGATGACCATGCGGCCCGAGAGAATGGCTCTTTCAGCCAAAACCGTATATGCTAGGTCATCAAATACATCATAATTCGTCCAAAGCTCATTGACTCTGAGTAATGTTTTGGTTGCTTCATGACTTATCTTGTTCATTTGTCTTGTTAGCTTACGTGATGATTTAAGTCTTCAACCCCAGAGGTTATGTCAAGTAAGATACTTTGTACCTATGTATTTCGTCTCTCCGGCCGGGGTATCTTAGTTGGTGAAAAACAAACCCAATCAATGAGTCCGTAACATTGGCCATGCATGTTACATGCGATTTGCGGAACCCGCGTCATCTTAGATTTGTGGGTTCAATATTGATATCAGCAGTCGCGACATGTATTACTTGGCATTAAAACCTCAGAGCTCCCACCCCCGCCAAAAAAGACGGTAAGCAAACTGTCGATAGTAACACACGCGATGCCAGTGCTACGCCATTTTACCGAAGCTTGATACGCCATGTTACAAGTGCAAAGTGGATCGAAATGTCTACAGAAATCATAATACAAGTCGCTTCCCTTATTCACAAATTTTGTCACTCACACTCCTCTCTCTAGGTAACTCGCCCTGAGGGGGAGATTCTTTTTTTCTTGTACTGTTTCATTTGGAACGTAGCGCGCTCTTCCAATTTTTAGTTATATCTTGGTCAACTAATGTAATCACCATTACTTGCATATGTTTGAAACCCAGCGCACAACCCCAATGGACAATAACACGCACAGTATCGCTCAATTGGCGCACTACGCTATGAATCCACGGTGACATGGAAACGAGAGGCCCCACTTCTATACCACAGGACATATGCTCTCGGGTCTTCTCCCTGCGATGTTTCATTGTTGTAACTAGGTACTTTAGGTAATGTGGTGTGATCTTCACATCGGCCGATGGTGCTCACAAACCAGTCCAGATTTTGTAGCAATCAATGGAGATGCTGACTAGGTGGCACCAATCGATATTGAACTAACGAATCACCCCATCCAACGCATGCATAAGCTTCACGCTAAAGAGTACTTATGGCGGGCCGGGCCTTCAGATCTTAGGACCCCGCAGCACAACGAAGATCAATTATTCCTTTTACTGTAATAGGAACACGTCGGACGAATGAGAACTGCTCTTTTAACCCCATGCCATGTCAGCAACGAAAAAAAGGCTTGGCTCCCTCAGATGATCGCTGTGTACTATGCTTTGCTATCATTAATCGTACAGCTACGTGTCGGAGCTGAAGCCTTTTCAGCTGAGGAGAAATACTGTGGCGGGCACTAAGGGCTACATCAGCGGATACTTCATGCATCTAATATTGCGGGCACGAATTAAACGCTCCTCTTTACTCACTATGTGTAACTGGCGTTGTGCCACGGATATCTTGGCGAGGTACGATGCGACTATTGCGCTGATAAAGGTGGGTTTGCAAGCTAGCTACGTGCAACAAAAAGAAGTATAAAGTGCAGCTGAAGGCAGTGTTTGGGTTGCAACAGTTGTTATTGAAAAGTCCTTTCCCAGTTTGGCGTCCAACTTGCGATTCACTGAGATCTCTCCAACATGGCGGACAAAATACCATTTGAAGCAAAACGGGGTCACTTGACGGACGCAACCCTACTGGGAGCACAACGCGGCCTTTTGATGCGCGCTATTTTTGGACAGTTCCTCCAAATTACTCTCAAGGATCACAGCAATGAAACCCGGCAAATCGTTGTCGAAATTATCAAAGCTTTGGACAATGAGGTCAACGGTAGACCCGAAGCCTGTGGCATCATAGTGGCATTCTCCCCCGCCCTCTGGAGCAAATGGTCAGGCCGAGAGATTCCAATCCACGTTGACGTTCTCAGCAACAACACCAAATTCAAAATGGTGGCTGGCGATGTATTGATTTACATCAAAGCTCCAACAGCCCAGCTTGCGAAGGAGCTCGCCGACAATGTTAAGCCTCGCCTTCAGAAAGTCGCAAAGGGAGAGATTGATCAGCTCGCAGCTGGGAAGCGTCCAGATGCTCGTATCATGAGCGGCCGCTATGTGGATAGTATCACCAATCCAAATGACCCCATTTCTATGGCCGAAGATATTCTGCTTGATGACGTCCGTGGATCTTGCTTTTGCTTCACGCAAAATTTCAAATTTGATTGGGATGGCATCTCTTCGCATCTACCTGATTCTCAGGACCAAATGATCGGTCGCAACAAAGATGGTGCAATTTTGTCACAACATACACCACGAGGTCACATCCATCATGCCAATGTACGTGATGAGTTCTTCAATCAACGGAAGCTACTCCGCCAGGCTCTTCCATATGGCGCAGTCAAAGGTAGCCCTGGAAGGGAAGAAGGGCTCTTCTTTGTTGCCTTCTGCAATGAGCAGATCCGTTTCGAAAAGATTCTCGGCCGGTTGCTTGGTAAAGACCCTGATGATCGCACAACTACGGCGGATAGTTTGATGTCGGTTGTTGATGGGTTGGGCGGCAACTACTGGTATGTCCCAGCCGCGGAGGAGCTTGGTATTGCTTCGATTCGAGGTGTCAAGGATGTATACGAAGATCCGCACTGGGATGTGCGTAGCCAAAACGGATACATGTTTTACAATGCGCAGGACTACCTTCACAAAATGTCCACCAACGACTACATAGCTAAAGATGCCCCAAGCCCTCGCATTCTCAGTCTCATATCACGCACCTTCAATCATTGGCATGATGGCTGGGTGCACCGCCAATCGTTCCCTCGACTACCGCACTTGTCCGAAATGGAGTTGGCAAGTGAAGAAGAGGGCGAAAAGACTGGAGCAATATCCGTTCGTAAGGGATTGGCCAACAGAGAAAGTTTAATCAACTTTCTCTCTGTTCCTGACAAAAGGCTGCCAAATTACCGGTTGTCTAGGGATAATGGGCTGTTACGAATTGAGCCCAAAGAACTCATTGTTGGAGTTATCCCAGACTTCTCCTTTGGTCGCGGCAAGGAAGTTATGCCTTACCTCAACGAGGAAGAAAGATTGAGGTTTTGGCTCAATGGGTCACTAAGTGAATTTTCAGCTATGGGCCACGTCGTGCCTTTCTTCGAAAAGCTTGTGAAGAAAGGTCTAGGCGCTTTGGTGAGCGAATCGCAGAAGATGAAAGGCGAAAATAGCGGCGCAAAAGCAGACTTCTATCAAGCAGCCATTCACTCTCTGCGAGGCGTCCAAGGCTATATGCGGAATTGGTCTGAAATCGCAAAGTGGGCAAGTACTCGCACGAATAATTCTGAAGATAAAGAAAACATGCTCGATGTTTCTGCTCGCATGACACGCCTTGCTGAAGAACCTCCAAAGACCTTCCAAGATGCTGTCCAGCTGGTTTACTCTTACCATTGCTGCTTGCATCTGGTCGGTGAGTTGACAGCATTTGGGTGTCTGGATCGAGTCTTCGGGCCTTTCCTGGATAAGAATGACTTGGTACGGTCGCAGGAGATCATTGACTGCCTATGGATCAAGATCGGAGAGAACGCGTTCGTCAGCCGTGCTTTCATTGAAGATTATGTCACCTACGGCACTACATCGGTAAATGGAGTGTGTGGCAATTTTCCACAGGGCGACGGTATCAACCAGTGGTGCCAGCAGATCACGGTTGGTGGCTACAAAGCAGCTGCGGGGCCGCCCGAGCCAGCTTCAAATGAGGTTACAATGCTCTGCCTAAAGGCCGCTCGTCGGCTTCCCATGAACGCACCAACCCTGTCGCTCCGTGTACACAAAGGCATGGACCCCAAACTTGTTGAAGAAGCCGCCAAATGTGTGCTCGCAGGTGGTGCACACCCAATTCTATTTAACGATGACAAGCTTTGCGAAGGACTAAAGCAGTCAGGAGGAGGAGTTGACGAAGCATGGTCCCGTAATTATGCAGCAGACGGATGTTACGAGCCTATGTTCTGCGGTGCCTCTGCCTTTTCCTTTAGTAATGTGGAACCAATGCTTGCTCTAGAGCAGACCATCAATCAAGGCTCCAGATACTTGGAATCTGGACCAATTCACCTTCGAGGATTAAAAGCAGCCTTCCGATCGCCTCCTCCTGAAGAGATCCTCACTTTTGAGCAATTGACAGAAGTATTCTTTAAACAGTGTGAATGGCTTATGGTGCAGTGCTATAACTTTCTGGTCTCGAATGTTGGCAACCTCGCTGCTGTCTGCCCGAGCCCTCTGCTATCCGTCTTGATCGATGGATGCATGGAAACTGGGCGAGATCTTACTGATGGAGGTTCACGATTTCACATCATCGCGCCGATGGTCATCGGTATTTCAAACACAATTGATTCTTTATACGCCATCAACAAACTTGTCTATGACCCCGAAACGGCAATTACTACGCTCCCAGAACTAGTTCGTTGTCTCTCCAACGACTGGGGCTTCGACATGAAAGAGCCTTTCCAGTCTAGACTTTCGGGAGCTGCTGACGCACAGGAACAAGCATTACGCTATCAGCAGCTGCGAAAATCTGCGCTCGAGTTACCCAAATGGGGTGGTAGTGGCGTGAAAGAACTGGAAGTCCTAGGAGACGACGTTATCAATCGACTGGCCAACATGTGCAACGATGTGATCCGAGGGCCACACGGACCACATCCTGCTCTAAAACCTGCACTGGAGACACTTAAGGGGAAGTACGGACCGAAGTTTGAGTTTTCCGTTTGTCCAGGCATCGGTACTTTCGAAGGATACGTCGGTGATGGCATCCCTTGCGGCGCTTCTGCCGATGGTCGTCGGGCAGGCATGCCAATTGCATCAGACCTTTCCCCGACTCCAGCAGCGCAGGACCTCCCGCCTTTGCCCGCATTCCGCAATATCTACCAAGCCATGACGAGTTACAAAAACGAAGGCGCCGAGATCAAGTTCTCCAACGCAGCTCCTGTGGACATGAACATAACCGAAGACTTCCCGTTAGAAGACTTGAAAACATTCATCACTGCGTACGCTGAGGGAACAGTTGGTGGAAACCTCATTACATTGACATGCGCTGACCTGAATACATATCGTGCTGCAAGCGAAGACCCAGAGAAGTACGGTTTGCTGAGAGTGAGAATGGGTGGATGGACCGAGTTCTATGCGACAATGTTTCCTGCACACCAGGACCAACATCAGCGTAGGACGTATTTTTCGGAAAAAGATAAGAAAAAATTGGCAGAAGAAAGAAGGATGCAGACTAGTTCCACCCCACTATAAGAACGCCTTCGGGAGGGTTTTCTAGTTTTCCCTTTCTGAAAGAGGCAAACCAAGATGTAGGTACTGTTTGGGCATAACCGGAAATCGCGAATGGAGCCATATCAACAATTCTTTGAGCTCAAAAGCAGATACCGGTGAGCTTTCGAGATATTAAAGTTTACCTAGCTCGGATGTTCAGCGTCAATGAACCTCCTCATAGTTATTCATGTGTGCAAAAGCCTTAAAATTACCAAATGTAACCTGTACTGCGCTAAACCTGGATCGAAGACCAGTATAAGGTAGATCAAAAGACATCACGTGACACTTGAATGTTCTCTTTTGTAAACCTGTTAACAGAGTTGCGATGCCTGTAGTCAAGAAGCAGTTACTAAGAATGAGTTCCTGTGGCAGTCACTACGGGCGGGGCAGAGCGCGGCCTCTTAAGTACAAGCACGGGATGTGCAATAGGTAACACTAGGATCGAATAGGTTAGTTCGAGTCAGGCAAGTGTATTTATAGACTCCCTATCGAAGGGTCGAGGAAATTAGCATTTACCGACCAGCTACAAGCATCCATTATGGAGCGTTACAGGAATGTCGTCTTGGTGATTGGAGGGTCCGGATTTCTTGGTTCTCATGTTGTCGATAGCTTGATAGCTACAGGCCGATTCCAGGTCATCGCTACCACTAGAAACTCAAGACAGTACTGCAACCCAGAAGCGCAGTACATTAGCGTCGACATTACGCAGCATCATGAGATTGCCACCGCCATTGATCACATCAAGCCGATCGCCATCGTTCACACAGCCACGCCTGGTCCATTCGCCCCGACATCTCTCCAAGAGAAGGACTACGCCGCAACGATCAATCTCGTCGAGATAGCCAAAAGATCTGACTCCGTGAGAGCTTTGATTTACACTAGTTCTGCAGAGGCCATCCTAAATGTTTCTGGCGCGTCCCACCAGCCGCTGTCAGAGGCCAAAGCAATATTGCATCGGTGGGATTCCGCACCTTCAGCATATGCTCGCACTAAGAGCGGCTCAGACGCATTTGTTCTACAGTCTAATGGCCCATCTCTCGCCACAGCAGTTCTGCGTTTACCAGGAATGTTCGGTCCCCGAGAGAATAGAAAGACTGGCATTACTTGCAATTTCGTACGTGTGGCGAAAACCCTTGCTACTCGTATTCAATTGGGGACGAACAGTGTGCGACACGAATGGATATATGTAAAAAATGCTGCGTACGCTCACGTCCTCGCGGTCAATTCCCTAATCGATTCGCAACAACACGTTGATGGCGAAGCTTTCTTCATCACAGATGGCACGCCGATAAAATTGTGGGATTTCATACACAAGATATGGAAGGTGGCAGGAGACGAAGAATGCAGTCGCCAGAGAAAAGTCATTGTTCCATGGTGGATTATGTATGTGTTAGCTGTTGTAACGGAATATGCCTTTCACATATTGACTTTGGGACGCATTTCACCTCCCTTGACAGTATTACACATTCATTTTATGAAAGAGGGGGCATGGTTCGATATATCGAACGCTCGTAGGCGCTTGAATTACGAACCTTTGTTATCTACTGACGTGGGTATCGAGGAGACTGTGGCTTGGTACAGGCAAACTTCATCAGGACAGAAAACAGATTGATCGAGTATGCCTGATGCGCAAGCACCTACATTACACGTTTGCATTTGTTTCTCAATTATGAATAACGTTTGAAGTTGCTGGAAGTCCGGCGTTTAAAATAGCATACTGTATGTGTTGACATTGCTGCTTCGATGCTGTCTGCATTCGCACTGCACGTAGTATCATTGATATAATAAATTCGTGCGGGTGTATGTGGCAGAGAAGAATTCCATTCAGACCCAGCACGTGAGGCTTTCACAAACAGTCAGCTTCGCTTCTGCAAAATTGTGGCGGCAGAGCAATGACGTGTTAAATGACAAGAAGCCGCTGTCACCCAACACTTCCACATGCTTCTATCATGTTATACCCACCATTCCTCATCTCACCCATCTTTTAAACGAACACTTGTAGAGCTGGAAACTTACTTACCAGACGTTGGATTGACAACCTGAGATTTTATAATGGTTATGATTGCTGTCTCTTCGATAACCTTCACAGCTGTCTGTACGGGTCTAGCTTGGATCATATGGAAGATGTATTGGCATCGTAGGTGGATCAACAAAATGCGCAAGGATGGCATGGTAACCAACTTTGATCCGTCAATATGGCCATTTACTGAACATCACTAGCCAATGCCCTCAAGGAGCTGGATATCAGGTCATATCATCTTTCTATACAAGCAAACCCGTGCTTTACCGCTATGAGCCAGCGTGAACCTTGCGTTGTATGAGATGGCGTCTGCTTTCGAAGATGATGAGATGTTTCTGATCGACATATGGCCTTTGAGCGAACCTATGCTAGTCGTGTTCAACCGTGAGGCTGCCATCCAGGTTTGCCAGAAACTGAACCTACCAAAGGGAAACAAAAACGAAACTATGATCCGACCCATCACTGGTGGTCTGACATTGCTTTCCATGAACGACGCAATGTGGAAGAACTGGCGGAATTTGTTCAATCCTGGTTTCAGCGTTAGCGTGATAGATGCGCAGGTCCCCAAGATTGTAGATTCTGTCTCTTCTTTCTGTGAGAGGCTCAAGAAGATAGAAAAGGGAGACATAGTTTGTCTAGACGGGCTCACTACTCAGCTCATATTCGAAATCATTCTTAAAGTAAGCCTGTAAGTACTGATGCCACTACCTGCGATATAAAGCTTCTCACGGCGAAACAGCAACGCAGATTTGGGCCAGCATTACGATGGCCATCCGTTTGTAAGATCCATGAATAACATAATCAAGTGGCATTCATTCTGGGATCCACGAGTGTTGTTAAATCCCATGCGCCTGTTTGTCAACTGGTACAATAGCCGCATAGTCAATTCTTGGATTCAATCTGAGTTAGAACAACGGTTTAGGATTCTGAAACAGACACGTACATCGTCTATGCTCGCTAATCAGCCCCGTGGAAGATCTGTCATGGATCTTGCAATAGAAGGTTACATCGATAACAAAGATGGTGTGCTACCGGACAAATTGGATTCAGGGTTCTGGCGAATGGCTACCTACCAGATGCGGCTATTTCCATTCGCTGGGAACGATACGACCTCAAGTACTATTGTCTTTGCTTACTACTTGCTTTTCCAAAACCCACATGCTCTTGCTCAATTAAGGAATGAACATGATAAGGTCTTTGGAAAAGATTTCACAACTACTGCACATGAATTGAAATGCGACCCGTCGCTTTTAAGCAGATGTAAGATGACTCAAGCAGTCATCAAAGAGACATTGCGCCTCTATTCGCCTGCCGCAACGATGCGTACTGGGAGTTCAGCCTGTACCCTAAGCACCAATCGAGGGATATCGATACCTACGAACGATGTCGCGATACTTATATCACACCATGCCATGCATCGTAATGCACGCTTATGGCCTCGCGCCAGCGAATTCCTTCCTGAGAGATGGTTAGTAGGACCACAACACGAGCTCCATCCGAAAAATGGCGCGTGGCGCCCGTTCGAACTTGGACCACGTGCATGTATTGGACAAACCTTGGCTATGAATGAGATGAAGATCGCGCTGATATTGACTGTCCGGTACTTCAACTTTACACCAGCTTACGAAGAATTTGACAAGATCCAAAAGCAGAAGCTCGGATTCTTGCGCTCGTTGTATCACAGCATAGGGCTTTCAGGAAAAGATGCTAAAGAGTGGCGTGGCGATCGAGCTTATCAGACGGAAAAAGCAGCCGCGCATCCATTGCTTGGATATCCGTGTTATGTTTCAACTCGTCATGAGGATGCTATAGAAAAGTAGCTATCCTAGCTTATAGACTTAGGTTAGTTAATTTAAATCTCTTTTAGCTATTCTCTTAGCTTTTCCTAGAATTTAAAAAGCTAGGTATTCTATAAATACAAGAGGGAAGTACTATCCAGCTCTAGTCTTCCTATATACACGTAGATATTACCTTATTATAAAAGCGTAGTATAAATTAGGATACCTAAAAATCTATTATTAAAGTAAGTCTAATTATTTAACTTAATATTATATATATTCCTTCTAAAGTATAATAGTATACTATTAATCTACTAGTAATTAAAGTAGTACTATATCTATATTTATCCTTGTATATTAAGTAAGAAGAGTAGCTTAAGACCTAACTAGTTAATAACCTAACCCCTAATTATCGAATACTACTAATATATTAAGGAACTTAGTCTGATTCAGTTACAAATTAGTGTAAATCTCCTAGAGAGACACCCTGCAGCAATCGCTCCTGTCTTTATTTCCCCCGCGAACTTCTGCATTGAAAGGTAGTTGATACATTGCCCGTTCATATCAACTACTAATCCGGCTACATATATCCGTTACTAGTTGACCAAGGCTTTGTAATCTCCCTGTATCGGTCTCAGATTGTACAATATTTTGCGTCGCCTTATCAAACATTTCCCAAACGGGAAGAAAGTTATTCGTCTTCCAGGTTACGCAATCTTTTTGGATATTGTCGAATGCCTTCTTCATCTTGTCGCGTTGCTTCAACGATGCTACGTAATTCTCAAACTCGATGCTCTTGGCCTCGTTATTATTAGCCTTCCAATAGGTCCTCATGATCATTGCGCAATACAAGATCAGCGAAGCCAGGCCAGCAGCCAGAGCAGTACTGACAGAGGATCCATCGTGGAATTTGACAGGCTTGGAATCGCGCGGGTTTCTAGCCTCCGCAACCTGGTTGCCTGGGAAAAAGTAATCAATGTGGGGTCTGTCTTCGATCTGACTATCGGGTTGACCGTCCCACATGGCTGCTCCAATGCGGAAGATGTATCCCGGGCCCTTGCAATATGGGAGTGCATCCTTGCCGGCACTGGAGAAGTCGTCGCTCGCGGAGCAGAACATCAGTGCTTGTCTCTTTTTCACTGCTTCCTCAACCGCCTTTGCTAGGATGGCAGTGGACTCTTTTCGCTTTGAGTCACCTAGCACAATTGGGCTTTCTAATCGGTCTTTGGTACCATTACCTTGGGCTGTAATGTTACGTTTCACGGTCCAAGACATCGATATTATGTCTACTTCTCGACGGGCGGCTTCATATATTGCTTGCGCGGCAGTTTCTGCAAAGATTGTGCGGCTCCCGTCTCCCCGTGACTCGTCTTGTAGTCTCATTACAATCAAAGAGACCCAGGGATTGACTCTCAAGATCATATTTGCCATGATTGTACCTGGGTTTGTTAGCTTTAGATTGAAAAATTTGCGTGTCCTTTGGTAAACAGAACGACTGTAGTGGATGATAACTGACCGTGGCCTCCACTCGAGCGATGATATGGTCGCTCGTACCTCCCGTCTCCAGGAAAAAAGCTTCGACCAATTACCTGAGGTTTCACGTTGTGATAGACATCCAGCATGTCTAAGTCTACGCCGTCGTCGATTAAACAGACCTAAAGCATTGATGTGAACATGACACATAAAGTTTTACGGGCCTAAGAATGCTTACCTTTACCTTTTCAACGGGACCAACATTGATATTTTTCAAGGCTGTGTGAATCCTGTGTAATGCAGATCTGAACTGCTCCATTGTCTTCACCCACCTGTGCTGCTTTTCGCTTTCAACTTTGCTCTCCAATGCTTCGCTACCTTGTTCTTCACTATCCACCTTAGTCATTAAACCGTTCATTCTATAAATCACATCGATTTTAAACTCGTCGTTTTCATCTTTCGTTATGTGCCCCTTCACGTCTCTTTTAAATCGACGCAGCATTTCATCCATTCTATCACGCGTTTCCAGCCCCTACAATGAATATTAGCAGGGTTCTATCAATGAAATATTGTCGCAACGTACCGGTGCAGCATAAATTATGACCTTCTTCAGTAGTTTTTTTGTATTCAAGTAAAGTCGTGGGATTCCTTCCGGGCTGCCCCATGCTCGTAGGACTACAGCATTACCGGTCCAGTACAGACTTATCTCTTCCGCGTTCGGTGCAGCATACTTTATGACATCAGTGCTCAAATCAGGCTTGCGCCAGTCCCTATTCAGATTTAGTAATGCGTACATGGACAGTTGATTTAGAAAAGATTGCTGGTGATGTAAAAGATTTGGACGACGAACCAATTTTCTACTTCAATGGGCCGTGGTATCGGGTTTTTGGAGAGACTGTCGCTCCCTTGCAACGCTTTCTCGATTGCAGCGTCACTATGAGGTAGAACTGTTAAATCATCTACTTGCAAGCGCAATATTTTTCTGACTCCAACTGAGTGCAAGGCGTCGAAAACTTCAACAAGTGAAGTGCTTCCCGTGTCTGGGTTTTGGGTAAGGCTTGTTTGGCGGAGAACACTATGGTTGCCTAGGGTAGGCCATGTCTTTGCCGACCTTTCATCGACCATAGTAGATGATGAGTATTTCACGCTTGGAAGAAAAACATACGATAGAACATCGTGAAATCCACCAACAGCCATTCGGTTAATCAGCTCGATGATTGATGTTGTTTGACTGTGGCCCGATGCATCGAAATACAGGTTTCTGTCTGGTCACGCAGTCAGGGAGAGGAGGAAATGAGCATTTATTCAGTAGAGTACCTGAGTCGTCTTTGCCATCAATCAATTCTCTAGCCTTCAGATCTGACCTCGTACGGATGTAGTGTAGCTTGAGGAATTCTAGAAGATCTCTGACTGGAGCGTTTCCATCACGTTTAGAAGTCGTTTGACGTTCAGTAGGTCTATGCTGAGGCGGACCTTTATTAGAAGAAAGTTCTATGTCCATAGGGACAGCCTCTCCAACACTAGCTGTTTCTGGCGAAGAATTGTGTATCACGTCAGCTTGATCTCCAATTGCGAGATGCCGCGCAAAGCTCGGTCGGCGCGCCAAAGGTGTTGGAACGGGCGCATCATTTCCATTTTCGTCATTGTCAGGTACGTTAAACGTGACATGACTCTTGTTGCCTTTTCCATTCCTTTCTTTCAAGCTCTCTTCAATCGCTTCGTTGCTCGAAAGGCTCTTCCCATTGCCACTTCGCAAAGGGTGTCCTGCAGTGCCATTTCGGATGACCTTAGCGTTGCCAGCAAGTGTGGAATATTGACTTCTAACCCCTTGCGCGCTCTTTCTTTCGGTTGCTGTCTCTAGGATTCTCTTCGTTTGTACCTTTTTTCGATTATCGTAATTCGTTTTGGTTCGCCAGCAATAATGTATGGGAGACTCGCCGAGGTTGTTTATAGCACCACATCTTTTCATCTCATCGTCGCTCTTCAACACCATCTCCTTGACAATATCAACATACTCATTAGGTCTACCATAGCACTGACGGTACTCTAATGCGTAATGAACTGGAGTATTGCCATCGCTATCCTTCGCAGCTAGCGTTTCAGGCCTTGCACATCGGACCAGGCGTTCAGCTCGTTTTAAAGCGATTCTTTTGAGGGCCGAAAGTTCGTCCTTTTTACAGGTTGGTGGGAGCGAGAAGATATGATGTAAGCATGTTTTGCAATCTTTGCTATCTCGGGCGTGGAGGAGGTCTGGGAAGCCCCTGGGCCAGCATTTGGCCACGCATTCTACGAATTCGTCGTTGCCAAAATTCATTGCTACATGCAACACCGGCAGTTCGTAGGTATTTGCTTGAGTCTTGTTGTCGTGAGGACGATCGCTTGTGGAATTTTCTAAAAGATATGTGATGATGTTCTCGAGATGATCTCTGGGCACAGTTTTATAGACAGTGCTATAATCCTTTGCCAATATATGGAGCAGCGTGGGATATGCTTTATCCTTAGAGTTCCGCCCTAGCAAACCCTTTTTCATGTAGTCCTCAAGAAACGGCACACTTGGGTCCCCGGAGAGGTCACTCCACCGGCGCTCGTTTTTTTTAAGGAGCTCTAGAACGTGTAAAAGTTTTTGGTCAATCTCCTTCTGGTTCCATTTGCTCTCTTTGCTGGTATTTGCCACAATCTGGTAATCCGGTTGACTGAAGTCCCCTGTGTCATCATCAATATCTAATTCATCGTCGAACTCTTCGTCGAACCCCTGACTGTGTTCTTCTTCCATTGGACTCGTTAGGGATTACAGGCTGTGTCCAGAGATTTACACCAGTCTTGCCTAGTTTACATTTGTATTATGGTCGCGAGCTCAACGTGGCTTATTCTTTAACTCCGCAATTTTCGTCAGGGTCCGTTGAGCTGAGCTTGTCACTAAGAGAGGCCGGACTGTATGGCTTCAAAGATTATGAGAGCTCGTAACTAAAGTTGTGGCACCAGAAATGCAATCTTTGCCCTCGTATTTCTACTTCTAAAGCCTGCGCAATCCTGGGTGCTCGATCCAATTTGATTGCGCCAGGTGGCGTTATCAATGCATGGCATGGTGGGGACTTCTCTTTTGGCACACGAGCTGAAGGCTCGGCAGCATCTCATTGGGTCATGATTCACCTGCATTCAACACTTACATTCCCGATGATACCCCACACCCAAGACGGCTTGTCGGAAGGCAACCCACCGCAAGATGCATGGCCCCGCCGCCACCAGACTCAAGCGCACATTGGAGCAGCCTACCCATATCACAGCTACAATGAAGTTAAGAAGGAATGTTCGAGTAGATCGCTCATCATCTATCTGCTTTATGTGCTGGGTTTCTTGCTTTCAACGACCGTCTTAACTTGTGCCACTTCCTCGTCGGAATTGACTGTCGTCTTAGACCCCTTTACAGCTTGATCAAACTCGTGGTAAAACGTACAGTCCCATAGATCACCGAGGTTTTCTCCACCAAGATTCCATCTATCTATTCTCTTCTGATCAGTCGAGAAGAGGTCATCTTCATACCAGGGTTCGAATTCTGGGTCAAGAACTACATGATCATCCGGTGTACCTGTCGAAAAAAGTGACCCAAGCCTAGTTTTGAAGTCTGGTTCAGCCTTCACATTAGGTATGAGTTCAAACTCTTTATCGCTTTCTCGGGTGAGGAGAATACAAGTTCGAAGCATGGAAACAATACCACTCGACTGGGCTTTGTTTTCCTTCAGCGACCAGCTTGCGGTATCATGGTTTCCCCAGTCATCAAATGGGTTATCACCTATGATCTCTGCTGCGTGCGTGATCTCTTTATCAACGGTCTTTTGAATTGGAAATTTCACTTCACCGGTAAAGACACCGGCGCCAGCAGAGACTCCTCCCTCTATGCCTTTCGATAATGTCTCTCTTTGTGTAGTTCTCATCATTGTGTGTCTTCCATATGGGCTAATCTTCTTGACTGTGGGAAAGTTGCCCTCCTTGCTGTTGTGCTTGGGCCTGAATTCGAAGACGATATCAGCGGACTTGATTCGCGTGTTCCGATACGAAAAGAAGACAAAGTCGTAAATGAGCAAACTAGCTAACACGTGGCTCCCCTCCCATAATGTACCATGGACTATCGCCTTTGCTCTGCAGTCCATCCGAAAAGCTGGCTTCTTCTTTGAACCAGCGGTAAAGCCGCTTATCTGTGGTTGCTGCTTTTGTTTGGAGTCATGACGGACATGATATCCTGGGAGTTGTTAGAGATGCAAACTTCTAAGTGTGTATAGAATACCTCCGTCCGACCCGTACGGCTTAAGGTTGAGAGTGAACCTTCTTGGATCAACGCATTCGATTGCGTTAGACTCAAATCTTTTATGTTCTTCCTGCCCCTCCTCATCACTACTTATCCAAAGTTCCGAATCGTCCATTCCATCCACCTTAGGGCTCTTGTAGAGAAGACTCGAACAAGTGTGCAACAAGAGTTGGGATTATGTTGCACTTATACATATATACATGCTGATCTGGAAGGGTAGGGCATGCGTACTGTAAGGCTCGAAGACGTGGTTGCCCCGCGTTTACCGGTGCTAAATTGAGTCTCGCTGTATAGATTTTCCGCTCATCACCAATCAACAGCATGTCTGGGACAGAATCTCGATGGCTTGGCCCCCATCATGCAGGTGTCCAAATTGTTCACAGCTGTGGAGTTTTTGTGGAACGCCGAGGCAGCTCACAAACTTTATTTGACTCCCTGTTATCGAGAAGCCACTCGCTTTGCAATTTCATTACGTTATAGCAATTAGTCGAGGGGTTCGTGATGATGAAGGAAGTGAAGTGGTGTTGTTAGTTATCATCAGGCCTCCGTTTCGACCAGCCCAATATCGTTTGCCTTGTGAGGTCAATTATTTCGCACAACCCAACAAGAACGCCTTCTTCGATAGTATGAAATCAGTCCAAGCTTCCGTAGCCAGCCTCAATCAGGGATCTGATGCCCGGTCGGATGATGGCAAGCATTCAGAGCATGTAATCAAATCATCGCCGCAGCTAAAAGATACAGAAGCGTTCGGAAATGCTGAGGATGAGGATTTTGGACGTCTCGTGGCCCGCGCCCCTTCGGAGAAATCTGCGAGTCATCTAAGGTTTTTGGAAGCAGAGTGCGCTCTTTCTGTCTAAATATGGAATAATTGTTAACAGACTCACTAAGCATAATTCACGTGACCGCTCTTCACCTAAACACAACCATTGATAGTCTCAATGCAACGCATACATCACATTATATTTTTCGGTGCGACATGGCCAACTTGGTGGCTGGTGAACTGGCTGGTCAGATGATTAGCTGTCTTGCGGATAAATTGCTATCCTCGATTTCACACATGAAGAAGGCCTCGAACAGACGAGGGATTATCTTAATTGCATATGATTTTGGATCTCTTGTCGTCAAAACAGTAGGTCATCTATGGAAGACATTTCGAAATTGAGTTACCCTTTTTGGCTGAACTTGGCTAGGCAATCGCATCTGCCACACGATTTCGAGATAAATACCGTAAGCTCATTACTAACGCGACACATGTTGTGAGTACAATGCGATACTGGGTTCTTCAGTATGTTCGTTTATGCTGAATAAATGACCTAGATCTTCGCCAATTGCCTCCAGCGCAGCTTGGATGAGAGAATGCTAGAACGGCGAATATTCTCCATTCTCTCACAGAAGAACGATCCTGATTTTTTCTCTCTCGTTGACAGCGTTTCCATCAAGAAGTTGGGTCAATGTGTATCTCGGAGTACAGAAGATTTTCTTGACTACAAAATCTCACTTTGCACAAGAGTCGTCAGCATCTTCAACGATAAGGATGATGACGAGACTGCTTCCAAGGCCAGTAAGCTCATCTTAACGGGTATAATCATCTTACAAATTTACAGGGATTGAACATGTACCATATGACTATGGGTATACCATCCGAGATCCTGCTCAACGACACAAGCAGTGAATACCAAACTCCACCCGCCGAATCACCGAACAAATTCTCGTTTATTCAATCGCTGGGACAGCATGTAGACTCCTACTATGAACGTAAGTTCAGCTGTTTTGGCTTTGAGGTTGTTAAAAAGGTTTTGACCGTTGTAGAATGGAGAACGTGCACAGACCTCATCGATACAGGGGATTTACTCCTCCCCTGCTACAGATCCCAATACCAACTCAAGGCGACTGGTGCCATCTCACTAATGAAAGACTCTCCAATATCAAGATCCACTGGATATGAGAATTGGTTGAAGTCACCTATCTCTCAGATATTATACGTGGACTGTAGCGACTCGCAAAGAAGTCATGCAATCGCGGATGAAATCTTTCTGTCATGGCGCACCGACCACCAAGCTGCAAACAGTACCAAAGTAAAAGCCATATCTTTCGAATTCGATTTATATGAGCCCCTTCAAAACAACTTATGTGATATGCTGATGTCATGGTACCTCCAGATTTCATGCATTTCGCATGGTAGCGTAGACAGATTGGCCAATTACTTCCGGGATTGGATACTCATACGTCAGTTCAATGCCTCATATCCCATCAAACGATGTATTGACTCTTTCAGGTGGCGGATGGACTGAGTTTTCTTGTCTCAATCTCATGAGCTATTTTTTGGGAAATTTCACGGATCGGACAACGATTGTCTTGCTCCACAACTTCGACGAATGCGAGTTTAGTGGCCAAATGGCGTTTCTGAACTTCTTTAGCAAAATCCTTCAACGAAAAGAATTTGGCTTCAAATTGATCATCACGTCAAGAAAACCTGGTGCATTGGACGGAATGCTGAAAGATTGGCCACGGCTTGATGTAAATGCAACGTACTCCGTCCCTGAACTCGATACATGCATTGAGCATGGCCTGATTACGCGATTCTGTCTCAACGACCAGCAAAAGAACCGTGTTCAGCACAAATTGTCAGTCTTGGCCTCCGGTCAACCGTTACACCATTCAGCCACACTTGAGTTACTTCGACTTCACTCTGGATGGCCAAGCAACCTTACTCCAGATATATTTCAGCGCTTTCTGCAAGCTCTGGAACTCTTGGAACCAGCAGACACAACTCAAAAAGCATTTATCAAACTACTTTCCCCAGACCAAGCTCTACATTGGCTCGTATGCTGGATCTTATTTGGTGGTCGCCCCCTTAGCCTCATTGAGCTAGGCGACCTTTATTTAATGTTTGCGCACCGCGAGACCTCTGGCTACGAGGTCTGCTTTTCTCACGATCATACAGACGAAGACTTACGGGAGGCGAGCCATGCACTACCCGATCGCCTCCGAGTGATCATAGAATTCAATGGTACGAAAGCAACACTTCGCCGTGAATTAAGACATCTCTTTGGGGAGAATGAGGAAGTGCAGATTTACTTCCGGGGCGTTGAGGATAATTTTGCCCCGTGGAGGCTCCTTCAGTTCTGCACAAGATATCTACATGATTCAAAGACACAGCGTCATTTGCAATCCGCCTTTGACGCATATGAGCAGAGACGGGAGAAGGAGGGAAACTCCCAGTTCCTGCTACCTCCACTCGAAGTAGACGACACATGTCTTCTGTTTTATATGGTTAAATCATTTCCACATCTACTAAAAAATTGCATATTGAATGGACCTGAGATCGCTAAGTTGGGAGCTCGCCAAATCGCCTCGACAGCATCGGCCCAATGGGCCAAGGTGTTTTGGGCTATGGACAATCCGTTTTCACGGCAACCCACCCCTCCAAAAAATGCAACAGAAATCTTAATCGATCTTGCCGACCTGTCGGTAGACTTTTCTGCTACTGTGGGCGAAGGATCGCAACAAGACGCTGTTCAACACACCATCCTTAATGAGAGGTTGTACCTGGACTTGGGTGAGTGGCAAGAGGCACTAATGACTGCAATCGCAAAACAAAAGGAGCATGATGCCATTTTCGTGGCGCGGAGGATGCACTCATACTCTGGAATAACGCGTTCTCTATGGCCGCCAACCGCTGTCTGGGCCGCAACCTGGATGAGCATGGATCATTTGCTGGAATTGATGCTCGCAAGCGGGGCCACTCGTGAACCGCAAGAGGATTCATCACGATGCCTTGCCCTGGGATCATTTCCTTCGCCGCTTTATATGGCATCTCTTTTAGGTCATGCGTCTGTCGTCAAAACGCTTCTTTCTCACGGTGCAGATGTGGAGGTTTTGAGAAGTGGAAAGGGAGCCCTGGATATAGCCGCCTCCGAGGGACATGCTGATGTGATTGAAGCTTTTCTCACCAAAGATTCAAAGCACCTGCGGCTGGCGCAACCTACCGATCTCATCTTCGCCGCTTCCAACAATGGCTGCCCAAACGCTGTTTCAGCTCTGTTACAAGAAGGACTAGATCCGAACTCTTCGAGTAGTTCATGTAACAACGATGGCCGCAACTGTAGCCCCTTGATAGCAGCTTGCTACGGCGGCTTTGGTCGCACAGTCTATGTGCTCCTGAATAGCGGTGCAGACCCTAATAGCCTTGGTTCATATGGACACTCCGGTGTGAACACACCTCTCTGGTTCGCAATCATTAAAGGGCAGAACGCGACATCTGTGCGACATTTACTCGAGCACGGTGGCAGCCCAAATCACGAGCATTTACATTCGCCCATTCTACATGAGATAGGGAACTGCAATCTTACACCAGAATTCATTGTCGAAATGTGCGACATATTGCTTGCTGGCAAGATCAAACTGGACATGGAAAAGACATCGGAACAAGCTTTGACGCCACTGGCAAATGCCGTCATTAAGAAAAATAGAGTTTATGCAAAGTGGCTCTTGAAAGCGGGCGCGAATGTAAACGCATTGAACGACTTGGGTCAAAGTGTGTTGCACCTTGGCGTGTTGACCAAGGACCTTGAACTCGTCAAAGACTGTTTAGAAGCGAACCCAAGATTAGACACCCTAGATAAGCTTGGATACACACCTCTTGATAATGCCTCATCCGAGCTGGCTATTGTTGAGGCTCTGCTTAATGCTGGAGCCGACCCGGATCTCCCAGCCAATGATGCGTACACGCTGATGCATATCGCAGTGTGGGATAACTCACCAAAACTTGTAAAGCTCCTCATTGAGAAAGGAACAGACATTCACTACAAGGGCACATACGGGAGATCTGCAATGAATCTCGCCGTAGTCGCGAAGAGAAGCCCCGCGATTGTTCGTCTTCTTGCAGACGCTGGCGCAGATCTGAATGAGACAGATGACTGCGGGAATAGCTTACTTCATCACTGCTTGCAAGGCCCTCCCGAGACTTTGAGAATTTTCCTTGAGTTCAGCAAAACAATTGATATGAATTGTCGCAATAAAGCAAACGAAACTCCGCTCTTGACAGTGCGAGGTCCTGAAACGGCTGATACAGATTGCATTAAGCTACTGGTTAAAGCTGGTGCTAATCTCACCTGCGCAGGCTTTAAAGGCAATACCCCTCTCCATAAATCCGTTTGGCATGATAATAAAACCCTTCTGAGGATTTTGCTCGCAGAACAGGACGTCGATATCGACCAGCTGAGCGAGAATTTTGGTGGTGCGCTCCACATCGCTTGCTACAGAGCTTCAACTGAGATAGTGACCCAACTGTTGGACGCTGGAGCGCAAGTAAACTTGCTTGACTCGAACATCATTCGTAGTACTCCGTTGATAGCCGCTTTGCTTTCGTATGGATATTATTCAAGAAGCCTCGAGAGCATTGCACGGATCGATCAGCTCGTTCGCATGCTTGTACGTCGTGGCGCTGATGTCAAACTCAGCACAATCTGCGGCGTGTTCCACGATGCGCTTTCTGCTGCATGTTTTAATTCCAATGCGAGTATAATTAACTTCCTCATGGATGAAGGTGCATCTTGCGATTCTGTCGATCCTGTTTATGGACGCATGCCCATTCATATGGCAGCAGCTAGTGGATTAGAGAACCTCCAGACTATCTTGCTATCGTATCGAGGGGATTTGATGGTCCCCGATAAGCTTGGAAAGAACGCGCTGCACTGGGCGGCGCAATTTGGTAACGCAAGGACGGTGAAATACATCCTGACCAAACTGATGAACAAAGCAGCAGCCGTTGAGACCGCAGATATTGATGGATGGACGGCCTTGTGCTGGGCAATGAGACCTCCATCTTTCTCTATGGACGGTTGGACAAAAAACGATACGACAGACTATGTCGGCGTCGTCGAATGCCTACTCGAGTACAAGGCCAATCCGCTGACACAATTCAAGTATGGCAAAGAGGCGTGTCAGGAAACCTTGACACCGCTTGTAATGGCACAGCGCTGTCGCGTTGACCGTAAAATCATCAATTTATTGGAAAAGGCTATCCAAGAGACACAAAGCGCAGATGACATGGGCGCATCCAACAGCATTCTTAAAAGAACTGGAACCTACCATGTCCATAATTATACATGTGATCACTGCTACTCTGTAAGCCCAAAATCAGAATAAATTCGAAGCAGAAAGACTGACTTGGCATAGTATATCTACGGGCCAGTCTTCGGCTGTGATAGCTGTGATGACTACGATGTATGCACTAAATGTCTCGCCTTCATCAAAGAGTACCACAATTCAACAAACAAGAAGGATGTCAGGCCACACTTATTTAAAAAATTGGATCAATGTAGCCTCGAGTACGACGATGTTTCTGCAAGAGAAGACGTCGTAGTCGAAAATCATGCATTGGAAGAGTATGAGACTGCTACTGGTAGCGCCAGCCAAGATGCAACAAATGAGGTTGAATCTGGTTCACTTGGAGATGAATCGGAAAATTACGATGAGATGGAAGTTGAGGATTACTTCTGAAATAGTTGCTCCAATTTTCACATCAATTATCTAAATCTACTAATTACTAGTACTTCCTATAAACAAGGATTAGAGCATAGGTAATGAAACCAACCTACTTCGTAGATATTATAAATTTAACTAAACCTAATTCCTTCTTTACGCCCTGACAACCTGAGTGACGGGCCTGTTCTCAAGCTCGCGTAAGTTGATTTATAGATATAACAAGGCTTAACCTTACTAATCTAAGAAAGAAAAGAAAATAGATAAACGACTAATAAAATAGTTTAATAGGCAGGCTAAGCTTGCTAAGAGAAGTATCATTTATGCATGTCAATCTATTAATGTTCAAGAAAGCCCTTTTTAGTAATATCGACAGCCCGCGCTTCAGACCATCGCAGTACCTGCTCAGAGTCTACGCACTGTCGTGGAATTGGATATTCTGTTGCGAGTCTGGAATTATTCGCACCTTCCCATTGGAAGGTGGTCAATGTAATATCACTACGGCAGAGCGCAGCAGTGCGTAACCATTCTAAGCAATGTTCTAATTACGGCTTAGCGAAATTGGCTCTTATGATTGCGCGATCGCGAGGTTTTCGCTGCGAGCTTACCAATATGGACTCCTTCTTCCTTCAACTCCGCTTCCGACAATCTACCGTAATAGTGTTCTCGGTAATTCCAGCGCTTGAGCTTCTTCTATGGCATTTTGTTCAGCTTCATGTGCTTTCTCGTTCATGTGTGTGTCGAACATACCAAGCAGTGAAGTTCATGATAGACGCCCAGTTGTGCCAGCACTCCCGAGTCGTCTGCTAATCTTATAGATTTTGCACCAAATGGGTCAAGCCAGCTTTGCGACACGACAATATTCATTCCTTCCAGCCAAGTCAATCTCATGTCAACAGTGTAACAGTTTGAAGTCGTACCGGCTAACAATTGGTGCCAAGCTTCATCCAATGCTGCCCCTGGTGGCTGAGAAAATGGATTGCCACCTAAGTGCCCATACTTATTGAAGTAAGTTGGGTTGTAACGCAAAGCTGATTCCGCGGGTGCTGCAAAGCGTCAGTAATATATAAAGGATTTGCGGTGCACATCCGCAGCCCAACACTAACAGTAGGTGCTCGGCAGATTGTTGTCGCAGCCCGTAAAGACAAGTCGCCGTGCGAAAAAAACAAAAAGCGAGATATTGCAAATCATAAGCGCAATGTGTAATCCATTTCTCCATGCGAACAAGGGGAAGAATGTCGCATGCGAAATTTTCTCGTGTTCATGACAGCAGGTGTGTGTCCTAGAATGTAAAGTCTTGTCAAAGTATTCTTCTTCGGCCGGTTCTGTTGGAGAGCGGTATGGGAGAAGTGATTCAGACGACATGGCGCGCGAGTTAAGGTGTTGGTGAAAATGATCGAAGTGTTGGGATGTAAGCGTTGACGTATCTGGAAGCGACGCATGGGGCTTACATATATATATATACTAAGTAGTCAAACACCGTAAGGCTGCCCACTATTACACCTAGATGGAAAACCTTGTTACATAATTCCACAAAATTTTGAATGTGCTTTCACACAATATTGTTTAATTGTCTTTCTCACAAATTCGAATCATTGTCAAACGTTTCGCAATTCAAATAAGCGTAAATTACAATATTGCGAACGGCACGAAAATTAAGCTATCAAACAGGACATGAGCATCAACTATTCTCACGATTTTATCCTTTGTTGATAGGTCCGAGGTCCTCCCCATGGTTGCTGGTCGAAAGTGACCACACATTTCCGAGCATCTCGTCCGCATCAGCGCCCGAGTCTCCTAAATAAAATGAGTCACGTCTTTCAAATATATGTTGTTAACGTACTCTCCAGTTTCACAGGCCCCAAATCTTCACCATGATTACTCGTTGAAAGCGACCAAACATTTCCGAGCATTTCGTCTGCATCATCGGACGATCCTGATATGATCAGTGAGGCTCAAGTGCATGAAGAACGTGGCGCATCTTACGAGTATGCTTCAACGGCAAAGCGATGACAGTGCTTGAAATGAGCGCCGTTGTGAGCCAAAACTTAAAAATCATATTTGAGTGTAGTATAAGAGGTTGTTGCAGACTGCGAAGAATTTGACAGGTTGGGACTCTATTTAGCGTCTCGCAACTTTCAGTTTCAAAGCCGACCTCTTTATAATCTAGTAATATCTTACCTTTGTTACATCCTCCCGAGCTACCATGATCCCAATTCAAACAACAAGAAAATGTCCTTCTGCCTATGGCAGGGCTGACTACCAATCTAACCGCCTGGATTGTAACCGTCGGGTTCCGTAAGTAGGGTACCATTGAGTCGGTTCATAGCTATTTGCATCATTGGAGGCAATCTTGCCCCGGAAAGCTTCGTACCTGAGTAAAACAAAGCATGTGACAACTTGCTGGCATATTGATTGGATATACCCTGGCACACGGTACCTACAGAAGTTTCCTTGACAGCACAAAGATGGACAGAACGCCCCGCCCTCCGCCGGGTCAATGGGGGGTGTACGGGTGAGACAGCTCCACATTTTATATTGCATCATGGGCGGACTGGAGTATACGCGAACATCATACGCAATACGTCCATGTTTGCGCGTTGTGGCATTGCAAGGGAAACGCCAATCCGAACTGCCGTCACAATTGCCACATGTGCATGAAACCCGAGGCTGACAATGAATTAGTGGGGCTTTTCTCGTTGTTCAAGGATTGCCATAGAATATTGTCATAGGCCCGCGTGAACTCAATCAAGATGACCGAAAAAGAATATGGGTAGATCCATGCAGGGCGGGCGGGAAGGTAGAAAGCTCGGGCGCCAATCACGGATAGGACTTCGTCTGACACTGTCAGCATACCGAATCACACGCGCACAGCCTGTTCGAGTTAATAGCTCTGGGAACAGAACCTTATTCCTGATTTGGAAGAGCCGGATCAAAGACCAAATATGGACATATCGAAGCTGATTACATTTTAGGACAATACGACACGCTTAGTAACCTTCGTCGTGTCCAGAAAGATGCGAGAATATATCTAGATCCGATACATCCACCATTCTTGACTCAGCAAATCTGTACAACTTCTGCCAATCCACGCATTCGTGTGTACTGTGAAGCTTTGAAAATGGCCTGCCCTCATTCCAGACAAATGTCGTCAAGGTCGGGTCACCTCGGCACATGGCAGCTTCGCGCCAATACTCTAAACAATGGTCTTGTTGTGTTAATATTCGCCTTGAAAAATGCTTCGAGCTGGATGCTTACCCATATGTCGCCATTCACGATCCATGAAGTCTTCACTCTGGGTTAGGTTGCCATAATAATATTGGAGGTGAAAATGCCGTCGTATGCGTTTCTTCTCAGCATTAGATCTGTATTGTAGCTTCAAGAGTGTGGTCTCACAATGCAATGCAGTTCGTGAAAAACGGCCATCTCTGCAAGGTAACCTGAACCATCTTTGAAGGCAATCGATGGCTCACCCAACCTTGCAAGCTCTTCAGGCGTGATTTTCATTGCCATCGCTAAGGATATCGTTAGTAGCCGTTTTTCTGAGAAGCCTGACACATGCGTTTAACAATATCTCTCCACTTAGCATCGTGTTCTGGCGTTGGATCATGGCGAGGGTCGCCAGCGTATGCGTTTTCCGAATCGATTGATCTCCACAAGGTCCGTCTTTCATAGGCAATGGCTCCTGTTGCAGGCGCTTTGAGTATTCAGCAAAATTGATGATCAAATCTTTTGACAGAACCAGAGGTTGACTTACAGAAGATCAATTGAGGTCTTGTACATGGTTTCTTTACCACTGCTTGGAATCTTACCCACCAAGCTGCGTTAGATATCAAAGATATCAAAAATAATGCTATAAGGATGATTCGAAGAAGGCAGTCTCTTTGGCGTGAGCTGCGACTTGGGGGGAGGTCTGCAATGGCCACAGATGGCTCCTCATGTGGTAAAAAGGGTACCTTCTCTTGCACTTCACCCGCCATTTTATGGATGCGTATTTCTACACAGTTTCGTTAAACAACAACGGTTCATTTGGATGAGCAGGCAATTACCAGAGATTGGCAGCTTGTTTGCGCGAAGCGCAATGTAAATTGACATCCTTGTCCATTCACGTTCTAGGTACTCTGCGCCGACATGCGCTTGGCAGCCCTAAATATGATAACTGCAGTCATGATTGGTGTACGTACATGTTGGTTGTAATTGGTCACCCCATTGCCAGCGGTACGTCTGTACAATGTGATAGTATTGGTCTCGGATTCGGACCTTTCACTCCGGGAATAACATACGTGGTGCGCCTTACCAACCGTTCGACGGCACGAGCGGACGGGGCGCTTACACGGGGCGCAGCTTAAGTGGAGCCGACAGCCCGTGCTTCTCACAACGCAAGCATCAGGTCTTAGTGCTTATCTTCAGCAAGAATGCGCACAAGACTATACTACCTACCGCTTTTGCTGTTAGAAACGCACTCCTTCGTAGAAACCCCACATTAAATGCAACCAGCCTGTCATGGCCCAGACAAGGCTGCCTAATACCCCCTTCAGTCCCTTTCTTGGGATAGGGAAAAGTCTACATCAATTCAGAGCGGTCTGAACCTCATTTGATCGAGGCTCAATCGCTCAGCCCAAGCTGAATATGGATCCCAACTTACCTTACATAATATACGCGCTTTGTGCGTTCTTCAGTATACTGCCTTCGATAGCTGTCGCACTGCGATTTCAAGCGAGACATCGGAAGAAAAACGCACTTCTTGCAGATGACTGGCTTGTCCTCATTGCTCTTGTAAACCTACCTTGGAAAAACCAATTATCAATGTTAACTAAGCGCACAGGTTGCTACAATCATCACAGCAGTCCTTATCGTCATTGGCGTTGCGGCTGGCGGTGGCGGAAGACCTCTTCCACGAGACGCTCGTGGGTCTCCCATCCACGATCACAGATATGTCATCTTTAAGAAGGTTCGATTAATCCTCTTACGCCTTGAAATCATCATCCGAATGCACCGCTGACTGATCCAAGACCATGTATGGCGCAGACCTCACCCAGTTATGGGCCCTCGGCCCTACGAAACTATCTGTTCTGTTTCTCTACCGCCGAATCTTTGGCGTGATGGGGCGCAATTTCCACATCGTATCTATCAGTCTTATTGTGATTGTTATATGTTGGCAAACTGCGTTTTTCTTCACGAATATGTTTCAATACTATCCAATTAGCGGGATGTGGGCTACGAACCCTAAAGAAGCGCATTCAACAATGAAATCTACGAAGATGTTTTTGGCCCAGTCATACGCAGACGTAGCTCTTGACGTTATCATCATCGCTATTCCCATACCTATGAGTAAGTTCCGGTCTTCTCAGAGGAATAATGTGCTCGGCTGATTTACTTAGTCTGGAAGTTACAGATGGACATCAAGAAGAAGGCAGGCATTAGCTGTATATTCTTGTTAGGAGCATTGACTGTAGCTGCGAGCGCTGCTAGGACGGCTGTACAATATGGTGTGGCAAAAGAATGTAAGAACTGCTCGAACCCTTTCGTCATCACATGTAATAACATAATTTATAGTTGAGAAACACAATCCGGATATCACTTACTATCTCTCCCCAATCAATTACTGGCCAATCATAGAATCATCACTTGGGATTGTAGGAGCGTGCCTCCCCTTGCTTCGATCCATTGGACACATTTACTCTGTTCGGAATATGTATATGGTTTCAAGCCGAGCGCTTTCCAAGATGAGCCGAAGCAGTTGGTCTAGCAAAGCCTCGAGTAGGGCTTCAAACGAAAGTCACACTTCCAAGGAAAGTTCAATTCAATCTGCTTCAAAAGAGAAAGGATCTGGGAAAGATGAAAAATGGCTGAAGTTATATCATAATAGGTATTCGTGCCCCTCTTTTTTTCGTTTCTTTTACTGACTATTGCAGTGCATTGGATGAAACAGTTGACCAAGAAAGTCGTATTTGACGGAATCTGGCGTGCAAAACAGATATGGGAGCTGGCACAAAGAGGTCTTGTGTGCTTATGAAGGCTTCTCTCATTCTGAGTGTTGGTTTTCGTCTTCCAAGGCTCATCTTCGAAGCCACTTGTGTTCTTCAATTGGATACCTACATTATATTACCCAATAAATAAATGTGCACATTCAAATGCTCTGAATGTTTGGAAACATGAAACTAAGAAGAAAAGATTTGAGCAAATTGGTGAGAAACTGTAACCATGGTTTCGTAGTTGACGTTGGGCGTGGATGATTTACGAGAACGTTGCGCAACTTTACATTGCCATCAAATTGTAGGCTGCATCTGCGCGGCGTACTGAAATAAAACATTCGAGTACCACGAAAAGACCCCGCCTCACTCAAGCTAGGCCTTAAACGAGTGGCCCCACTACATAGTTTACCTCGAATGCGGTGTGCCACTCGCGACTCGTTCTTTTCAATGACACTACACTCAATCATGTCCTCTCCTAATAGGATTTCTCAGCTCTCGACGCTGATTGCGGAGCATACAGCAACCATCAACAACTTCTTTGTGGAGAACAAGCTCCCCACTCCCTCTTTTGAAGCCGATGCTGTTTGGTCGTTGCCCATACCTGACGATGCCGAAGGTATCAAGGCTGCACGGCTCGCCATTATTGAGGCTTGCGCAGAGCTTCAAGCTTTAGTGACCGGTCCCAAGGATTTTCTCTATGTCAACGTAAAACAATTTCCTTGCCGCATTAGTCCTAACACTTACTCACCTGGTTCAGTATACTGCCTACGTCAGCATTCGCATTATATTGCGCTTCAATATAGACAAATCGTTCGCTGTGGGAGAGTCGACTACCTTCGATGCGATGTCGCAATTCTCAGGACTGAGTGTAATGAACATCAGACGCATTGTACGACATGCGATTCTTAATCACCGTTTCTTCCAAGAAAAAGAGCCTGGAATCATTACCCATTCGGCTCCTACAGCAGTCCTAGCAAGCAATGAACTAGCGAGAAATGCAATGATAGTTCAGCTAGAAGAGTTCTGCCCAGCCGGCATGAAGGTAAAAGAGTCAATTTGATTTTCAGCTAGACCGATGCTAATAGAGTAGGCGGCTGATGCTTTGGAAAAATGGCCAAACTCAGAAGAGAACAATGAGACGGTATACACAAACGCACCAAGAATTAACATGTACGCTGACATGGGTAGGGCTTTTCGCTGGCCAACAATTCCGACAAGAGCATGTTTGATATTTTCGCTCGAGAGCCTGCCCGTGGTGCAAGATTCGGCATGCTATTCTCCCGCCCTGATGAACCTCCTAGCATGCTCCTAGACAACTATCCTTGGAACGGCGTCCAAACATTCGTCGATGTTGGTGGATCGCATGGTAGTATCGCGATCGGACTGGCAAATCAATTCCCTCAAATCAAGTGCGTGGTTCAAGATCTTCCAGACACGGTAGCGGAAGGGATTTCTCGACTTCCTCCAGATTTGAAGGATAGGGTGACATTTATGGCACAGTAAGACTAATCCCCGGTACCAAAAATTATTCTAACAATTGGCACAGCGACTTTTTCACAGCGCAGCCTGTCGCGGCAGATGTGTACTACTTCCGTTCCATTTTCCATAATTGGGCAGACAAGTATTGCATCAAGATCCTTCAGAACCTCATCCCTGCCCTTAGAAAGGGTGCTCGGATAATCATCCACGAGCGCATTCTTCCAAGCCTGGACACCTTGAACACCATAGATGCGAAGCGAGCCATGTAAGAAACGCTATTATCGTATTCGTATCATCGCATTGACTAACAATACTATAGCAATATGGACGTGGGTATGTTACAGCTTCTGAATGCGCAGCAGCGCGAACAGGATGAATGGCCAGAGTTGTTCCGTCGGGCTGATCCACGGTTCCGCTATTTGGGGGCCAAAAAGCCCATAGGCGCTGTCCGATGGATCATTGAAGCTGAATGGGAGGGATGATGTGCTCCATTGAACTTTAAAGGCATAGCGAGTAGCGATCTTGTACCTCAACAGAATTGAAGCATCCTGCCGCTGTCAGCCCGGGAGGCGTAGAGACAAGGCTAGTTACCAGAATGTCGGAATTGTCTTGTCAGCTGAACAAGCTCTCTGCACATGCAACCTACCCTGCTCCGTGCCGCCTTGCAACACCGAGTGATGATTCATGCTTTACAAGGTCGCCGTCTTGCGGGGGTGTTACCAGTCAGTTGGAAGTGCTGCCTAGAGAGTGGGCTATGTACTGTACATAGTAGTCTTTGTTCCACATGTACACGACACCTTGCGCCTTCGGACACCGAGAAAACGAAGTTTGCAGATCGAGAGTACCTTTTTGGAAGGTTGTGGCGCTTACATTAAATATGTAACATGATCGCTATGAGGTTTTGACACCTGTGATTGGTCGGTCAGCATTTGTGTGGTATGAGATGCAACAACCAATCTATGTCACACTCAGAGGGGACGGGAAGACCGGAGCGCGGCCAAAGAACACGATTTTGGTGTTTTTTTAGAAGGAACTATGGTGGCCTGTCGGTGGCCTTCCTTATCTACTGCAGGTGGCTTGCATGAGGAAATACGCCCAGGTACCTTAGTGCTCGTAGAGTGATTTGTAGCTCATACTTGACTTCCTGGGAAATTGATGGCATTCCACACTGCACTATGAATCGAGAGTACGGATATGGTAAACTTGAACAAACTGAACAAGTGAACACTAGTGATAGCGATGGTAGTCTCGCATTAGACGAACACTCTGCTCGCCGTTGCTTGACTCGGCACCGCAATGCACTTATTTACTTTCTGTTGGCGAATTTGGTTATCGCATCATTCTTCGCGGGTTTCTTTCTACGGCCTATGATCTCTGAATCTCATCTGCGAAATGATCATCCTACTTACGAAAGTGCAACCAAGGATGAGGAGAGTACTCGCGCATTTCTACCACAATGTGGGTTTGACGTACCGCTTCCACATCACTCCAACTGACTAGTGCACAAGTTTCCGAAAGGATTGAGCGTTTTGTACTTAACGACTCGTTCCATGACCCTCCAAGTAAAAACGTAACTGCAGCTTGGACATCATTAATTCCAAGTAAGTGCGCCAGCCCAACACCAAAGATCAATACACTAACACTATAAAAGAGGGTCAAGGAGCCATTCATCTTCCCGTCACTAACGAGTATGGTAATAATATCTACAACATAGCCGTATTTCACGGTATGCATTGTTTGGTGTGTGCAAAGGCGCCCTTCATTTCAAGCGAAAGCTAATTGCCACAAGTATACACTTCGTCAATCCTTCTTTGCTTTTCATCAAATGGCTACCGCATCGGCTTCAATCGACCGGCCGGCATATCAGACTGCTTATATGCTTAAACATGGTAGCCATTGTATTGAGTACATAAGACAACAGCTTATGTGTAGGCCCGACCTGACTCTCGAACCAATCGACCTGAAAACGGGAAGCCCAAAAGATTGGGACGTGGAGAGATTGTGTGTAGACTGGGATGAAGTGAGCCAATGGGCTATAAAAGAGAGGTCAACTGATAACGTAGGGATTGTTTAAACCTTGATTATTTGCTTGTATCGATAGTCATTGAAGTCCTATTCCGCCTGGTATTTGAAAGGATGGTTCTTGGGGGAAGCCCCCAGGTTTACCTCGAAATGCAGTCCCTCGCCTTGTTCAGTCACGTCAAATCCAATACAAGGATACATTTTCCTGCCATTAAATTTAGCATTCTCGAAGGCATTGCCTGTGAAGTTTTAGCATTTGTGTGTTGTGGCTGTTGGCTCATCCTTCTTTGACTCACCGACATCTCTTTTTTGACCATTGTAAGTAATGAAACCTTCACCCGTTTCGAGGTCGAGTCCAATCCCAACTGTATCTCCACTACCGTATTTGAAATTTCCTTCAGGCTCATATGCCAGCTCTTGCCCATGCTTGGCCTTGTTGATGTAGAGTAACCCGTCGTCGCTAAGATATCCGAATGAGATATCATCCCAGCCCGGCACGTTAGTCTGACTATATTTTTTATCGCAAAATCCTATCACAAGCCTCCTACCTCTTTGTTTAGTGGTCATTTATATAAAACAATAATAGAACGGGAGTACGCACCCTGACTTGGATTCCTTGATCACGGTCACCTCATAGTAAAATGATTTTATCGAGGAACTCCATGGAGGTGCACATTTTGTAGTCCTGATAGATGCGCTTTGAGGAACGTCCGGTACTTCTCCTTTTACTTCAACGCCTCTCCCTACGCGAATAGCTAGATGAATTCATTGATTAATAACCGTCCAAGCAAGATTCGCGAATGCGAACTGCACTTACTATGAAATCCCGCACAATCATGATGACCACTGCCACTACATTTCTGTATTCCGATTCCGCTGCCGAAATGATCATAATCCCAGGATTTTGGAAGCGTTCGATAAGGTTCTTGGCTCTGTGAGGTCGCATACTTTTTCACAAAGTCGGTAAATTCTTCTCCTAGCTTCTCAATGCGATATGTGTTCGCATACTCGATGCAAGTCCAGCCATCATCATCTAATTCGCTCGGTTGTATGCCCTCATTAGAAAGAACCCGCATCTTGTTTAAATCGCCTAGACGGGCAGCTGTATGCATCGGCTTTGGCAATTTCTTCCGAGTGTTAACATGAGCAAGCGCGTGCTGGGCGAACAGGGAGTACAATTCAGGTCCTCGAAGATGCTCAGACAGTCCGACGAGATTCATAATCTCATCATCCCCGATATCGTCCCGAATCTGTTCGAAAATTGCGGGAACTATAGCCTGCATGTCCTCGAATCTGTGAACACAGAACTTTTTGATGGAGGTGAGCCGCGTTTCAAAGTCCATCTTCTGGCTTGTTAAGAGTGACTTGGCGATGTCCTGATTGCGGATCCCGATCGCTATATCCAAAGCTGTATCCCCTAATATATTCTTTGCGCTGATTATAACCTCCGCCCTGTTGAGCAAGAGACCGATGATTGTGTTGTTCCCATTGATTGCTGCGAGGTGCAAGGGAGTGTAATTTCTCCACCTCGTCGCGGGCTTATTAACGTCGATAGTTTGACTTTCAAGAAGTTCACGTACAAAAGCCTCCTTTCCGATTTCGCAAGCCCACGACAATGGTGTCTGATCGTACTCCGGGTCTGCATCGTTGATGGTTTCGGGCCAACGACAAAGAATCATCTGCATGCACTCCACCGGAAAAGATTTTCTACATACGGTCAACAGTAAAGACGAGCCTTCGCGGTCTTTTGAAGTTTTCTGTGGAGGATCTATGCCGAGGAGAAATACTGCAACATCCTTTTTGTCGTGCTCAAGAGCGATATGCAGTGCTGTCCTGCCGAGAGAGTTTTTTGCGTGTGGATCACAGCCCTTCTCTCCAGATTTGAGTTTCCATTGCGTTTGAGATTTGTCTTCTGGAAGCTCAGTGTTTGGGTCAGTCGAGTATTGTCGTACAACCAAACGCTTCACCATTTCGAGATCGCCCTCTCGTGCTGCAAGCATCATAATTGTCTCCTTTTGATCATCTCGCATTGATGGATCTGCCACTCCATCACCCAGCAACTGAAGCGCCATTTCTCGGCGCCCTGCCAGGATCGCCAGATGTAACGCGGATCTTCCTTGCGGATCGCGCGCATTCAGTTTATATCCATTCTTTATAAGTAATCGCACAGTTTCAATATCTGTTCGCTGGACAGCATAATGCAAAAACGTCTTTCCCGACCTATCGTGAGCGTCTAGCTTAATCAAAGCAATCTTGACAAAGATGTCTCGTTTTTTTGAAGCGAGGGATTTCTTGGTAGATAGCTCGACTGATTTAGATGTGGCTAGTTCAGTAGGGTGGGCCGCTGAGTCTTTGGTTAACTCTTTGTCTTGTGGATCGGAATCGTCGGTCCTATTGGCACTGTCCGCAATATCTTTCAAATTAGCGTCTCCTTTGAACAAATAGTCCATGGGTGACATGTTGAGCTCGTCTACTGAGTAAGGCAGCGAACCCTTTTCGAGGAGAAGACGAGCAATCACATCGTATCCGTAACTCGCCGCTAAATGGATAGGTTCGCGGCCCCAAAAATCAGTTTGACATATTGTTTGTCCTGATACGCCCATACCCAATATCCCCTTCACACAGTTTATTGAGCCCGATCTCACACTCAGATGCAGCATCGTCATTTGATCCAGACCATAAGCATTGACTGCATTTCTCTTGCTTTCCTCGCCTAACTCAGCAAACATTGCCCTCAAAACTCCCAAATTGCAAGCTGCTACAGCCACATGGACTGGGCTTCGTTTAAACTTGTCATGAACTTGGTGAATCATATGTTCTCCATCAAGTGAACGACTAATGATATGATCTGCTAAAAACTCGTCATCCAACAATGCCGCATAGTGTAGGGGGGTCCAGCCAAATATATCGGGCAATCTTGCGTTCTTTGAAACTACACCAATGTTAGACAGTAAACTAATCCGATGAGATGCGCACATACCTTTGACTCCTTGCATGCTCCGTAGTGTCCGGAATAAAGAGATTACTCTAGCTCCTCCGGAATCACAGATTTCATGCTCCAGATGCGCGTAAACATCTCTAAATATTTGTGAAAAGGCCAGCTTAGCGACACAAAAGTTTATATCAATTGAGCCAACCTTTTCTTCGAGATATCCTAACTGGTTTTGAGACTGACCCTCGGTATCAGGCAATTCACTACGCTCATCATTATTCGTGGAATCATCTAGATGCCTTAACGTCCCGTATTGACCGAAGATATGTACGAATCGTTTCCAGCGTTTTTGAATGACATATACAGGTGCCAGTCTTTGCAAAACTTGTTGATACTTTGATGACGCTAATCGATCAACAAGCTTTTGGAGCTCGTCTTTCAACTCACCATGAGGCTCGAAGAACTCATCGTACGGCTCACATGAAAACTGGAGAAAGTCCATCGCTTCGACAACCACACTGTAACAGAACAGCTCTGGAGGATTTGTGCGTATACTGGTCTTAAGTAGTCTGCTATAGCATCGAGCGATTGCGGTCCAACTCTGATCACGGCGCATGGGCGGAATGAGCTTTAGTATTACGTGATTCGGGAGCAGATCCTTGGAACTAAACGCTGGGATCATGCAGAGCAATATATCGACATATTTCCCAAGACCATTCTTCTCAAGCTCTCTGACAAGTTTTGTCAGCCCTCGATGTCGTAGCGTAGGGCGATGCCAAGTGTCTTGAAACTCGTGTATATCGAATGTATGTCGTCCTTCAATCTCGACTTCTTGTTCGTTGCTATGAAAACCTTGGCGAAGGCAGTCACCTGGAAGCTCATCGACAACTGTCCACATGAAACTAGTGAATAAGTGCTGAGCGAGTATGACTGGAAGGAGGCCGACAGACTTGACTGCGAGTTCTCGAACTTGCGACTGAGTTCCGTTGCATTTACTCTGCACTACAGTAATACATAACGTCAAATAAAGGGTTTCCATTGGTAGTAGTACACTCACGTTCTTCTATGTGGCTTTGGTGGCCATTGAATCCGATTATCAATTCTGCCTCTTTGTCTCTTGCTTTATTGGGTATCCAGGGGGCTTTATGAACTTCATTTTCATCGCGGAATCTGGATGGTTGCTCACCGTCCCCTGTGGATGGTGAAAATTCAGTTTTATCACTCTTAGATTCAACAGGTGCCACTGGGTTGTCACTCTGATCCGCGATCAACTCGTCTACCCACCAGGATAAATCTCTCTTCAAGGATCCGTTTTCGTAGTCATCTCCAAGTATACGACAAAATTTGTAATGATGATTGGTTCCAGCTTTGGACCGTCTCCAATTTGGTGGTGCGGCGGGTGGACCACGGAACGTTTCGGTGGAATGTCTTTTGACTGCTTCAGATTGAGCTTCTATAGTAGCCATCCAAAGCGAAATAGTAGCCTCTAGCTTTCCTATGTCAACTTCCCATTTACTGGGGTTGCCAAATTTGCGTATTGGGATGGTGATATAGTTGGTTGAGGAAGGAGCGACTGTTTCGATCACCCAGTCCAGATGATCGATGTGCCCCCGGGATTGGCTTGCTGATCCCTGAGCGGAGGGCTTGGAGAAGAACGTTTCCATGAAGGCTTCTATAGAGGCAGCCAAGGACAATGCACTGTCAAGTGCCTTGGACTTCCATAAACACAGGTCAGCCAGCCGCTCACGCACACGCACCAGTTGCTGGCAAGAGGGCGCTGCATCCAATTCGGTTTTACAAGAGGCAGCCTTCACGGCAGCAGCTCCAGGATCTTGGCCAAAATTGGTTGTGTTGGTAGTCGCTCTGTTGGTACTTGAATCAGCCAGCGACCGCTGATTGGACAAGCGTTGTACAACATCATTAGGCTTTTCAAATCGAAAAGGAGAATTCTCCATATTCTTAGCAGTTCGTATCTGCCAACGAAGAACCTGCTCTGCGGCTGACTGATTAATGTCACATTCCTTTGTGTCGATGCCTGGGTGATAATTCCTGAACGGGTTGCAATATACAAGGCGTGTTGCAAGAAAATCCATCTCGTACCCTGCAAACACAACGCAATGCTGAGGAATTCTTCCTAGCCTACGTCTTATTAATGCCCTAATTAATGCCATGAGCAGAATAGCGATCAGCTGTGCGATAGAACATGGGTATGCTAGACCGCGAAGTCCCATAAACTGAACAACAAATCCCAAGCCAGCTGCAACGACTGCACATACTGTCAATATTTCCCACATTGTATCAGTCTCTGGGGCTCCTGTACTTCCCTACACTGATTATCAGACACATAACTGATGATAAAAACAGGCCCATCATCAAAGGATCGAAATGAATACGTACTTGCATTGGGGTTCCAGTCGCGCCGCTTGTATACTTCTCTTGGGTTATCACGATTTTTTCATGCCTTTTCAATATATCATATGAGGTTGTTTTAACTCGGCGGCGTTCTGCATCTTCAAGACGGCTTGAGGTGATAACATGGTACTTGGGCCCAGCAAGGATTGCGTATCCACGAAAAGCTTGATCATTGACTTCTTGGCTTTGTTGTAGCCAGAGGAGTCGGGGACTTGTTTCAATGCCAGGCTTATACTCTGGCGTTGGTGCTACCTCGGATGTAATCTCGCCTTCCTCTTGCTTAAGTGGCAAAACCCTCCATTCGAGCTCTGTGGTGCTTCTCTCAATGGCTATGGAACATACAGCAATCCCAATACAAAGAAAGACTGTTCCAACGATGTAACAAGGGTATCCATAATCTTCAGGCTCAATCGATATGGCCATTCGTGTAGGACTGTGATGTACAGTGACCGTAGCTATTGCGATCAACCCAAGTTGGAGTATTACTGCAGAGATTGCAGCCAGACACGCCTCATGACCTTTCGTAAGCAGTCTATCATCATATTGGTTCGATGCAAGACCCAATTGAATGTTTGGAGCTCCCAACCAGTCGAATTCTGTCTGCGTAATTTGTTCTGAACTATTTATTTTAATTCCGAGGATCAGTTGGGGATAGCGCATCATCTTCATGATTACCATATAGCTATAACTATGGTATGCTACACGTTTTGTTAAAGGTTTTTGCAATTATCCAACAAGAATCGCTCACGCACCTATGCATTCTAATAGTGGTCCAGCCGACGGTTTGACGGCGGTCTTCAATGAGTGAATTCCACACGACGTATCTTCAGATTTAGTGGTAGCTGTCTCCCTTGGGAATCTAGTATCGTCCAATTCATACAGTTTCTTGAGCTTGTCGTACTCATCAGGAAATACAAGTATTTGTGCGATCCTAGGATTTCCCATGGCTCGAATGATAGACTTTCCATTGAATAGCTCACAGACTTCCTTCGAGGTAGACGACATTAACTCGATTTCGGCGAGTGCTCGATTCTCCCTGCCCCGGCCAATGAAAGATTTTGCGATTCTGGGGCCCTGGACACGGATGGCGCCTGTGATGACTGTCAAGATACCAAGAGGCACCATTGCGAAGATGAGGTGATCAATCCATGTTAGGCTCTCACTCGCAAATTGTCTCGCAAATTGGTCTCCAAAAAGGGCAAGGAGTCTATTTACCGATATCAGTCATCTTGTGGGTTAGGAAATTGATTTCGAACATACGGCGCAATATCGGAGAAAAGGTCGAACGCAAACCCAGTCTCTTTGTCAGAGTCAGCCATTGCAGCTGAAATAAACAGTGGCTAAACAGTAAACGGTAATCGCATCAAGCCCTCAAATGGAAGACGTAAACATGTTGGACTAGGTGCGATCAGAATAACAGTCCCTAGGTCAAGATTCTACGCAAACATCGAGGAGCTTTTCGGCAAGGCTGGGCCGGTTGACAAAAGGATTGATCATGCCATGCAGTTTTGCGGGGTCAGTACACTCTCAACTCTCTCATACTCATTAAGCTATCAGGCTTCAGGCGGAAGCATGTAGGCGGTCCGCGCATTGCACAAGCGAGTCTTCTCAGTAAGCGAAGAGGCTTCAGAGGAACGAGAGCAGCTTGGCAAGCTGCATTGACAACAAAACGCGCAGAACACTTACATGAGGCCCTGAATACATCCTATAGATTACCAGCAGAGCTGAAAAACAAGAGCATGTTCGGCGACTACGGTCGTATTCGAGGATCTTCGCCTATTGCTATCGCTTGGCTACCCAACGACATGGTAATCTACCAAAGGATATGCCAAATGTCCAACCACAAGTCTAGAGGTGCTTTTATACGAAGTGGGGTCATGCTGTGAAGCATTTACGGTCCTGGCGAGTTGCGAGGCTGAAAGGGCGATCCGAGCAAACATACAACACCGCGTTTGGCAGACCCTGTTCCCCATTCCATTTTCGGCCGATTGCGTTGAATTAAGGTTTCTGTCTTCTACCGCGCCAGCGGCGGGCCGATGGATTAAAGCTGTCAGTCGATCGCGATCACCTTTCACATTTTCTCCTTCTTTTTTGGAACCTAGATGATTGCAAATGTTTACGTCCAAAACAGTAGGTCTAAGATCTTGATATCACTGGGTAGGAAAAGTGGTGTTGAAAGTAAACAATTATTCCGACTTGCCAGATACATTTCCAATACAAACGTATTTCGCATATCCTTATCTTTCTCTTTGTACCAATCAACCAATTTCTCGAGGCCTTCTTGTACACCATCCATTCAGCCATAAACCCGACGGCCAGTCCAACGAATTTAGGTAAGGTATAGACTCTATCTCGTTTGGCGGAATAAGAGAGCCGACAAGGCTGGTAGTTCGAAGAGTAAGTTCATAGAAAGGAATAGGCTCATTATTAGTGATGTTAAATACTTCAGCTTTGATGCGTTTGTAAGATAGCTTGGGCGCTATATTATAAGCTGCTACAGGAGCTCGAGCGGCTAGTAAATGTGTATGGCACGCATTTTTCACATGAGAAAAATTGAACAGATTTTCGTCTTTTTAAACTGGCATTTCGCTTTACTAGTCTTGATGATAATAAAGATGTTCTTAAAGAAGAGTGGGTCGACACGGTCGAAAGTTGTGCGCTGGCGAATTGCACATCATCATACCACTGGAATACTTGCGATCCGCGGCAACTATCTCTATTATAGAGAACCCTTTCGAGCGCGAGTAACCACGTGATTGTTTTGTGGATTATACTACTGGTACCTCCTTTACATCGATCATCTCTGCTACTCCATCGTAGCTGCGGCAGTGGAGGTGAGGATCAATGCGTGTACACTTCCGACACTATTAACAGCGTCTAGAGGATTTTGCGTACCTTCAACGTTGACGCGCTAATGAATGCCGGGCTCTAAGTCTATCGACGGTGAACAGGCCAAGTGAAAGAGGCCTTGTGGTGGGGGCTTTATGTTACCAAATGCCGCGTTAACAGACGCTGCATTAGCTTCAAAGATGGCTTCGATGAATGGCTGCCTCGAAACCCACAGCCACCCGTCACCAGGACAGAGCCGAAGCCCTCCCCCCAAAAAGCCACTAATTGTAACTTATACTAAGGTATAAAGTATGTGAGAGAATTCAAGTAACATTGAACATGCGCGGTCGCAGAGGAAATGAAATCGCGAAATGCTTATGTTGTTGACATCGATTGTTTAAACGGCTGCGCCGCAACCGTCCTGGCGGATATGCCTCATTGGCAAAACGATGCTAACTTCACATTACCCGTTTAATGTATGAATCACAATTTATTTTGTCTGGTATGCGAAGGCGCCAAATTCATTACAGCCAGATCTCACCTCTACCTAGTCCTTCCCTTTCTTCTGCGCAACAAAGCAGAAGAGATTCGTTTGCAGCCTTGATCCAGCCTCCATCTCATCATAAAGCTTGCTTAGCATTTCCAAATTAGGCGCTGCACCAGACTGTTCGCTCAGCATACCCTGTAACACGCTGTTTTGTAATATCATCAACTGGCTATGATTCAAAAGTGCATGATCGAATTCGCTGATAGGTAAAGAATCATAATAGAGAGATTTTAGACCGTGGGCTGAAGCCAAGTTGGGGAGCTTGGGAAGGAACCTAGGCGTTTCGTGAGCGAAACGTCTCAGCGAGTTTTGAGTGTGCAAGAAGATTGTTCGTCAAGATGAAATTGGGAGACTGGGAGTGTGGGAGCTTACGTGAAAACAGGCTCTTCGTTTGGATTGGGTTGTCGCAAGTCTTGTAGCATGGATTCCATGATTGTACTTGCTGGCGTGGATTCGGGGGAGATGATATGGAATTTATATGGATCGCCATCTAGCCATTGAAGAAACCCTCCCGGCTCTATCAATTTGTCAGTTTGCTTGAATTTTTTGGTTTCCCTAAAGCTGTTACATACTTAGAATCTGAGACACATTATGTAACAGCTTTTCCGCCTCTGCTGATCGAGTGAAGGCTACAAAAGCTCTGATCTGGACTAAGTCAAATCTAGAGTAATACTCCGGTCCGAAAGTACCGAAAGCATCCTGTACATGTAGCTGGACTTGGGGAGGCAGAACGCTGGGAGCGGGAAATTGGTTTGATGATATATCAAACCCAGTAACGTTTGCGTCATGCCCAGCGGCTTTGAACTCCTCTGCGATCTCGATAGGCCAAATGCTGTGACATCAAGTTAATGAAGAGTGAGCATGCTGGGGAAGCAATCAGGCAATGTAGGGTGCAGATAAAGGAAGATAGCGTACGCTGAACCTGTCCCAAGATCTGCGATAGACGCTAGACCATCGGTTGGGATAGAGGGATGTATCAAACCACCAAGGATTCTTTTGAAAGTCCAATGCTGGTAATTCAAGCGAATGCCTGCTTGCGGCCCTCTGCTGGGTAAGTATGCTGATTGCCAAGCCATTGTAACGAAGAGTGAAGAAGGCAGTTATTCACCCAAGAAGCTTTTTCAGATTTGAAAGAACTATGGAATTACAAGAGATGCCGACCAAGTAATAATGTGAGTACGATTATTTATGCAGCCAATCATTCTATAAGCTCAGAACCCCGCGTAGGTAATCATAGCGATCGAATGAGAAATCTGCCGGAACCGCCCAGCAATCACCATCCGCTGCCAATGCAAAACTTGTAATTGGCGTCATATGATTGGAAGTCAATGCGATGTGAGCTTGCATAGGAGTCTGCCCGTGCTGATCAGGATTTCTTACGTGAGATATAGCCAGGTAGATAATACGCGAAATCGAGGGTGTTCACGAACGCCACCATTATTGGGAAGGCCGAAATCACAGTACTTTATTGACTCGCCCATTTTTATTAATTCAGGTAAGATGGTTCCTAATCAAAATGAGACTAGGTTTTGCCTGCGTAATAATCTACCTCCAATGTCGCGTGCATGATTTGTGTAGACTAGGCACACTGTAATGGTGGTGATCGAAACAGTATTGACACCACACCCGACCCGTCACCAAGCGCAACGAACATCAAATCAGCCTTGATTTCGATGCTGCTGGGCACACCGGCGACTGTTAATCTCTTCAACCAAGCTTCGAAACAAAGCGTATACTTTTATCTATGAGTTCAGCCTCAGGAGCTATGCACGTCTACCTAGATAGACATAATGGAATGGTTGTACAGGTGGTAACTGGTGTAATGATGATTGAAGTAATTAAAGCGCATGCGTGCCTTCTTGTTGATAGGCTCCGAATTACCACCAAGCTTCTACAAATGGTGATAATGAACCAATGTATGTATAGGAATGGAGGTCATGAGGCGTGAGGTATATCAGCCACGTGCGCCACCCCCACTCTGCCCCGCATCGGCCCTGAAACGTGGGCGGCACGAGCGGTGACGAAGCTGTCCCAAATGCCAAGTCCAGCTCACAGGCGTCACTCGCATTCCTTCAGCTTGAACACTTCATAATAACTCAACTCACCTCCTGAAGCTCATTTGTAACTACTTACGTCATGTCACTAGTTTCAGGTACGTGTTTGGTCAATTGTTAGCCGCCAACTTATAACTCATCATCCAAAATAGATGCTATTTGGGCTGCTTCGCCTACCACGAGTCGAGGACAGCCAACGCCTCTATCTTCCGACCCTAAAGGCGAACGAATAGCCTACGCAGTACGCAGTTATCTTACCTCCATGTAGACTGGAGCTGGCTGTAGCTGACATAATACGCTCAGTCCGGCAAATCCATCTTCCTCCGATCCATCGATGACCCCGCTGTCAGTAAACAATACACACAACATACAACCCAGACGACCGTAGCGCGTTTCTCGCCCTCAGGCTTTTATGTCGCTAGTGGAGATGTCTCAGGCACAGTGAAGGTCTGGGATTGCGCTGGAGAGGGCGCGACAAAAGGTGTGTTTCTGTAACCTCACTGGCGTGCACGAATGCATCCAAGCCAGTCCTGATACCACTCAATTGTGCAGGATTTTTGGATCCGCTTTGGTAGCTTACGTTACCTCTGGCTATCAGAGAGTTTCCAACAATCTGCTGCAATTGAAGGATGCGACCGTCTAGGCGGATTGCAGGGATGCGATGCACAGCATAGGGAACGATGCCTGAACTCCTCCACGATGCGGGCTGTCAAGAAGTGAAGCTGACGAGACGTGTTTTAGGCGACTACCACATTATCGCAGGACGAATCAATGACCTGGCTTGGGATGGTGATTCGCAACGAATCATTGCAGTCGGCGATGGCAAGGAACGGTTTGGACACTGCATCACGGCAGACAGCGGAAACAGTGTAGGCGAGATATCAGGCCATTCGTCACAGATCAACTGCGTTTCCATTCGCCAGCAACGGCCTCTGCGTGCAGCTACCGGCTCTGATGACACGAGCCTGGTCTTTTATCACGGTGCTCCCTTTAAATTCAACACGAGTCTCAGAGGTCAACATAATCGCTTTATATTCGGCACAGCCTTTGCACCCGACGGTTCTGTCTTCGCCAGTGTTGGTGCTGACAAGCGTATATGGTTATACGATGGTAAGACGGGTGAAGCTAAAGGACAAATTGGGGACGGGGTGCATAGTGGCAGTATATTCGGCATATCCTGGGCAAAAGACTCTAAGAAGTTCGTAACTGCTAGCGCTGACCAAACTGTCCGGATCTGGGATCCAGAAGCGGGCAAGGCTATTCAAACATGGAGAATGGGAGAAGAAGGTACCACGAGCATCCCTGACCAACAAGTCGGTGTCGTCTGGCCCACGGGCCGCAGCGACGGTCTAGTCATTAGTGTCGACCTCGAAGGAAATCTGAACTACCTTGTTGACGGCAACCCCAAACCCACGCGAGTGGTACGCGGTCATCAAAAGAACATCACTACGGCCGGGATCTCGGGATCAACATTCGCTACCGGAAGCTACGAGGGCCGCGTGCTCGCATGGGACGTCTCCACCGGTCTGGCGGACAAGGTTGAAGGTGCTTCTCACTCCAACTATGTTGCAGGAATTACGACATCCGACTCCAAGAACGAGGCTGAACTTTACAGTGTGGGCTGGGATGACACACTAAGATCCATCTCTGTACCAAATAAGATCTTCACCGGTCAGGCTAGCGAATTAGGCTTCCAGCCCAAGGGACTCGCTGCAACATCCGGTGTTGTCCTAGTGCTATCGTCTGATTCTATCAATGTTTACCAGGATGGCACAAAAGCAACTTCATTAGCAATCAAATACACGGCTACTTCAATCGCAGCAAATGGTTCAACTGTTGCTGTTGGCGGCGATGACAAACTGGTCCATATTTACACCCTATCTGGCACATCTTTGGAGGACACGGAAGTCGTTCTGCGCAGAGCTACTTCACCAATATCTGCCATTGCATTTTCTCCATCCGGAAGTAAGCTTGCAGTTGGTGCTGCGAACGGCAAGATCTATGCCTTTGAAACGTCAGGTGATTTCAAAATCATCACTGATAGGTGGAGTGCGCACACAGCCCGCATCACATGTCTAGCCTGGGATGATAGCGAGAACTACGCAGCTAGTGGCAGTCTCGATACGAACGTCATGGTCTGGAGCGTAGAGGATCCAGGTAAACGAATCAAGGCCCTCAATGCCCACAAAGATGGCGTGACAGGAATCGCATGGCAAGGAACCACCAAAGTACTTTCAGCGGGTGGTGATGCCAGTATCAAGGTGTGGAGCATGAAGGTCTAACCTAAAAAGGGTTCAGCATTCCGGTGTCTTACATGAAGGACAACAAAAGTAGGGTTAAGCGGGTTGAGGACTTCATAACAAGTCATAAAAGAGCCAACTAATGGCCGCAGAGTGAAGCGATAGATGATGCAGATCATTCCGTCCTTCCATTCCATCCTTCTAAGGTCCAGGGCAGTTGACTCAAACCTGCAGCTTCTTGGTTGTCCTTCACCGGCATCTGGAGATCAATTAGGCACAAAAACAATTAAAATTATCCCCCATTTCACGTACCAGGCATAGTATGTGCAGTCTGATTAATTTGCCTTGTCATCTCGCCCTGTGTCCCTGGCACCCTAGGGAATATTTTTGGGTTTGTAAGAATGCATTGAGGAATAAAGTATGATCAATAAAAGCAACCTACAATATAACTCCTGAGCTCGCAATGCTTTTTGATGTTTATATGTCGAACAATAATGCCAGAAAGTATGATTGTATTTGTTGAGCCTCAACAAGGAGACTCGTTGCTGACCCGCGCAATTGGTTGATGTCATATGCATCAGCAGCGTTTGCCTCATTTGCCTTCTTATTGCCTCATAGTTCGCGCCTCATTGCACACGCCTGCTTCGAGGCTGAAGGCCTGCATTCAGCATACACTATCGCAGTCCTTCATGCATGGAAGAACCAACCACTGGGGCGGGTTGCCCTTGCACATGATATCGAGGTATATTGTTGCTTCACTCCGCGCTGGCCCAAATTTCTTTTCGCAAAACCTCGCAGTCCATTCAAGCCTAGTAAAACCATCGCAGCTACAGATGTAGTCAGTTTTAGCTCCTCTCCTCATACATTGGTTTCGTGCACGATGGCCGATTTTGCATATCTCAGTCCCACTAGCAGCAACGGTGGGCGCGACTTCTCAGGCAACCATAGCTCCAGCTTCATCTTCAGCAACACCAACTGTTTTGAGCCAGACCAGAGTTTTCAAGCCAGTGTCAATCAATCGGAACTTCAGTGCGTAGTTGTACCGCAGCAGCGACGACACGACTCGATGTTCGAACAGTTACAACAATTGCCAAATGACACACAAGTAGCCTTATCACCGCTACCGCATCAGCCACAGCCTAGGTATCATTCGCAAATGAGCCCGCAAAACTACTCCCCACGATCTACTAGCATGTCACGAAATACTTCGCAATACTCCTACGGCCGTTCGGACTACATGAAGCGCCGCGCTAGCCATCAAACTACACCTTCTAGCAACACTGCAAGGCTGGATCCGATGTCCGCAGCACCCAGCTACCAGTACGAACCCAAGGCTGAAGCCCAGTCTGTCTTTTCACAGGGTGATTTTGAGTTTGGTGATGAGATATCAAGATCTTCGAGGCACACATGGGCTTCCATGATGCCAAATGCTCAATGGTTTTCGACAGTAAGAGAATCCCTCGTCGAATCCAACAGCATGGACTGCCAAAAAGAAGTTCAAGGTGGATGCATGACGCAGAATTGTTACCAAATGAAGCAGGCAAGCGATACAAGCAATTTCGACATTCAGTCTTTCGAGTAAGTCTCCCCATGCTCCTACACATTTGAACTTCGATTGCATAGCATTTCGAGCAGCCTTCCATAAAAAGGATTGGACCAATGGACTATTATTCCCATCTTGGACTTGGCAACTATTATTACCAGACTTGGGAATTGTGCGACCCCGTCTATTAGCAAAGTCCATAATTTGCACCGATTTACCAATTCAAAAACTTATATTGACCGCACTGTCCCGGATCCATGTGAAAGCCCAGGACAAGACACGAATCGTATAACTTAGGTGGTCACGAGCTATCGATACCAAAATCTGAACTGCACTTCAATCTACAGAATACCTAGAATACGCAACTTCAGCCACACCAGAGATCAACATTCCTGTCATTCAATTTATTCTACGGCAACATATCGCGACAGCCACCATCCCGTAGGATCTCCTGTTTTCGTACCTAGATTTTGTTGAAGGTTTTCCGTAAATTCGACATCGAGTCTGGCCTTCAAGATCAGCCAAACTGATTCGGGCTCAATTTCTCTACAACAACTGGCACGTTCCAAAACTCCATATTGAACACAACCATTCCTTGGCTCGTCGGACCTCTTATAAAGCACTTCCGGAATTTCATTTTGCCAACCGGTATATATGGATTATTGGAATCTATCTCGACGATAAAGGTATGCTCAAAAAGTTTGTTCGCTATCCCTCAATTCTATTTCCAAACACATCATCCCCACTTTACACAGCGTGCGAGCAGCGAGGCTAAAAGAGATCGGTGAAATGGGCCAATGCCAATGAAGAAGCAAAAATCTCTTTGGCATACGAATAAACGTCAAACTGCAACACATCCAATTTGATGCTTTGACTGAACACTTTGCCTGTCTACCTGACACTAAGTGCTCTTTTTTTTTCGGATACCCTTTCAACATGGATCCACAAGCAAATTTGGTCATTTCTCCCTTGATTCTTTTTCATGTTCGCGCATATCTGCGATCAACGCTTGCTCTCTTCTACCACATTTGGTCAAACTCTGAATCATTCGAACACTACAACTCCATCAGGCCATCTTCAAATCCCGTTTGGAGCCACATGCAAACAACCCCAGATCTCACCAACGCAAAGTTCAAATTTGGTACGCGATCTCCAAGAACAAACTCTGACATACTTCACGTAGCACCTTGACCCAATCTTTAAACCCCCTTCTCACAAACCAACAAGCCACTGCCACCAATGTATTTCAGAATGACGAAGATTTCAAGTAAGACCTCCTCACCACATGCTACTCAAGCTTCTCACACTTCTACAGCCAACCCACTCAATCGCCATACACCCAATCGTCTCCCACCCCACCAACCATCACCGCGCCCTCCCCCTCCCCTCCCACACACTCCTCCCCACCACCCAAACGCCGCCGCCGACGCTCCATCCTCTCCCCCGACTCCACCTCCGACCCGATCGTCGCGCACATGACGCGCAGCGGCAAAGTCAAATGCTCCGACGCCTCGTGCTCAGACCTAACATTCGGACGGCCGGCAGATTTCAGACGGCATTATGAGAATCTCCACGGGTCGAGGAAGGTCGAGTACTTTTGCCCTGTGCAGGGTTGCGCGAGGAGTAGGGTGCCGACGGGTGGGAGGAGTAAGGGGAGGGGGTTTGGGGCGAGGAGGGATAAGAGGGAGGAACATGTTAGGAATGTTCATGGAGAGGGGGATGGTGGTGGAAGTGGTGGGGGCAAGGGGAGGTGAGATGTTAGAAATGGCTTGATGGTTAGGGTTGGTTGGTATGAAGAGATACTTGGTGATCTATTCTGCGACTCAATTCTTCAGTTCGTTGTTTTTTTTCGTTTTGGTCTGGAAAGCTGTGAACTTATTGGGTTTCTGATTTTACTAACACGGCGCGGAGTGGAGCGTTGTCACTTTCTACATTTCATTATATCTTGATTTCAGCGAATTGTTACCGTTTGATTTTACATTTCACCTGTTTCTTTTGTTATTTTTCAATCATGTATTTATTCTAACCACAATCTCACATATATCTTGTCTTCAGTTTGGAGTTTGGGCAAGATACGTGGTATATTGGTAGTTAAATAGCACTGAGGTTTACATAACCATTCTCCTCGATCAAGCTTGATCGCCCTTGACCCAAAGGTCTATTACATTTCGCATAACAACCAACATTAAACTTCATATCATCACAGCACAACATCTAAAACTGTTTCGCAGCACTCTTCTCCGCCTCCGAATCCACAGGCGCCGCAGCCGTAGTCGTAGCACCGCCATCATACTCCTGCTGCGTCATGGGCGTATCATCATGTAATTGATACAGCGGCTCCATGGGCGGAACATCCTTTCTCAAGATCTTAGTCTGGAAATACCAGGGTAACTTAGCGGCATAATAACGCGCGAAATCTTTGTTGCCGACATCGAACACCGTGTCGAGTTCCTCAAGCGTTAGGTTCTTGGTCTCGGGGAGGAGGAAGTAGCAGTAGATCCAGCCGAAGAAGTTCCATGCTGCATACCAGCCGAACGCGCCTTGGGGAGTAAAGGCTTTGACTAGCGCGGGCCAGGTGAGCGAGAGGATGAAGTTGAAGCCCCAGCATATGGCGGTTGCAAAGGACATGCCAACGTCGCGGAGGTGCAGGGGGAAGGCTTCAGCTGAATAGGTGAATGGAACAGGGCCTTCGCCGGGGGAGTAGACGGCCATGACTGTGAACAACTAGTAAGTGCTGGATTGAAAGGATGAAGGTCTGGGGTATACGTACAAGTGAAGATCGCAGCGGCGATGGAACCAAGTCGTTGAGGCGATGGCGTCTCAGTCACGGGATCCTCAGGGAGGAAGAACGACATTCCGCACCACAATAGGCAAATACCCATAAGTGGGAAGGTTGTCAAGAGCAAGTTTCGACGTCCAAATGTATCAATGGTGTAAATGGCTGGGATAGCGAAGACGAAGTTCGTTATACCTGTGCCCATGGAAATAAGCAGGGCCTCAGGCCGCGAAAAACCAGCTTGTTCGAAGATGCTGGAAGAGTAGTACGCAATAACGTTAACTCCACAGAACTGTTGCATGAACATGACGAAGAAAGAGCTTTGTGCGGCGCGACGATTGCGGCGAACGAAGAAGAACTCTTTCCATGGGTTGCGGCCTTCACGTTCTGCGTTCTCGATCTCGAGAAGCTTGTAGGCATAGTACATATCGCGCGCAGCCTGGATCTTGTGCTTGCGCAGGCGGCAAAGAGCCTGGAAGGCCTTATCATATTTACCCTTTTCCATGTACCTGGAAGATAATTAGAAAGCATTGTGGTGGCTGAGTGCGGGCTTGCCTTACCATCTTGGAGACTCAGGGCAGAAGTAAACCTGGATACAGACAATCAGAGGAGGAATGGAGGTGCTAGCAAGCATCCATCTCCAAGGTGAGGTTCGGCCGAGGAAGGTAACGTCCTGGAAAGCGACTGAAACCACGAAACCAAGCATAATACCAAATGCGGTCCACATCTGCCACATCATAGTCAGAGCACCTCGAATGTTCTTGGGCGCAGACTCAGCAGCATAGACCGGTGTGGTGGACGACTTGGCACCGACAGCGAAACCAAGGAAGAACCGGGCGATGAGGAGGTTATACCAACTGTCGGCAGCAGCCATCCAGATTCCAGTGATAAATGAGATGATGCAGGAAATGAAGATTGTTCCTCGTCGTCCAAAATATTTGTTGAGGGGAGCATTTGACCAGCACCCGATTAGGGCTGAGCAAAGGTAAGGAGCGCCATTCAGTAAGCCTCTAAGCCAGACGTCTTGTTCGTCAATATTGAACTCGTCGAAGTAGAAAAGCTGGGACCTTGTAAACAATCATGCAAGTTTCAGGATGTATTTGAACGACATACCTGAGCGCCATTGACAGCTGTTTGATCCATACCTTGCACAATGGCAGAGCCAGCGCAGAGTACAACTAGGAAGTACAGCATGAACGGTTGTGACCAACGATGGGTTGTCTCGTGTCGCAGCCATCCCTTCTCTTCCTCGCTGAGCTGAGAAACATACTCGAAACCATCGTCACGTTGCCCAACTCGGGCAATCAAAGCACCTTTTCGGAAGCTCTCTTGGTCCGCAGTGAGTCCATGGTGGGCGCACCATTGGTCTACATCGGCGAGAACTTGTTGCTCCGAAAGACCAGCTAGGGGGTTACGAAGCTTTTGCGCGACAATTGACCTCCGTCTGGCTGTGCTTGCGGCCTGTGAAGGACGGCGAGATGCATCCTCTGTGTGCTGTGGGGCGTCTATATCAGATTTACTACTGTTTGAGGAGTATGCAGGAGGGCCCTCAGTAGACTCGATGTCGGGCTTCGGGTTGATCATTGTGACAGAGCCAAGATATCGAGACGAATGTTAATAAAGTTCGACCCAGAACGTGGGAAACGCGCTGCTGTGAAAAGCGGGTACAAAAGTCACGCAAGCTCGCGAAGAGTCTATGGGAGCAGTTTTATATATCTGGGGTCCTGGACTCAACCCATTGTCCTCCGCTTTTCCCCAGCCAAAAGACTGGGTCATCTGTACCATGGGCGAGGCACCCCATGGGCCCATTCTCCACACCCTGAGTGACATTGGCGCATGTAACCACTGTGTGCATACAAGAAACGGCGTGCCCGTTCCAAGACAAAGAATTGGAGTTTTACTGAAGCAACGCCTCTGGGACGATGTCATAGTGGAGACTTATCACATGTTGGCCTGGCTGGGCGGAAGATAACCCCAACTTGGCAGCGGAAACAGCCTGGGCGGATTTCTGGGTGCCAAGTGTTCGCGTGAGATTGTGCAGTGGACGCCTTACAATGTGTGGCAGCCCGTCCAATGGAGGAGCGCTACCGATCGATTCAACGACTGTTGGAGAGAATAGGGTTGCAACTACGCCATGACGATGGAGGCAGAGCTTGACATCTGCGGCTCTTGGTACTTGGCTGCGCTGATCTCCTACTAAATTCGTTGTTCCGCCCTAGCTTACTCGGCACCTAGATCCGATCCCTAGCACTAATTGCACTTCCATATCTCTTCCTTATGAACTTTGCGTTCGGTGTTATATTCATGATGATGGTGTTCCACTGAGAGGAAAAACTTCAAGTTCAAGTTTCGTTGGAACATAACTAACTTGTTCTTCCTGTCCTTAAGGAGGTTTCTCACTGGCGTCGCATTGTTTCGAGTAATTCACGTATTGATCGACTCCAGTTTGATGAAAAGGAATCAAGGTTGCGTATCTGCTGACCAGCTGTGCCGCAAAGTATCAAGAAGCCACGGCGGGCACCAAGTCGGCCTGGCAAGAAATGTTGGGGTTTCGGTCAAATATGTATGGAGAACCGATGTCGATGTGCTGGTACCCAGGATCTCATATCCGCATCAAACGCTAGTTGCATAATCGCAACTCAAAAAGAAACTGCATACTCATCTTGGACGTAATTTTGTCGCGGATACTTTACGGAAAACCACTCGGACCGAGGTGACCTATCGCGACTTTAGTTATGGCTTCTCACTTGCTTGCCCCAAAGAATTGTGAAGTTTGATCCAGTTACAGAATATTGTCCATAGAAAGGAGGTGAGTTTCCCAAAAGCACGTATCTGGGTATGGACACGGAGGTAAATATTTGATGGCCAATCACCAATGGATCCGACGCAGATAACTAAGTTTTACGTGGTTCGCTGCCATAGTCTGTCTTCGACATGAACACCACGACGTACTTGAAACCCTATCGAACGAGCCTCGACAGCACGGGAATAATGTCGCCCTTCAGCTCTCCAACGTGGGTTCCCATGATTATAGACGCTACTCAGAGTGGCTGACCGCCCCTGACAAGAGACGTGTCACCCGCGCCTAAACCTAGGTTCTCGCGAACTGGCACTACTGAGGACAATCCTCTGCGGTCATAACAATCTGATCAAAAGAGAGTCTGTAGGCCTCATTGACGTCTATGTGCAGATAGTCTGATTATTAATTGTGGATTCTGAAGCATTGTGTGTGAGGGGCGTGGGGGTTGGGCACCTAACCAGCTCGCTAATTTCGTATAGGCATTGTCCTCAACCTCGTTCGCTTGAAGTTGTCGATGGCAACATACGACAGATTGGTCGCGTTCCAGATTTCTCCATCCAGGATGTGGTGTTGGTCATACGACACAAATTTTTGAAGAGATTTCGCTCAAAGTCTGGCTGCCTATTTTTGTGTTCAAGAATCAGCCTCGTAAGACCTATGGTGTTTCTCAGCACACATCGGTGTGACAGGCGTGAAATGGCTGCCTCGCCGCTCGGTAGTTTGCGATATGGTCAGCAGAGCAATGACCGGTAAAGTCATCGCTTTATCTTCTTGGACAGAATAGGAAGAAATCTCACAGTTCTTATTCCTAGAACGGCTCCGGTGGTTCATAGCGTTAGTTCGACTCCGCTCAGCTAAGCATTTCCCTAGTCGCGCCAGTCAGTTACTAAGCGACGGACTTCGTGTCAATGGGTCCTCCCGCCACGACCCTCCTCGCAACTTGCTTTTGCTCCCCACGTTCAAATCCAATGCGGCTGACGGAGTATGCTAGTCACTGGACCAGAGTTACTAAGCTGAGACAAAGGTCTGCCCACGGACTCTATTCGTCCCAATCACGACTAGGGGCTCCAGTTGCCACCTCAAATCCCACGACACTGGCTCTACGGAAATTGCTTGGGATCACTTATGCAGGAACGTAACCATTCCATCCTTCAGCCTCTTGGTCATACTCTCGGACGCTGAAAGAGGTGGAAATGAGTCGAAAGATGTCCAGAGCGAGTACTACTTCGGATCAGGTCCGAAGCTCAATAACGGTCATCCCTATAGTATGATATGACTAGATGCTGGCAGAGGCTGAGACTTTGGCGTAATCTAGGCTAACTCTTGACTCTTTCTTTCTATCTTGGATGGTGGTAGCTTCTTCTTGACTGACATTATGCGCTAAATCCTTATGAACCACATGTCAGCCCCACTTCAGTTATAGCTTCCGTCGAAACCTTGCTGGTCCTGCATCGCTACCGCTGGAGCTAAAAAAGTCCCATGATGTTGGATTGTGGCTGATCAAGACTGCGGCGTCGGATGGCTTCCACGCGACGACCACTCATCCATGAGGCTTACTCTGACCGAACAATGTTTATTTCTGTATGATCTGCCCAAAGGGAGCTAAAACGCCGAGCTTCTTCACTCTGCCGCGAATGAGATCTCTGAACTGAGGCGCTAAGATGTCTCTTTTCACTCATTTATGTCATTGCTTTCTAAACGATCTACGCGCAGTCTTGAGGACATGGGCCAGTTGGGGGATCGGCATTCCCAACAATATGGCTCTTGCAGTGGCATTTGCACCTTCGGTACCAGAAGTCTCCTACTTGGGACGTTTCGAACCTTGCGTCGGCCACAGTTCGCTTCCAAACGGAAGGTTTATTGATCTTGAAAAACTCACAATAAAGTTTGCGTTTAAGCCCACGGAACAGATAACGGGCCGCCTAGAGTGGAGATTGTGGAAGGTAAGCTTCATCAAGTCACTAGACCGTATGCTCTTTGATCACGAATGTCTCGTGTCATACTCCGGTCATCCAAATGTCCGTCATCCACGTTGTCAAGGCTATTCTCTCGTATTAACGCCCTACACCATGGTGAGCACACCGAGTTGGCGGAGATGAGTGCTTCCAAAAACGTGCATGGCTGGCCGGTGGGATCCGTACGGACATGGACGATTAGGCTTTCTCTGAACCAACCAGACTCTTTGAGGAGAGTGACAGGCCGCAGCTCTGGAGTATAAAGATGATGGCTCAATCAGCTTCAAGTCATCACTGCAGTTCTCAGTGCCAATCGCATCCAGTCTTCTCATTCTTCTCACTCTTCCAGTCAGTCTTTTCAACAGTCACTCGCTACGATTGACCTTCCAATCAACGATGAAGTCATTCGTTGCCCTTGGAGTATCCCTCCTTGGGTTCTCCAGTCATGCAAATGCTGCAGCTGTGAATGTCGAACGCATGGAGATGTCGTCTTTCGGCGCTCGCAACACTATTGAACAGCGTCAGGCTTCGACTGCATGCTCCTCTACTGGTAATGGTAATGGGCCCAATAGTAGGAACTGTTGGACCCCAGGCTTCAGTGAGTCTCTTCTCCTTCCAACATGATAGTCATTCATTTTAACAATCATAGCTTCTTCCACTGATATGTACACTTCTTGGCCAAACACGGGCAAGATAGTCTCATACAATTTGAGGATCGAGAATACAACTTGCAATCCTGATGGTGGCGGCGAAAGAGTGTGCATGGTCATCAACGGCCGGACACCAGGACCCACTATCGTGGCCGACTGGGGTGGTATGTACTGTATTGAAGATCAGGGTTTGGAGAATGCTAATAATGTCAGACACTATTCGCGTGACAGTCCGTAATCAACTTCAGCATAACGGAACCTCCATTCATTGGCATGGATTCCGTATGCTCAATAAGAACATCCAAGATGGCACCAATGGAATCACTGAGTGCGCATTGGCTCCCGGCGATCTGAAGACCTATGAGTTCCAGGCTACTGAGTACGGTACTTCGGTAAGTTCACGAATCCATGCGTTCTGCATGTACAGGCACTGACCATCACAGTGGTATCACTCTCACTTCTCCCACCAGTATGGTGATGGCGTTCTTGGCACTGTGCAAATCAATGGCCCTGCTACTGCCAACTACGACGTTGATCTTGGCACTATGCCGATGACTGATTGGACTTATGAAACAGCATTCCAGGCAGCTCTCAAGGCAAAGGCGAATGCTCAAACCGGAGGTGGTCCCCCACAAGCTGATAACATTCTTGTCAACGGCACAGCCAAAAACAAGAATGGAGGTGGTTCTTGGAACAAGGTCTCAATTCAGAGCGGAAAGAAATATCGTCTTCGTCTCATCAACACCTCTGTTGATGCTAATCTTCTCGTCAGTCTTGATGGACATCCTTTACAGGTTATTGCTACCGACTTCGTCCCTATTGAGCCATACAACACAAACTACATTCAGATCGGCATCGGTCAGCGATACGATGTAATCATTAATGCAAACCAAACTGCCGGAAACTACTGGTTCCGCTCCGTAGCCGATACTAATTGTCAATCGGCCGCTGCTCGTGAAGGCCGCGCCATTTTCACATACGCTGGTCAGACTGTTGCCGACCCGAATACGTCTGCTCTACCCAACCCTCCCACTGGCTGTTTTGATCCAGTCACTACTCCCAAGATTGTGAAGAATGTTCCCAGCAACACTTTCGCGGCTCAGTCAAAGAGCATGTCTGTCGCACTTGGCCCTGTTTCCGTTCAAAACAATACAGTCCTATGGACCGTCAATGGCAGTTCTCAAATCGTCGACCCAGGCAACCCCACCATCAAATATGTTGCAGAGCAGAACAACAGCTTCCCCAAGGCACTGAACCTTTTTGAAGTTCCATCGACGTCTTCCAATACATGGACATACTGGATCATCCAACAGGCAACCGGCGCCCCACCAATTGCTCATCCTATCCATCTTCACGGCCACGACAGTTACATCCTCGGTCAAGGCGTAGGCCAGTTCAACGCCGCAAGTGACATGAGCAAGCTTCGCTTCACCAACCCACCTCGTCGTGATGTGGCGCAACTTCCAGGCAGTGGATGGCTCGTCCTTGCATACCCTACCGATAATCCTGGAGCTTGGGTCATGCACTGCCATATCGCCTTCCACGTTGGCATGGGTCTGAGCGTTCAATTCCTTGAGCGTAAGCAGTCGATTAATCTTCCAACCCCTGGTGGACCATGGTACGATAACTGCAAGAACTGGGCCTCATACCAGGCTAGCGGTAAAGCCATCTACCCTCAAGATGACTCTGCTCTGAAGAGACGGTGGCCTGCTCTAGGCTCCGAAGGTCCCATGTCAGAGTGGTAGGAATAAGTCACCTGTTGAGAAATGGGATTGGGCGCCTCACGCCATGTCAGCACGTCACACATCAGCACGCACGGCAACCTGGTATGTGGGAGCGCATTGGCAGATACGCAAGTATTTGGTTGACTTTCAATAAACTGTCAATTACGCCTTACTTCGATGTACATACACTCATGAGACGATGGGAATCGGTTTCTTTTGTTGGTTTTCAGATTGATGTTCAAGACTTTGGCTTCTTACACTCCCTCACAACACCTTAGTCTTCGCTGAGTACATACTTGTCTCTTTTTATCTTTTGGGTTTGTTTATATACTTCACCTCTCAGGTTCATGTACATAGTTGCAATATGATTGGTTAAAGTACAATGCTTGTGTCCGCAGTCTGTCACAAACGGTCTTCAGTGCTTTGCCGAAGACTCGGATAGCGACTGTGATGATGCACTTCACCAGGGATGCGACAATGCGGGCCAATCACCTGGTAGGATGCTAAATAACCGGCTTGAGTGGCCTATCACATCACGAGAAAAGAGCGGGGAACATATGGCGACTACTATCACGGCATCCCTCGCCCTGCACTATTCTATTCCCATTTAGTATGCTACACCTTGAGGGATCAGGCAAGAGGAACAAGTCCGTCCACTTAATTTGCAATGCTCAGAGCATGGCGGACTTGACCAACGAATCACATCCCAGTGACGGACGCGATATCCTCGACACGACCTGGGAATAAATCGAAGAGATGGAAGCTGTTTCTTGGTACCCCGCTGGACGATTCTTGGATGTCTGACATATAAGTAGCGGCTCCTCTAACTCTCTCTTCAACCCGGAACACATCAATTACGCCTCATTGAACATGGCAGCACCAACAACCCCCGCAACAACAAACACAACAACCCGCGAAATCAACGGCAATGGCTACGATGCAGATAAAATCGAACAAAAGACTCCCCTCACCCACACTACGACCAACATCTCCCTAAGCCCGGAACTCTTCGAGAAACTGTACTTGGCGCCGAAAGTGCCGCACCTAAAGGAAAGCGCGACAAAGTTCGCCAATCCTGTTCCACTTGGCTTTTTAGGCTTTGTAATTTCGACATTTACATTTAGTATGGTGCTGATGGGATGGGGTGGAGCAAGCGGGTTGCCAGCTGTCGTGTATGTTCTTACCTGTTTCTAGCTCTCTACATAAATATCCATGATCGCTAACGCGCATTAGCGGTATCTTTTTCTTCACAGGCCCTGTACTACTCCTGCTTGCCACGGTGTTTCTCTGGATCATGGGCCAACTCTTTCCCATGATGGTGTGTGGTTTGTTCAGCGTTTTCTGGCTGTCTTTTGGCATGCTTCAGCTTCCGACGTTGGGGCTTGCGGAGTACTATTCGGCGACTGGAAATGCGGCGGAAGGCGCGGTGTCGAAACAGATGAATGCTGTTATTGCGTTGTATTTGTTGGTTTGGGGGTTTGCACTTCTTACTTTCTTTGTGTTTACTATACGGATTAATATGGTGTTTTCGGGTATATTTGGGTTTGTGACGATTGGGGCTTGGGTGCTCAGTGGTGCTTATTGGGCGCTGAGTACTGGGGATTTTGGAAAGGCGATGAAGTTGCAAAAGGTATGTGAAATCACAAGCAATGTGTGTTCATGGCTTACGCTGTACAGGCTGGCGGAGCGCTGTTATTCATCGTGGGTATCTTGGGATGGTACATGTTGGTCGTGATCATGGCCGCTGAGATGCGTTGGTCTGTGAAGTTGCCTGTTGGGGATTTGAGCCATTATTGGAAGAAGACTGATGTCGAGCTTGCGGCTATGGAGAACGAGAAGAGGGACTAGGCGAGCTTCAGGTCTGTAGTTCGTGAAAGTGAAGTACTTTGTCGTGTTTGACACGAAATCAGAACTGGATAAGAATAGTTTGAATGAAATAATGGTAATTTGACAATTGAAATAATTATGTACTAAGCAGTGTAAAAAGATTCGAACAAAGTGTAGTAGATCACACCACAATAATACATTGCAAAAACACCAAAAACAAGCAACACAATTCTCTCCAAGATTTCCATCACACTGTCGTTCCCCTATAACAATCCATAACAATCACAAGCTAAATCCTAGGACAAAGTCTTCCCAACATACATTGGAGAGGATAAAGTTCTCCGACGCCACACCACCAACCAATAACATCACCTGCCACAACCGACAACCCACATATACATAGTACATATACCCATACCTGCGGGTCTCTGTACCTTGTACCTGGGATCAGGGGTATGCATCTCCGAACATATGCGAACTGCACGCAGTGGCGCGTTCTGGGGAAAGGTGGGGTGTGCCAATTGTACTACACTGGCGTTTTGAGTAAGCTGGAAGCTTGGGTTGGGGTATATAGTATATGGGAAAGTGTATGTCCGATTATATCGAGTATTGCGAGATATGTAAACACCCTTTTGTTGCAACATATCTGCATTATATGTTTGATTACAACCATGCCTCCACCACCCGACTCGAAACCCCCAACCACACACATTGACACCATATCCCACACTCCCACGCCTTCCTCAACCCACGACTCAGCCCAAAATGTTCCCACCTCCACCGCCAACGACGAAATAATCCAACACCTCCAAACCACCGGCTCCGTTCGTCACCCCCTTCCACCCTCCCATTCCAATCCCTCCCACTAACCCTTCCCAGGACGTAGGCCTTACCCCCCGCACGCTCCTCGCCTACCTCACAATGATATCCTGCTACAACGCCTACCTCCTCACCCTGCTCATCCCCCCCTCAATCCTCAGCTTCATAAACGCCTCACTCGGCCCCGACCCGCGCTCCACCTGGATAACCATCGCGTGGAACCTAGGCGGCGCGATCATCGTAACCGCCGCCGGGCGACTGAGCGATATATTCGGGCGGCGCTGGTTTTTCGTCGGCGGGGCGGGGGTGCTGGTTGTGGGGTCGGTGGTGTGTGCGGCGGGGAGGAGTGTTGGGCAGATGGTTGTGGGAGGGGGGTTGTTGGGGTGTGGGAGTGGGTTTTTGGAGATGGCGTTTGGGGCGGTGCAGGAGGGGGTGCCGGGGAGGTGGAGGCATGTTGCTGTTGGGGTTTTTGATGCGGCGTCGGTGGGGGCGCAGGTTATGCCGCTTGTTTCGTGGTGAGTTTGATTTTCTTTAGGAGGGTGTGTGGTTGCAGAGAGGGGAGTGGGGAAGTGCGTGCTGGTGCTGATTGATGGTGATAGGGTCATTATTAAGAAGACGCAGAATTGGCGGATTCCTTATTATCTTATGATTGGGTTTCAGGTTTTTAATCTGGGGATGTTGTGTTTGTTTTATTTCCCGCCGTCGTTTGAGGATAAGCGTGAAGAGCATGGGAAGTCTGCTATGCAGTTGGTTCGCGAGTTCGACTGGCTAGGCTTGTTTCTGTTTGTGGCAGGGTGCACTTTGTTCATTGTTGGTGTATCCTGGGGCGGCTCGATGTCTCCTTGGACCAGTGCTACGGTACTCGCACCCATCATCACTGGCCTTTTGACTCTCATCGGACTTGCATTTTACGAGGCATATTATCCCCTGGAAGCGCCACTATTTCCTCCACGACTATTCAGAGCTTTGAGACACTTTACCGTCCCGCTATTCGTAATGGCGTAAGTTTGACCTGTTGCATGGATATTTAAACTGACCATCGAATTAGAATCGGAGGGATGCAATACTACTCCAACGCTACGCTGTGGAATAGGTTGTCGCAGCTCATTTATGCTAGCGATGAAATTTCGAAAGGCCTGTATGCTGAGGTCCTACCTCTTGGCACCATCCTAGGTGGCATAATTGTCGCTTTTTCCAAGGTCATTGGACACCAGCGATGGGTCATAATGTTTGCTGTTGCGCTGCAGACAGCTTGTGTGGGTGCCATGTCGACATCAACGATGGATAATCCTGTCAAGTCCATCGTACTTACGGTTATAATATCGACTTGCACATCAGTCAATCTTCTCAATGGAATGGTACTAGTAGGCTTTGGTATCGTCTACCAAGAAGACATTGGCACTGCTGCTGGACTGGCTGGAACCTCGCGGTTACTTGCTGGAGCGGTGGCAACTGCTATATTCAGCTCGGTGACAAACAACAAATATACTGCTAGGCTTCCTCAGACAGTGCAATCGAACCTAGCTCCCTTCGATCTGGCACCTGCGACGGTGACCAAACTCATCACAGCCGCTCGACTCGATACTGTTGCTGCTTACAACGCAATTCCTGGAATCACGCCAGAAATTCGCGCAGCAGCTAGTCTGGGCAATAAGCAGGCCTATCTAGAAGGGGCCCATCTTTCGTATCTTGTGGCGCTTGCATTTGGTTGTGTGGGTGTGGTTGCAGCGTTCTGGATCCCATCAGTCGATAAAAGGAAGTATGTGAGGAAGACAGTGGCACCACAACAGCAGGATAAAAAAGCCTTGCGAGAGAAAAAGCTTCAAGAAACAAGTGGGCCTTGAGTTGGAATTATCACGTGAAATGTAAGACCTAGACTTCAAGGTCAAAGTTTAATCAGTCCAGACGGTGCGAGGTCTGGTGCTGTCATCAGTCCAATCAATTGCCATGTGTTAGACCCTCGTGGAACTTGAATCGATCGACACATTACCCAGATTCCTGGTGTCTGGTATTCGGGAACAGGCACACAGTCAGATCGATGTGCGTAGATGTATCTGCTCTGGGTTGTTGAGTTTGGCATCTAGTCATATCACAAAAGCAGGGCAGCTGATCATCCAAGAGGGCATGCCAATCATTGGCCAGTTTGTCGTTGTCCTTATTGGGTCGATGTTCAGTGCAAAATGCTAAAGGATTCTGGTACGAATCACAAAGCAGGCCACTGAAAGGTTATTCCCGGTCAGGTAAACGGGATTGCCACGGTGGGGAATCCGTGCCCAAAGTCTGACGGACAGGCCGAAACCATAATACTGGGGTCTGGGGATTCAACAGAACGCGTGGCCACTAGTAAATAAACAACAACTCAAAACTGTGGAGAAATTGTATGCCCAACACGTTGAACATGTTGGCGCGGCGGTCTTGGTGTTTGTGCAACAAGTATTGACAAGCGTTGGAAGCAATTCTTGACGAGGTTGAATTTGTGACGGAGCCAATGCTTAGGGGGGGCGGCTAAATGGCTTGATGCGACTTAGCGCATTCACCCCAAGGCAGATGACATCATCCCTTGTGATGCACCATGGAACCCCAACGCCTGTACAAAGGAACCCATTCTGCGCTACAACAAGTCTATGAGCATGTGGCTTGAGGAGAAGCTGCACTACGACCGTCCTTGCTTGGAGATGGTGAAAGATGAAGGCGACTCTAGATGGTGATTGCGTGTTACCCCGAGTCTTCCTGTGGCCAAGCATCAAGGATAAGCATGGCTTCGGTAGCGGCTTATGTGCTTGTCCATCGTCTCCACATCCAGCACTCCATGCGGAGTATTGTGGGTACTGGAATGAAGTATCAGTCCTAGCGTCTCTCTTTCACCCTCTTAGACTGTCCTTCGCGAACCGAAGATAAGCTGATTTCAGGGTTCAGATGCAACCTCAAACGCTCTGCCGTCTGCCGTGTGACAACGCCATCTACCCAATCATGACCCCGACCAGTGTTACCTTGCTGTTGCTTTGAGGCTCCATATTTAAACTGCGCCGCGTTTCCCCACGATACTTAGCTCAACTGTTCCCCAGGTTTTGGGGTTCGATCGTCCTTTTGACTTTGACTGACCTCCACACTGCCCCATTGCTGTTGCGATTGCCGGGATTCAAGCTGCAACCATGGATGAGAAGATAGCATACGATGGGAACAATGGGCAGCCCGACAAGAAGCCCGAGTTCACCTCGCCCTTTGCTCAGCACGATGAGAAGATTCCACACGAGACAGACTTGGGTGCTGAAACAGTCCGCCGCCAATCAATCGGAGGGAACATTATTGAAAATCCTTTGACAGTAAGTCTTTTTTTTTTCACATGCGAAAAACCCATAAATCTTTTTGTTGAAGCTGTCGCATTCGTACCCCGGTCACAAACCTACCAACAATGGTTTAATTATGGCCAAAACACTAACACAACCCAGCGCGTATCCAAGGAACAAAATGTCGCCAGCGCCGCCGCATTCTGCGAAATGGCGGGCATGCCCGAAAACTCCGATCTTTTCGGTCGCGCAGCTCTCGTCGCGCGTGACCCCAACAATGTCGAAAGCATCCCTGGTCTGACTGAAGATGAACGCGCTGCGCTCATCTACGAACGTGACCACAAATGGCATGGCCCCAAGATGCTCTGGTACTCCATTGGCCTCTGCGCGATTGGCGCCGCCACTCAAGGATGGGATCAAACTGGTTCCAACGGCGCCAACTTGTCGTTTCCTGAGGAGTTTGGCCTGAACAAGCAGGGAGAATACGGCGAATGGATTATTGGATTGATTAATTCCATCATTTTCTTGACTGCTGGACTTATTGGTGCTTTCATCGTCGACCCTCTCAATAAGTATTTGGGACGAAGGGGTGAAATCTTCCTTACTGCTCTTTGTCTTACTGCTACACCAATTGGCTCTGGTTTCGCGAAATCATGGCAAGGGCTTTTCGCTGCACGATTTGTTATGGGTATTGGAATTGGCGCAAAGAATGCTACAGTCCCGATTTACTCGGCTGAAATGGCTCCGCATAGGATTCGAGGCGCGCTGGTCATGTTCTGGCAATTGTGGGTTGTCATTGGTAAGTTTATTTCCAAGCAAACATCGCATAGCACAACTTTGCTAATTACTGAATCCTAGGAATTTTCCTGGGTTTCTGCGCCAACGTCATCGTCAAAGACACAGGCAAAATCTCATGGCGTCTCCAACTTGGCTCCGCTTTCATTCCCTCCTTCATCCTTGGCGTTGGTATCTATTTCTGCCCCGAGTCTCCCCGTTGGCTCATGAAGAAGGGCAGACTAGCCCAGGGTTTCAAGTCAATGGATGCTTTGCGCGCCCATCCAATCATCGCAGCTAGAGATTACTACTACTCATACGTCATCTACCAAGAGGAACTCAAGGTCGCCCAAGGTGCTGGTTATTTCCGCCGCCTTGCAGACTGCTTCACCGTCCCCAGAATCAGGCGTGCCAACTATGGAGCTTCGACTGTCATGTTGGCACAGCAAATGTGCGGCATCAACATTATCTCCTTCTACAGCTCGACCATCTTCACAGACGTGGGATACAGCCCAACGCAAGCTTTGTACGCCTCGCTTGGATACGGCGCTATTCAAGTCGTCTTCACCATTCCTACCTTGTTCTTGATCGACACCAAGGGTCGCAGAACATTATGTTTGATCGTGCGTACTACCCACCACCCTTTCCATCAATATCTAACTCAAACAGACTTTCCCACTCATGTGTCTCTTCCTCCTCGCCGCCGGTCTCTCGCTCCTCAACAACGACCCATCCCTAAGCCAAGGCGCGCGAATCGGCCCTGTAGTACTGTAAGTCCCCGCCTCATTACCCAAAAAGAGAAACCAAAAGCAAAAGCAATAATACTAACTACCCAACCAGCTTCGTCTACCTCTTCACAATCATGTACTCCCTCGGCGAAGGCCCCGTCGCCTTCCAATACTCCGCCGAAGTCTTCCCCACCATCCAGCGCGAGCAAGGCATGGCCTGGGCCGTCTGCATCAACAACACCTTCGCTGGTGTTTTGAGTCTGACGTTCCCGAGAATGAAAACTGTTATGACGCCGACTGGTGCTTGTACGTCTATGTTCCTTCGTATATGTATACTGATATACTAACCTCTCCCAAACAGTCGGCTTCTACGCCGGCCTCAACCTCATAGCCTGGGGCATGATCTTCTGCTTCGTGCGCGAGACCAAGCAACTCACGCTCGAAGAACTCGACCAAGTCTTCAGCGTGCCGACCAGCGCGTACCTGAGCTACGAGACGAAAGTCTGGCTGCCGTATTTCTTCAAGAGGCATATTCTGCGCAAGAAGATTGCGAAGCCCGCGTTGTTGGATACCGCGCAGCATATGCATCGCGGGGGGGTGGAGACGGTTACTGTTGCGTAGATGCGGGTAGCTGGGGGAAAAGGGTAGGTGGGTGGAAATAGGGGATGGATGGGAAAGGAAGGAAGGGAGGGAAAGGGGGGGATGGGGATGTAGTTGATGAATCTACTTCAATCTCTAACTTATACAATTAATCTTCCAACCTAAGCCTACGCCTAAGCTCTCACGACATCAAACCCCTTCCACCCATCCATCGTTTCCCTACACGTGCGCTCATAAACGTCCAGGCCTAGAATATAATTATGATTCTCGGCTTTCTTGCCTGGGATGTTACTCGTGTTCCACCAACTGTCTGTAAAAGGATAGAGCGTATTTTTTACTTGCTCGTTCATTTGGGTTTTCCACTCTTCTTCGGCGGAGAGGGTGGGTTCGATGGTGAGGATGTGTTGGGCGCGCAGAGAGGTGATGACGGAGAAGGCGAAGTCGCATTGGCATTCTAAGATTTGTTAATGATCTTTTACATTCGAATGACCGTATTTCATTGAAGAGATAGTCAAGTATAATTGAGGAGATGCGGGGTCTTACCAATGATGCTGGGCCCATTAGACAGTGCAGTCGGTGCTTGAGGTGAGTATACCATAAAGGTATTCGGATAGCCGTGGAACATCATTCCTAAATATGTCCGGACGCCGTCTTTCCAGACTTCTTTGATGTCTTTGCCGTCTTTGGATGTTAGACCCATGCGGGTTAGACTCCCCGTGAAGGAGTCGAAGCCCGTGGCGCATACGATGTAGTCGAATTCTCGCTGGGACGACTCGCCGCTGAGTTTGAGGCCGTTTTCGGTGAAGGACTGGATGGGGTGGTCTTTTATGTCGACGATGTCGACGTTGTCTTGGTTGAGGATGTCGTAGTAGTCTTGTTCGAGAGGTGTGCGTTTAGTGTTGAAGTAATATGGTAGTTTGTCAGGTGCCATGATTGCTTGTTTCTTCGGGTCGGTGAGTCGTTGTCGGACTTTTCGTTTCCAGTAATCGTAGATGATCTTGTTGGCTTCCGCATCGGTGGATACGTTGTTGTAGTTGCACAGTAAGAAATGGAATGCGCCAGCTTCCCATAAAGTGCCAAGATAGCTCTCGCGCTCCTCAGGAGATACATCTTGGACGCGCTTCTTGATGCCAGCCGTTGGGAAACCAGAGTATGAGTTTCTGCCAGCGGCGAAAAGAGCCGGATAATAGGCGCGTAACTGGTCTTGTTCGGTTTTGGTCCAAGTTCGCTGGCCCATTGGGAGACAATAAGAAGGCCTGCGCATGAGAACAGTAAGATGAGATGCAGTTTTGCCTAGCTCCTGTACAATCTGAACAGCTGTGGCTCCAGCACCAATGACGGCCACGCGTTTTCCAGTCACATCAGTTTCTTCTGGCCATTCACCTGAATGTCGGATCGTGCCTTTGTATTGATCCATCCCTGACCATGTGGGCAGATGTGTCTTGTGTAATAGCCCAGTTGCCAGTACCAGAAATTGTGCTTGAGCTGTCACACCAGTGCTTGTTCGAACAGTCCATTTCGAAGCTGAGGCATCCCATTTACATTCATTCACTTTTGTATTGAATGAAACATCAGGTCTGAGTTTCAATGTCTTGTCAATATGTGCCATGTATTTGCGAAGCTCAACATGGTCAGGAAATCGTTGACTAAAATTCCAGGTTTTGTACACTTCGGGGATGTTGAGTTGGTAGAATGGCGTTTCAGAGTCTACACGTGCACCAGGATACCTATTCCAGAACCACACACCTCCAAAGTCAGATCCTAACCAAGCATTCAGTATTATTTCGACATGGAAAAGGAAGATTAGACTAAGAGCTTACCAGCTTCGAACACATGGGCTTTCAATCCTTCTTTCCTTGCACGGTATAGTGAACTAATGCCTGAGAAGCCAGCACCCACAATAATAACATCGAGGTCTTGTGAGTCCTTATCATCTCCGTTTGAGCCATTGACTTGATTTGCGTGAATTGGTACAGGGGCCATAATCATAAAGGAAGATGTATAATGCAATCTGCTATTGTAACAAAGCATTCCCGAAGCAGTGGCACAGTCAATTTAACATAGAAGAGACGATTCGATCATCGAGTAGTTACATCTGAATCGATACGTTACTGGATCGGATCGTATAACCGCCTTAGTCTGATACGTAGCAATGTGTCGGCTTTGACCTGGCCCACCCCCAATGGTTGTTGATCTCACAAGACATGAAATCGCTCCATAACGATTTAGGGTATTGACTGCAAATCATCATGCCGGTCTCTACTGTCCTAGTATGCATAAAGTTCTTTTCTGCCTTCAGTAATTAGTATCACTATACATGTGGTTGAGAATCTTTAGCGTATCTTGTTGTTACAGATCGTGTGGGGTAAGTTGGAGGCTTAAATGCGGGGAAAATAAATTGTGTCAGCCTCGGCCACAGTGCAGCCCTGCAGTATCCGACGCTGCAAGCAAAGTATTTATGTTTCGAAGCAATTAGGCTATTGTGGCTTGAGGGCGTCGTGTTTGTTAGTTACTGGTTTTGGTTACAGATTATCGTCAGCGATCTGGAGGCTCCACTAACCTAACCCTTGTGAGTGCAAATTCGTCAGGCTAACAGTATACGGGAACCGATGATCACTTATCGCGTCAGATAATTACGGGCATAGGGGACATTGCAAGCGTGGGGCGCTGTGCCCTCGCTTTCTAATTGTGGTATCTCTCGAGTCATCAATATCGTTTCATGCACGAAGTGATCAACTCAGGGCTAATAACAAATTTGTACGTGAAGCAATTGAGTGGCATATATGCCCCCTTTCTTCATTGGGTATCCCGGGATTTTGTAATCTGCTATTGAAAAGGAAACGCCTGTAAATGCCGTGCCAAAACCTAACGCCGTCCCATGGTGTCTATTGCCGACTTCGCTTATAAGGCCTCGAGTTCAAAGTCGTCAAGCTTGTCGCGGTACTTCATGATATTTCGCTTGATCTTAGAAGAGTCAACCCATGTGACGAAGTCTTCCATGTTCCTAAAAAGATGATTAGCAGTGGCTAGGCACATTCATCACCCATACATACCGAGTAACCAGATAGGCAGGGTCGGTGATGACAGTCGTTCCTACACGAACATGGCCCTGTTCGATGAATTTGAGAGCGGCCTGCACGTTATCTGCCATGCGCAAGCGCGTCATAATAACAGGCAATCTTCGCCTCGCAAAGGCAGAGACTGTAAGCTTGTGTTCGATATCGCTGAGTTTTCCTCTGCCACCACCACCAGTACCCAAAAGACCCATATCAAAGAGTTTTTCAAGCATTAAATCTTCGTGTTTCCGGCGGAAAGGATCTGATGGATCGAGGTTCGCGAGCTTATGGGCGAGTTGGCGCATGGAGCCACACAACTGATTGTATTTGCGGTAGTCGTCGCGTCCCTGAATCGCATACCGGCGCATTATGGCAGCCTCTCGGTGATCATTGTCTGATTTATAGGTATTGAAGTCGACCTAATTGGGTGAGTGACTGTCAAAAGAAAGATGGAAGAGTCGTTCTTACCTTCTTGAGCAACTTCTGCTCATGATGCTTGAGTTTGCGCACCATCTTGGTGGATTGACGTTAACCGTTTCTTCACTTTCTTCAAATTTGGTACTTTTTGTAAGGTGCTAGCGACCTATCAATGCAGGAATGGCGAATGTTGATGTTTGAGGCGTGAGGAACCAAAAAGTTGAAGCTCCGAACATTTTCCCCGACACGCTAACCCATTTACGTCATAGCACCATCGCGCGCGCCCCTCCAATCGCAATGGCGGGGTCCAATCTTTTCCCTAAGAATGGAGTGACTCAAGACATTTATTACTCATTGCTCTGTCTTCCATCTCTCAATCTCTCTTTTTGTACAATTAAGAAGATTGCAAGATGCCTACGGTTTACCTCCTCGACTATGTCGCCGGTAACGTCCGCTCACTTGTCAATGCTATCGAAAAGGTTGGCTACACTGTAGAATTGGTCAGGACGCCTGCCGACGTAGCATCTGCCCAAGTATGATATGCCTTGCTTCTATGCAAATACGTCAATTGACCAAAGCTGATTTAGATGCGACCTTAGAAACTTATTATTCCTGGCGTCGGTCACTTTGGACACTGCCTATCGCAATTGGAGAAAGCTGGGTACACTGAGCCAATACGTGAACATATCAAAGCGGGAAAGCCTTTTATGGGAATATGTGTTGGTTTACAGGCACTGTTTGAAGGTTCAGAGGAAGATCTAAATGTCAAGGGATTGGGCATTATCCCCTCGCGTCTGCGCAAGTTTGACGCAAAAGACAAAAGCGTACCTCACATCGGATGGAATAGCGCAAATACTTCACCAACAGGCGAGGTAACGGACGAATCGCTTTACGGACTAAACCCTTCATCCAAGTACTACTACGTTCACTCGTACGCTGTGCCATACGAACCAGGAAAGCTAGAGAAGGATGGTTGGAGAGTAGCAACAGCAAGATATGGCGATGAGGAATTCATTGGCGCAGTAGCCAAAGACAATATATTTGTGACACAATTCCACCCTGAAAAGAGTGGAGCTGCTGGCCTACGAGTTCTCAAGGCTTTCTTAGACAACAAAAAATCTCAGAAACTGCCCGAAGTACCATCAGCCTCAGCCACTCACGAAGGCCTCACACGGCGCGTTATTGCATGTCTGGACGTCCGGACCAACGACAACGGCGACCTCGTTGTTACCAAGGGTGACCAGTACGACGTAAGAGAAAAGGATGGCGCTGGTAACGCAGTGCGTAACCTGGGCAAGCCTGTCGATATGGCAAAGAAGTATTATGAGCAAGGCGCCGACGAAGTCACATTCTTGAACATCACATCCTTCCGCAACTGCCCCGTAGCCGACACACCAATGCTGGAGATATTACGGCGAACTAGCGAGACTGTTTTCGTTCCACTTACAATAGGCGGTGGCATTCGCGACACAGTCGACACAGACGGCACCAAGATCTCAGCCCTCGACATCGCAACCATGTACTTTAAATCTGGCGCGGACAAGGTCAGCATAGGCTCCGACGCCGTCACAGCAGCAGAAGAGTATTACGCAAGCGGGAAACAACTATCAGGCACAACCGCAATAGAAACCATATCCTCAGCCTACGGCAACCAAGCCGTCGTCATCAGCGTCGATCCAAAACGCGTCTACGTCTCCTCCCCCGACTCCACACCCCATCACACCATCAAGACCAGCACCCCAGGCCCCAACGGCGAGCAATACTGCTGGTACCAATGCACCATCAAGGGCGGCCGTGAAGGCCGCGACTTCGACGTCCGCCAACTGGTCACTGCCGTCGAAGCCATGGGCGCCGGCGAAATCCTGCTCAACTGCATCGACAAAGACGGCAGCAACAGCGGTTTCGACCTCGAGCTCATCAACGACGTCAAGGCCGCCATCAAGATCCCTGTGATTGCAAGTAGTGGCGCTGGAAACCCCGGGCATTTCGATGAGGTGTTCGCAAAGACGAGGACGGATGCGGCGTTGGGGGCGGGTATGTTTCATAGAGGCGAGTATACGGTGAAAGAGGTTAAGGATTATTTGCAGGAGAAGGGGCAGGTGGTTAGGCCGTTTGAAAGTGATATTTAGAGCGAAGTTAGAGGAGGGTGTAAGTGGATGGATGGATGTTAATAGAAATAGACAGGTGGGGAAGGAATTTTGAATAAATGTCGTTAGATATATATGTATATTCGGAAAATTTCATCATGATGCTTTTCGTGCTCGATATGGTATCCAAACTCCAACCATGCTACAACACAATACAACACCCAAACGCCTGAAAATATGCATCCTCGTCATCTTCCACGCCATCATCACTAAGAACAGGTGTCTAGCTAAAATGTATACCCTCCTGATTAAACGCATACAACAACTTCAAAAAGTCCCCCTCATCGCACAACCTCGCCCGCTGCTCCGCAAGTTGCGTATCATCCTCAAGGACCTTCCTAACCTTCTCTCTAACCAACTCACTAAGTCGGCCTTTCTTCTTGCGATGCAGCCCGTTTTGCTTCTTGCCTTCGCTGCGCATCTGCTTGAAGAAATCCGGGAGTTCGTCGTCTGGATCGTCGGGGTCTGAGAAGCCTTTGAATTCATCGTCGTTGGCAATGGTGGTGGTGGAGTCGACATCCATATCGACGTCGCCGTCTGCGAGGGGGGAGTCGTCGATGTCGATGTTATTCTGGGCGCAGAAGAGGCGGTAGTTGCTGGTGAGGAGTTCGAGGACAGCGGCTGTGCCGAGGAAACTTGCGCGGAGGGTGCGGTTCTTGCGGACGAAGGCGATGCGGAGGAGGCCGTCCCATTCGTCGTAGGCGATTTGTGGGCGGGGGTTTTTGGGCTCGATGCGGACGACGTTGGATTCGACGAGGGGAGGGGGGTTGAAGTTGTTGCGGCCGACTTTCATGATGTGTGAGACTTTGGCCCACATTTGGACGTTGACTGAGAGGCGGGAGTAGAGTTTCTCGCCTGGTTTGGCGAAGAGGCGCATGGCGAATTCTCGTTGGAACATGAGGATGCATGATCGTGGAGGGTTGGGAAGGCTGAGGAGCTTGAAGACGAGGGGTGAGGAAATTTGATATGGGGTGTTGGAGATGCAGACGTCGAAATGAGGAAGTTCTGTTTTTATCACGTCTCCAAGGAGGACTTTGAGGCGTTTGCCCTCTGGGGTGCCTTGGACTCGTTTTGTCAATTCGGCAGCCATACGGGGATCCATTTCTACAGCGGTCACTGCTTTGGCAGCTTTGAGAATGAGAACTGTGAGATTGCCCGTTCCTGGACCAACTTCAAGGACATGGTCGCTTTGCTTCAGGTTGGCCTTTTGTACAATAGCTGTTGCTACACCCGGATTCTTGAGAATATGTTGGCCAAGGTCCTTGTCCATCTTGAAGATCGAGTGCGCCGCTGCCGCTTTGGCGCTGGGCTTTGCGTAGGGCGACGAGTCACCTGCGCCATTTGTTCGTTTCCGCTTGTCTTTGGGCATTGTGTCGGTGAATGTTGGCGGGGGTGAATGTGTGGGTACTTTTGGCTACAGTGCGGGACATGCAGCCAAAATTTTGGAAGTCTTATCGATAAACTTTTTTGAGCACGTGACTTGGCGTTGAGCAGTGACGCGTTCAATGTTACTTTCACCTCATTATCGCGCTTTGGGGCATCAGCCATTTTACTATATGCCATCGCCGTTTTGGGGTCTTCAAGAATTATCTGCGCTTTTTAATCCTAGTCGTTCTCTTCCTGCCGTCGTCCACCCTCGCTCACCCCTGATTCACTTGTTTTCAAAAACACGCACCACCCGCGCCTTTACCAATCATTCTACATCATACCCAGAGCTTCACTTGAGCTCTTATAATACGCGCTTTAGCCTTTACCTTGATTGCCTTTACCCAAAGCAACCAAAGACCGCCCTTCTTCGCTGCCAGACCCTACAGTTTCAATCCGCTTTCACCTCAATACCACGACGAATCGGCCCCGTCAAATCTCACCTCGACGCCAAACAATTGCGCTTTTACCACGGAGTTCCCGGTCGTCAAGCCTTTGCTCCTTCTGTCAGACTTTTAAATAAGTCAGGTCCCCACCGCTCCTTATCCTCTTACTCTTCCACTCCCACGACACCGACCATCAACATGGCCAAGAAAATACCCGAAACACACTCAGATTCCTCGCTTTCTGATAGCGAGCCTGTTGATGTCAAGAAAGGAGCTGGTCGCAAGCGCAAGGCAGATACTACAACCACTGTCAAAAGCACGAAACGCACCAAGGTAGCGATAACTGGTAACTCGAAGACAGTCAAGAAAGAGGTTGAGGAAGAGGTTGATGTGAAGCAAAATGGCAACGATACCAAGGTCAAGAAGACTGTTCGTAAGAAGAAGGAGGTGAGCCTTGCGCCACTTGAAGACCGCACCAAGGACACCTGTCTACGTGTTGGCGCTCATGTCAGCATTGCTGGAGGTGTACATAATTCCATTGTCAACCTGCTCCACATTGGGTACGCCACCAGCCTGGACTTATTTGTGAGATTATTGAAGCTAACTTGTATAGTGCAAACGCTTTTGCTCTGTTCATGAAGAACCAGAGAAAGTGGGACAATCCTGAGCTCGATCCTGAGCATGCCAAACTCTTCATTGATGGCTGCAAGGAACACGGCATCGAAGTCGCAGATTGCTGCGTTCCCCATGGCTCCTATCTCGTCAATCTTGCACACCCTGATCCAGACCGAAAGAAGCAAGCCTACGACTCTTTCCACAATGATCTCGTCCGCTGTTCCAAGCTTGGCATCAAACTCTACAACTTTCATCCAGGCAATGCTAACGCCACAACTCGCGAAGAAGGCATCCGCCTAATCGCCGAGAACATCAACCAAGCCCACAAAGATCCCGCAACAGGAGACGTCACCGTCCTCCTCGAAACCATGGCATCCCTCGGCAACACCATCGGCGGAACCTTCGAAGACCTAGCCGCCATCATCGCCCACGTCGAGAACAAAGATCGCGTCGGCGTCTGTCTCGACACATGCCACGTCTTCGCCGCAGGCTACGACCTCCGAACCCCCGAAACCTACGCCGAAACAATGAACAGCTTCGATGAAGTCATCGGCCTCAAATACCTCAAAGCCCTCCACATCAACGACAGCAAAGCCCCCTTCGCCAGCCACCGCGATCTCCACGCACGCATTGGCACCGGCTACCTCGGTCTCGAGTCCTTCCACCACATCGTTAACGACAAGCGTCTTCACGGCCTCCCCATGGTTCTCGAGACGCCCGTGGACGTCGTCGGCTCCGATGGCAAGAAGTTTGAAGATAAGGGTATTTGGGCTCGGGAAATCAAGATGCTTGAACGTCTTGTTGGTATGGATATTGAGTCTGAGGAGTTTAAGGATTTGCAGACGAAGCTACAGGATGAGGGCAAGGAGTTTAGAGAGAAGACTGGAGAGCAGTTTGAGAGGAAGCAGGCGAGTGATGCGAAGCCTAAGAGGGGAAAGAAGAAGGCTTGATGAGTGGATTTGGAATCTGCTGGGGGAAAAGGATTGATACGAGGAAAGCACCTAGGCGTATGGCAGGGTAGTTTGAGACTTGATCGAGTTCAAGTCGGGAGTATGGATGATACCTATACGTAGCCACATATCTTTCTGAATGAGAAGAGAGGTTGGCTCGTAGTGGTCTATGCAGATGAATATATCATTGAATCTAAGAAGTATCTTTTTGAAGCTTGGTTTTGAAGCGGTCACTGTGCATGGTATATTTTTTCCCGGTGCATGTGAATATCTTGCATTTTGCAAGAAACATGGCAAGACTACTCTTATGAAACTCTATATAACTACTGTGAAGGTTAGTATACCGAGTAAATCTTTTACGCCTACAGAGCGATAACAGAAACCAAAGACTTGGTGTATATCATGACAGAGTAAATAAATAGTTGATTTATCTATATAATGCACACCTTCCTTGAATATTTTCACACCCCTTTAAAAAAAAATAAACTGCGAGGTCTTGTCCGAATCGCTATTTCCTGCCTGTCTCAATGTTTCTTAGTAATCGGGGGGCCGCGGAGTGTATATCTGGGGTCTTGCTGACTAGGTGGAGTGGCAGGTTTTGGTAGTCTTACTTTCACCGGGCGCAGGGGCATGGACGAATGACGGTCGAGGGATAGATTGGGTGGAAGATGATGCAAGTAATTAACTCTGAGCGTATGGATTAGGAAAGAGAGAAGATATATCGATCGTGATTCGTAGGAGTATGTTTTTCTGTAAGCATGGAGTTTGTCAGTATGACTGAATGCCAGCGTCCGAAGACCAAGCATGCGATAAGATTGATGTATAAGGTGTATTGCAACCTTATAATAACAAGGCTCCGGTGGGCTGCAGGATAGAACCTGGCACGCCCAGATAATCTAGAACAGCCAATTACCTGTTCAAGATGGCAGTGCAGGCAGTCCTGGGGTGATCTACATTTAGACCAACAATGCAGAGCTCATGTCCAATTGACTTCTGTTAAAATGAGCTTGTCTGCTTGGCAACGTACCCGCAGGTCTGTGTGTGTACCCAATGTTGAGGAACGCGGTTCCTGGGCCTTGGGTCCGGGGTAGTTGGTCTTGGTTCCCGCGATATATATAGTATGGAAGGATTTGCGAGGTACAGATATATCCTCGACGTGCATGCTATTGATGTTGGTCACCGAATTATGGCAGGAGGTCAAGATGGCCCCATGGCCAGTCTTCTCCTTGCGTCCAGAGACCGGTCAAGTCAGCAAAGGAGGTATATAGTTAACTTGTTTTGTGGGGCGGTGTAAACAGGAAAACACACTGTCGCCTATATCTGACAACCAATGAATTATCTCATGTCGTAGGGCGGTCCTGGCATGTTATATGATGTTTCACCGGTCAGTTCTGCATTAGGTATTCCGAGAAGATGTGCACTGCGCTCTCATCCGATTGGTGTCTGGATCATTGCACTGATGAATGACCACCAAGGCCAAGATAATCGTTCATGAGTGCTTGATTCAGAGATCCTCGGAACGGAAGATACTCTGACTACGGCCCTTTGTCGCTGTAATGTTGGCCTCGGTTACGGCTACATACACGTAGTATACATTTAGCACATGTTGATATACCGTTGTAGAAAGCCTTAAAACAGTCAAAGTGGGTTTTGGCAGATGTCTGACCTGTCATACAAGATATCAATCGACCAGCTTGAAGATTGAACGGATGTGGCGCAGCGGACCCCAAATCGTTTATAAGAAGTCGTTAGACTAAGCCTTGCAGGATGAGGTTGACAGATCGTGATTCGCACGAAGCAAATGACCGATTAGCGTCTTGGCAAACCTGGCCGTACCACCTGCTCGATTGTAGTTGCAATTGCATCATGGCATGCACCAAAGGGTGATAACCTGCTATTAAAGCTTGACCGCCTGCATCGGCCCGCTCGTGCACAAAGTTTCCGTCCAATATTGCACTCGTATTCACCCAACACATGTATGAAGGTTGCTGATCGGTTAGAGGTCAAGCTCAAAAAGGATATCCGGCTAACCCAGTTAGGATTCATCCTGCGAACACGTGACCGTGCTGTACCTATCCATAGACGCTTATTCAATTCGCTACCGTCAGACAGAAACGCCAACTACCAGCCTCACAGGACTTCCTCCTAAGCCCTGTCGTCATCCCTACAGTGGCCATAGCTCATGCAACCTAAGAGGACGGCATACTTGACGAGCCCTATCAATCCAAAATCACTGACTGCCTGGATGGGACCGATATGTTTGAATGAGTGGAGCGCCTAAAGCCCACCGCTTATAACTCCTCTGCCTTATTCTCCTCTTGAACATATACCGCGAGCTCAGGTCCACAGCCCAAGGGCCTTCCCATTCTAGATCCTGCATAACCTCAATCCTAACATCAGTTACCGGATATGGTCGGTGTCCCGAAAAGTACCGGTTGCGCCATCTGTCGGAAGCGGAAAATCAGTGAGTAAGATCCTGGCAGAGTTAATCAGGTCGTATTTCTGACTGGCTTTGTAGAGTGCGGTATGTTCGCATAGTCCCAACGCCATGGATATGGTTTTTCTAATTGGGAGGTAGACGAAACCTGGCCGACATGCGTGAACTGCCAGAAAAATGGAAAGTGCTGTCCAGGGCCTCCCCCACGGCACACATTCAGAGAAAATGGCTCTCGCTCAGCCAATCAAAATGAAATTCTTCCGTGGGAAGATCATCACCACCCACTAACATCAAGTTCAACAAGGAGAGAATCGACAATAAATCAAAACAGCCGTTTGACGGAGTTGAACGCAAAATTTGCGGACAATGGCTCAGTGCAATACAAGTTCCGGATATCTAACAAGGCCGTGATACAAAAGAAATCACCGAAGCTACCATTTCTCCGGCAACCCTCACCTTCGCAACATCATGAACTGGCTCGATCGCTCATAAGAGCTACTACTACGGGCATCTCCGGACACCGCATGTCAGTCTTTGGTCCTTTCATAATGGAGGTTCCGTCGAGAATTGGATTCAACCCAGCTCTCGACGCAGCAGTAGCAGTTCTTGTAAACGCACACACAGCCCTAGTCCACCAGAAAAAGGCAAACGAGATTGTTAGCCCACAGTTGTATCTACGAGCGATCAAAAAGTTGCAGTTATGTCTCGATGATCCCCAACAAGGCATGTCTGCGAACACGCTGTGCGCATCAGTATTACTAGGATTGGTAGAAGTAAGTAGGTTCCAACCAATTTCTCTGCAAAGCTAACCAAAGCATCAAGGCTCTCGCTGGACCGAGATTGAACAATCGATATTTAGCCCATGTTGGAGGCGCAGGACGCTTAATGGAGTTGCAGGGCCCGGATCAATATCACGATAAATTTGCAAAAGATATTCTACGCTTCAATAGAGGCGGCATTGTAAGTTTAAGAGCACGCTTAAGAGATATGGTTTCTATAAGCAGCGTGAACAAAAGCGGAATCATTCACTGACATTCGATAGATAATAACGGCTGTGTATGGACGAAGCCCGTGTTTTCTCACTCGACCTGAATGGCGGCGTGTGGCATTTGACAAAACAGGACTTGGTTTCGATGAATGCCTCACAACAGACCTAATCCAATATATGGCCGACTTTCCTGGAATCGTGAAAGACTTAAAAGACTTTATTACTCAGTGTAGTTATCAACCTCCAGAGCCGGCCACCACTTACAGCCTAGACGTCGGCATGGAGGAAAAAATATCAGATACCTGCCCATCTCTCAGCTACTCTCCCAACAGCTTCGACAGCCTCGACTTCATCCCCGACCTCCAACCACTCGACGCATCCTACCCAATCAGCATATCACTCGACCCACACAACCTCGCCCGCGACGCCGTAATCCGCAAAATCACCGACCTCAAACGCGCCCTCTACGAACTCGGCACGCACCTCAACGCCAAACTCGCCAACGCCACCGCAGCAATCGAACTCCCTGCTATCGACCCCTCCAGCCCCATCCCCACCGCCTGGCACTTCCGCACCTGGCGCGAAATGACCACCTACAGCTGCTACTGGTCGATGCTCATCATCACCAACAAAGTCCTCATGCGCATCCTGCCCGCCTACCACCCGCACATCTACGCCATGCAATCCGAATGCCGCTCGCTCGCCTACGAAATCTGCAAGACGTGGGAAGACGCCTGGGCGAGTAAACCCATTGGCGCGCTGCATACGGGGCTGAGCTTCGTGGTTGCGTACGAGTATTGCGAGCCCCATGTTAAAGAGTGGATTGTGAGGAGTTTAAATTCTCTGCTCGAGTATCAGATGGTGGAGTCGTTTCGCTGGTCGGATCAGATGATTGCTACGATGAATGGGAAGTTGACGGGGGAGGGGCCGGATTTGACGTTTTCGAACGTTAGTGTTTCGAATGAGGGGGTGTAAATTATCTCCTGGTCTCGAAAAGGGACCTGGATTGAAGCGTTGTTATGAGGTCGCTGCGATGACCTCACGTTTCACAAGGCTGCAGTGTTTCTAACGATCGTGCTTCACCGGCTCGCGAAGGCACATACTGTGGCGTCGAATATCTCGGACCTTCCCGAACCACCAATACGAAGGCACATGCTCGGGCGGAAATGCTGAAGAACGAGTGGAGAGCCAAGACTGATAAGGCTGACCGTTTATATACATAGGTCAGTCGGTCTCTTGGCCAGCTTTCCTGACTTATTTGTGCGACGTGTGCATGCGTTGTCAGCAGCCACAATAGGTATGTTTAGGATGATGGGGAACGGGGGCTGTGTCGGGCATGAATGAAGGCTTGTGCGCGGGAGGGGAAAGAGCCGTGTACCGATAGATATGTTTCAATAAATGATTTGTGGAATATTGAATAGAATAACCCAATATAATTTCAAACTTCACATTGCTAAACAAAACTACTCCCACTAACTCACACAACAACACTAAACAAACAAAACCGAAACATGCATTACCCTTCCCTTCCCCACCTCCACCCCAAACTCAAACCTCCTCTTCCCTCTAGAAACTCCCCTTCCCCCCCTTAATCCCACACCTCCGCTTACACTCCTCACTCCCAACAATCGCACCCGTCCCCACGGGCGGAATATCCCTCCCCACGCCCTCAACATCAATCGCCTTACCGAAACCCGCCTGGATAATATCCTTAGGCATGCTCCACAGCGAAGGCAGGATGTTGAGTGTGCCAGCGTCGTCGGAGTTGAGTGCTGAGACGAGGAGGGCAGGTGTGCAATCTAGGTGTGGTGTTAGACGATATTGGGTGTGGGTGTGGATAGGGGGGGTAAGGAAGGCAGACGCCAGAAAAGGAGTGGTGGGGAATATGAGGGAAGGGAAGGGAGAAGGAAGGTGGAATAAACGGAGAAGGGGAAGGAAGGAAGGACTAACCATTATTCTGCATCGCATGCAAACTCCCCTTCGGAAAAACCGTCATTCGCATCGGGCTCAGGTCCACTCTTACTACCTTTACGCCGTTCTCGCCTACCATCCAACTCGTCGTGTTCCCTGTAATCGCGACTACCGCGTTCGTGCCTCTCGGATGTAAGTGTGGGGGCAACATGCCGCAGGGCGCGAGCTTGAGTAGGGAAATAGTGATGCCTAGGCTGGTGAGCGCGGGGAAGGAGGCGGCGTCGGCGATGAGGACGGCACCGACGGGGGAGGAGAAGGAGGGGTGGGTGGTGAAGTCGTAGGTCCAGTCGGAGTCGGAGGGGAGGAGGGTGTGGCGGTCGAAGAAGGTGGCGGAGGTTTTTAGTTGGGCGGAGAGGCCGGGGTTGATGGTGCGGGATTTGGGGTCAACGGCGAGGGCGAGGGTGGGGAGGAGGGAGAGGAGGAGAGAGAGCATTTTTGGTGGTTAGGTTGGGTTGGGGTTGGGGTTGGGGTTAGGTGGAGGTATGGTTGGGTGACAGTGAGGGATAATGGATATATGGGAAGAGGGAGGGTGTGACACGTTTGATAGTACGGTGAGGGGTTTTTATGGATGGATATTGTTTGCAAATGTACTGCGGTTTGTTTTGAGATTTTGAGAGGGGTAGATCGGATGATTGCTGTTGTTCTGCTGTTTTCATGCCAGCATTGGTTTATATATGCTGGCGACGACGAACGAGGCTGGCATTTAGACTGACGATACAATTGAGCTGGTTGCTGACCACTTCTTCACCCTTCGTCGCAGGCTTCAAGCCACTGTAACTATACTAGAAGAAGGCGTCGCTGGGAATTGTCCACTCATAGAATGTACTAGGACGTAGGCGGATTCGCCACGTGCAATTTGTCAGAGCGAAGTTATCTTAATCGTTCATTACATCCAGCCTCAATCTTGTGAGGTTTGAGCAGTTGATCCTATTTAGGTCAATACCTGTCAACATATTCGGGAAGTGTATGGCGACATGGACTGACACCCAGTATCTCACCCAGTCAAGGGTACTTCGGTACTTGACTACTTCCCTCCCGCCTGCGGACCAAGTTCACGGATAAATCCTTGACAGGCAATTTGTGCCATCCGATAGCGTAGTCACCGAGAACCAGGTCTTGCAGAGGAAGGGCGGGTATGACCAGATCTGGCGCAAACTGCCTGCCCAGTACTCATGTGGTACGATATGCTAAGGTCGAGAGCATGTGGATGTATGCAGGTAACGTACCATGATTGTGACTGTACGACATGAGGACCGGTTGTCATCTAAAGGGGAGTTTTGTGGAGACTCGTTAAATACTGTCGCGTGCGAAGAACCGTGGGTTCATCAGGAACATCGCCCGGTCAGGTAAGCGCTTGGATATTGAGGCTGATTCATTTCGCACGGGATCTCTCCAGCTTGTGCACCCAACATAACCCTTACTGAAAGTATGTATGTCGCCCCACAGAACTGCATGTGGCCGGTTGTGACCACAAAGAACTCTTTCAGCCACAGTGGTGCTAGCAAAGGTGCAAGCAGTACAGTTTTGATGAGAGTACATCTGCGCAGACATCAGTAACAAACTCGCACGATTGTAGTGGCGGAGGTCGAGTATTGAGCTACCATGGTGCGAAATACGGTTGCAATGTAGAACCAAGACGGCGAGACCGGCTGTTTCAATCACTTTTATTAGTGGCCGTACGCCATGTTCCGGGACTTGATTCGTAAAGATGCCCAATAACCATATGCTTGAGAGGTCGCACGAGTCCTGTGTAAGGGTGGGAGAACTCGCTAAAAGCATTACTGGCGTTACCAGATCTATAGCTGGAAGATCGTGTCGAATAACCTGTTCAAAGCTCAACATGCAGCACGGTAAGTATGATCACAAATCGGGAGCTTATTAGGGCGACTGCGGTAGCTTGATTCTTCTTTGTCATTAGCTGCTTCATATTGATGGCTTTGGAGATACGTCGTTGTATTGCAATCAACGCCTGGCTAGATTGTCCACCATCAGGAGTTTCTATTTGCTTGGGCCAATATAGGTCGTATGCCACTGTCATGCAAACCAATATTGAAATCTGTTATTATGTGATACTACCGTCGAAGTCACAGCTGATGGCTGATAATTGCTGACCACATGTCTCTGCATTTCAAGGCGATCGTTGATATTGAGCCTGCATCAGGCCTCTTGCATCTTTACGTCTCCTTGTTGGGCGTTTTCTGTCTTGCGCATCAGATACGACATGACACCCCATATGCCTCGCATGGCTTCGCAACGGTCGTTGATGTTAAATAGATCAAACCATCGCGTTCTTTGAAGTTTTGGTGAACACCAGTCGGAGTCTACAGGAGGTTGTTCGGGAAGTACACCTTCCGTGAGATAATCGAGATAGGCCGGATGCACACGCAGCCTCAATACGCTAATGTGATGATTCAAAGAGGAGACCATGAAGACCTGGGATCGAGGTCAGCAAGCATGGCCCATCAGTTTTGGGATGTGTGGATACGCACATCGTCCCATACCGCACTCTTGTCCTTGCCGATTGCCTCGTAAACCACCTTTGGATCCCATAGCGGGTGGCCCGGTTTCAATGTTTTCCAAACTTCTGCTGGAGTAGGCCGGCGGCGAGCCTTTGATCCATCAGGATTACGGTGGGTAGGTTTCTCCTGAGGTTGGGTAACCTCGTCTTTGACTGGTGCATCACTCGCCCCTTGTGCATCACCTACCTCGCCTCCAGGGCCGCCACCCCAGCGCTCTTTTGTTGTCCACCACTTACCTTCACCACTCCGTTGCTCTGCTTTGCCTTCACGTGCTCTTTCTTGTGCCAAGAGTAGTAGCCCACCAAGCTCACGAACTGTGTCAAGTATAGATTCTGCATTCAGATTACCAGTAGCGCCAAAGTTGACGTCGGCTCGGCATTGCATGCCCAGTATCGGGCCCTGCATCCATCCCTGCCGAGCCTTTACCCTGTCGTGATGGCCTCTCCAGACCACTGAGCTCATCCGAACAGGGAAACGAACGTGCTCGAGTTTGAGAACCGGTGGGCGTCGATGTTGCGAAAGCGTCACACCAAAGGCCCATGCAATGGGTTCCAAAAAAGCACGTACGCAATCAATTCGGTACTGATCAGGCATTTCGGCACCATTGCCGATACGATAGCCTTGGTACGAGCCTTTGGATAGATCAATTGGCTTATCGTGGGGCGCAAGATTTGTAGCCCATGGCGATTTGGGTGGTGGTGCAGCTCTAGCCGGTAGTATCCGACTCGAGGTGGTAATCTGGGTAGTCATTGCCCCGCCGTTGAAGCCGTTCGAGTTGCCAGATTGAGGAACGGCTCTATCGCTCACCGCTTCTGTTTTTGCTTTCTTTCGGGGTTCTTCTTCGTTAGGAGCTGCAGAAACAGTTCCTGTCTTTGAAGCCTTGTCCAAAGTTGTTTCACCTTGTGATCCCTGGTCGTGATGGTCCGTGTGCACAGCAGGGGACGGGGCAGTTGTTTCGCTGCCATTGCCCACAGCTGCTTTTACAGATGGCTGGTGGTACTCGTCCAAGGTGTTATCCCAATAGTAGGCCATGTTGTCTAGGCCTTCCCAGAATTTACGAAAATGAGCTAGCCGCAAGGACACGGGACCTCTGCGACTCTTACGAGTAAGGGTGGAGAATGCATCTTCATTTTTGAAGACCAATTCTCTAGCACGTACATGAAATTCTTTCTGGTCTGGGACTCTTCTGCCATTACTCAGAAGAGGCACAGCAGCACCGGAGCCCATTAACAGATCGATATGCTCTGGAGGGTCCAGCCACTCTTTGGGGGGAAGATGGGCTTGTGCGTCGTGTGACAGGGATGACAGAAACGTTTCGAAGTCGCAATCAGGCTCAAACGAGACATTGAGAAGTGCCAGAGTGTCCTCGGTGACGTCAGATGGTTTCCTGAGCTTGAGGAAATGTGCAGCAATGGCTGGTTGATTGCCCAGATTCCAGGCGGGTGGTGGGCCAGATGTTGATGGGGCGGGTGGCTGAAGCCGTGGAAACGTCACGGGAATGGGTTTCGAAGGCGGCAGTCTTTTCTTCTGTGTATCATGTTGTCCCGCAAGTAGGTTACCTGAGCAGGGCAGCCCTATATCAGCGCTGGTATTGCACGTGGACAGTGCTCAGTAGACAAAACATGTAAAGTGTTTTGAGAGAAACAGGAGCGCGAAACGTGCGGCTCGCTTGAGGAATGGCCTCGTTTAGGCAGGAGAAGAACAATGAGAGAGAATTGAGGACAGGTTGGTGGTGTTGCTGAGACGTTTGTTGCTGCACTGTGGCGGGTGAAGTCTACACAGTACAGCCCGTACAGCCCAACGGCGGTTTGGAGAGTGACAGGATGACAAGGAAAAGAGCCAATTCGATGGTTGGAGAGACATACCACTAAAGCTGAACATGACGGCGTGATTTGGCACCAGCCGTGTCTACCATTCGTAGAAGGGACTGAATTGGACGGGGATGAGGCGAGGTTGAGAAAGGGTGCAGTCGGTTGGAGCGAATCCTGGCCTGGGAAGCTGCGATCGGCTCAGAGGCCTTGACTGCGCGCGCGTGCATCTTGCGTCTCCACACACGCACACACCTGTTCGCAGACGATGGTTCGAAGTGACAAGTATTGGCGTCGCAGCATGGCGCAAGCCCGACAGCAGCGACTTGAAGGCGGCTGACAGCTGTCAAGGACCGACCGTGTATGTACAGCTTGGCCGTGGGGAGCCCCGTTATGCGACACTTGGACGCAGGAATTGTCAACTGTGCAGCGAGCGCGAAAACGAGAAGAGCAAATGGCGAGTCGAAACAAGAGCGCGTTTTCTATACACACAGAGGAGAGACAGGTAATGCTTCAGAGATCCAGCGACGGCGGGTCGTTGATGTGCAGGTGTTTGGTGGGCAGATCACGTGTTGTCTGCTCATGTGACTTGAGCTGGTAGGGTTGTTCCTACCTGCTCGCTCTCCCACCATCAACCTTTCACTCCCACCACCACCTCTGCAGCGCCTTGACACGGCACCTCCAGCATACCCCAACCACCGTCCATTCTGCTAGCCTGAGACGATCATGGGGCCGCTGCTCGGTGCTGCGAGGCCTAACGCGCTTCAAGTTTGTGTGGTAGGCGCTGCTCGAGGCGGTTGGCGTTTCAGAATTACTCAAGCGCACAACTTGCTGCCAACGGTTGACCACTATCCGGTCCCTCTTCCTACTTCGACTAACATGTTCCTCTGTGACTCCAGCTTTCAGCATCAACAAGGCCATTTCTTCAATTTCCCACGTTAATATGCCAAAGGTGCCCGTGGCACTTGTATTTCCTTTCGTCTGTTTCCTTCTATGAGCCTGTTGCTCGCATGGCCTCGCCCCAAGAGTCTATCACTTCGGTGAGCGGGAGGCGATGTACGCGCTCCCGGGCCCGTACGGCGGCCACTTCAATTCTCACTTCTTCACCCCCACCAGCTATTGTGACTTCTGCTCAACCTGCGACTTCTGCCGTGGTCGAACCCGCGCCTCGAATACAGACAAGCGCTGTCGCTGAAGCGCCTGCTCAACAACAGCAACCTTCATCTCCACCTCCACCTCTACCCCCACCTCCACCACCTCCGCCTCAGGCATCGTCTTCGGCAACTTCTCCAGCAGAGCAACCAGCTCCTGTGCCTACTACGCCAGCAGCAGTGTCTTCGGCTATAGGTACGCCTAGTTCGGTTCCTACTCCACCCGCCCAGAGCATTGTACTTGCAGATGCTGCGCCATCAAGACCTGTATCCCCTTCACCGCAGGCGGAGGCGAGTGAGCAAGCTGCAGTGTCTTCGCCAGCGCCTGCCGTTGCATCTCAACCTCCACAAGCTGTTGTTGCTCCCCCCGCGTCTGAATCTCCTCAAGCTGTGGCATCTGATCCCCCGCAAGCTGTTGCGCCTCCTTCATCTGATCTACCAGCCCCAGCACCAACAGTCTCTGACTCGATAGAAACAGCTGTCCCATCGCCACCAGCCAGCCTATCTTCGCTACCATCAGCAGTCTTTACAGACTCATTAAGCTCGGCTGTACTAGCGTCGTCTATCCAAGCTGTACCAGACCTTTCGAGCCAGACAGATGTACCCGCAAATCCATCGTCTGTGGTCCCAACTGTTTCCGCTTCTTCTCAACCATCAGTCACAGCTGCGCCTTCTTTGCCTTCTGGTGATTCAGCGGCGGGCATCATCTCACCAGATCCAAGCAAGAGTGACGAGGCAGGGTTGACTATTCCAAGTTCTGGTGATGCAAATATTGGAAGCATCGTAGGGGGCGTTTTGGGTGGTGTAGCTGGGTTGGCGCTAGTTTGTGGACTGTTGTTCTTCTGTCTACGAAAAAGAAAACCAAAACAGCCAAAATGGGTCGAGAAACAAAGAGATGGTCCCCGGTTCATGGAAAAAGTAAAGGCCGTGCCTACTGAGATCGGCGTATTATTTGCGACAGTCAAAGCCAAAACGACAAAACGATCAACAAACTCGTACCAGCGACACAGGCAACAAGACAGTGTCAGTTCCATCTACTCGACAACTTCGAATGGTCGAGGTCGTTCTGTCAGCGAACCGCAAGGCTTCTTTGCAGGAGCACCCGCAAATCGCTCCTCAAGTCGAGCTAGTAATTCCAGCAAAAAAGGCAACAGGAACGTGCTTCGTAAGAAGAATGGAAGTGTCTCATCTCAAAGCACTTTCACACGAATCCCAGAGAATTTGGATAGTATAGATCCATTTGCAGACCCAGAGCCTCCTAGGAATTTGTTTCTTCTCAATCCGGATCCCAGCCAATCGCCACGTGGACCGCTTACACCACAGCCTGCAGCGACTACCCGCAATCCATTCGCATCTCCTTACGATCTTGCCAAAGAAGCAGGGGATGTGTTCTTGGAGCGTCCTCCTGTTATAGGCCACAAACGCAGCGGAAGCTCAGCATCAGCACTGAGCTCGAATCCTCCAGACTTTTTCACTGAACCCAACGCTATCACTACGTCCAGTCCTCCTGCTCCTACTCAAGCTGTATTGCCGGGCCATAAGCGAAGGTCTTCTGGTGCCTTGCCAACATTCAACCCGACCTCCACAATCGACTCACGAGACTCTTACTTTGGTGAGCCAGGACCAAGTCGCCCCGGCACTGGTCTGTATACTCCAGGACCTCGGACAGGTCGTACTGTACGACAGTCTGATCCATTCGACCTTGATCGTCCGGAGGTTTTGGGTTTCGGCAATGTTGCTGGACGCAGAGAGGTACGCGCCAGCGTTACCAGGCAAGGGACATTCAGTAAACGCACCAGCAGCGTAGGCAACTGGGCACTTACTACTGAGAGCTCGCTCGGCTCTATAAATCGTGACAGCAACCCCGTAAGACCACTTTGGAGTGCAAACGGAAGGAGGTGACAATAACCTCACACTTTCATTACTCCCAAAAGACACACGCAAGATGCAGCCCAAGCGCGCACAAGCCGTTTATACATTCCTTCCCACGACCTCTCGCGCAAGATGCTCCAACACACGAGCACAAGTCCGCGAGCTAATGGCCACCCAGCACCCCGGCGTTTTGTTCTTCTCACTCGATGGCAGGAAGTATTCCGCTGGCCCATCATTATGGCGTTTTGTTTTCCCCACCTCCTCCCTCACGCGTGTCATAGCATACCATATCATATCATGTATTGCATAGTATCTTGTTTTACCCACCCCACCACTTTTTTTTTTGTTAGGTTCGTTGTAAACGAACTCTTTAGAATACCCCATGTCGCATGTTGGACGACCATTCGCTTCTTGTATGAGAGAGAGAGAACAATCAATATGAAAGATGAACTTTTTATGACGTTTTGAGATGAGATGCTAGCTTGAGGATCGGTAATGTGATTTGGTGGTGATGTACTCGCCCAATACTCACACACAAGTCTTTGAGTGTGAGATTCTTCAAGTTTTACGAAGTGTAGATCTCACGATCAGACCAGTATCTTTCAAGAACTTTCAGCCGCGCGGCGAGATTGCGATGCTCGGATCAAGACATCGAATAGTTGAATTGAAATATGTGATGCGGATTTGAATTTGTATTCTCAAATCCCAAGTCTAAACGCAGGCCTAAACGTAGACGTAAGCCTTGTTTCTCAGCCCTGCGCGGTCTCACTTCAAAGTTTACACTTTTGCCTCAGACGCCCGCTGTGAGGTTCCGCCTTAGAGTTTAGGGCAAGTGCGATTTTAAATGTGAAGATGGCGGGTCGTATGGGGGGCGTATGAGGATGTGGAGGGATGTCACTGCTACTGGGCGGGACGGGTGGAGGGGACAGAACGTAGGAGGGATGAGGGATGGAGCGTAGAAGGGAGTGGACGGGAGGGGATGAGGGAGAGGTAAGGTTAACACGGGAGAAAGGAGAAATTGAATGGTTTGTGGAAAGAGTTTCGAGGAATGGAAGTGGTAGAGACTTAAGTGTAAAGTGGTAGGAGAGAAAGTACGTAAAGTGGGGTTCGATGAGTTCAAAAGAAATGATGAGTAGATTGATAGAGATTGGACAAATGTGAATTTATTTCGATTTGGTTTGTTTTTTATAATCCTTTTATGTCTTGGTGTTGTCTGATTCCGAGCGTCGATTTTGTTTTATTGAGAAAAAGAAATTGGCCTGGAATTTTGTTTGGTTCACAGAAATGTTTGGGTGAGGAGATGTCAGCATGGAGCACGTTATTAGTCGAGATGATTTTTGATGGGGTGGATTGAAACTTTTGATTTGATTAGGATGTTAATAGGCTGCCTGATCTATCTACATCGAGGAGAAGGTTGCTTGTTGTTGGCTTGTGTGGGACGAATGAAGATTAATGGTTTAGTTGATAGTTTGTGGCGTGCGAACGCAAGCTTGACAATGATGTATTGATTGAGAATGAGCGTTTGTCTGTTTGAACCTTGACTATCTTGAATATGCATTTGGCGCCGTCTGATATGACAACATGGCATTAAGTGATTGTCTGCGATAGAAGCTTTGCTGGTTTATCAAGCCTGAGCTGATTGATCGTGTAGCGTGTGAGCAGCACAGGATACACCGCAACATTCTAGTTTCCATGTAGTAATGCTTCGCTTGTTATGCCACGAAGGCTCCCACTTGACTGCAGTTTACAACGATACCAGCAATCATACGGTGTTTTGTGAGCTTAATATCGAGAAGATGTAGGGAATTTGTCTTTTCTAAGGGATATAATTGTAGTCAGATAATTTTTCTTTCTTTCGAAATCACCTTTACTCGCATCAACTTTTGCAAGCACTCTACGGACTGCATCATGTCTAATTCCACATCGAAGAAAGGAAAATAGCCTGAGAATCTAGAAGAACCATTTGATACACTCCAAATCCAAGATGCGTCTGGCCGCGAGGGTGAAGGGCAAAGGTCAAGTAATATTTTGGATGTTGCGTCTGGTGTTGTCACCACAGCACAGGCTCACAAAGGTCTCAACGAAACTCAGCCGAGAGCATTCTGGGCTCTGGCCATGGACGCCTTGCAAAAGGAGCACCCAGAGGTCTTCCAAAAGCTGCATGCTCAAACAGATAAAACCGTCGATTTTGCTGTGGACCTTCAAGAAATGTTGAATGATAGAAAGCGCGAACACAAAAGCATATCTCCCCGGATTGAAGGGGCCATAAGGAGTATCCCTGACTTCAGAGACGTACTAATAGCTGCCGCGAATTTGGACCCAACAAAGGCTGCTCCGATAGTCCTTCGCGGATTTTGTTTCATTTTGCAAGTGCGTTATCCGTAGTGCACGTAAGAGGCTGCAGTTAATCCGTATACAGACGATCATAAATGATTCATCTCTTCAAAAGGAGATTGCGGATGATGTAGCTGCTGTAGCAACAAAGATTCGGTACTGGACAAACAATGAGTTTTCTATCTTCGACATCAGAGCACCACTGAAAATAACCAATACAAATCTGTGGGACCACCGCTGATCAAGCTTTACACCGATATTCTAGAGTTGCAAGTGTGTTTGAGCAATCTATGTCAATCATCTCTTACAGGTACGTCAAATCAAATTAAACGGATATAACTGATGAAGTAGGTAATTTCTTGAAAGTTGCAAGAAACGAGCATCGGTGGCGGGATTTGATTAAGCGCATCAGTCACCGTCATACAATATGTCAGGCTGAGTTTGATATCTGCAAGACTACAACAGAGCAGCAAGAGAAGATCAAGAAATGGATCTCGCCCTTGAACCCTGAAACTACCCACGAGGATATCTGCTTTAACGTAAGCCTTGATCAATACCCTAGTTGCGCGCAATGGTTGTTGGATTGTAGTGATTATCAAGCCTGGTCGCGTGGTGAGCTTGACATCGTATGGTTGCAGGGAACTGGTAAACATTTTCCTCTGATACACTCCTCCATTTATGAAGCTAAAGCCTGCAGTCGGCACTGGGAAGACAACTTCAATGTGTGTACTGCTCCCGATTATTTGATGCTCTATCACTAATAGCACAGGACACGAGTCATCAAACAGCACTTGGAAACTTCATCTACCTATCGTGACTGCCGCCTCGCATACTTCTATTGCTCGAACGGCGAGAGCTCAGGGAGAATGTCGTATTTGGAGGTATTAAGATCAGTCCTCCGTCAGGCGGCGTGCGATCCAATCACTGGCAAATTAGCCATAAATGTTATACAAACATACCAGGATCGAAGCGATAACTTTCCCGTCAGTTGGTGCATGAATATGATGGCTGGAATAATGGAGACAGGCATCAAACTTAGAATCATCATTGATGCGCTCGACGAATGCGATAAACCGAAAGAGCTTCTAAAGGCCTTGCGAGATCTTCGAAATCAGGCACCCGAATGCTTTCAGCTTTTTGTTTCTGGGCGGCTAAATGCAAATGTTCAAGACAAGTTTGAAGATGCTGTCGTCATTAATATCGACCGTGAAAGTACTAGGGAGAATATGCGCGAGTATGTGACAAGAGAAATCCAAGAAGTCGATAAAGATGAGCGAATCCTGGCTGGAAATTATCCTGACCTTGAACACAAACTTATTGAGGTTCTATGTGCAAAGGCCAATGGGATGTTCGTGGCAAGATATCTAACGTGTGAATCGAACTGACAATCCCAGGTTCCTATGGGTCGAGTTGCAAATTGCTTTCTTTAGATCGTATGCTGGATCGATCGTGTTTCCTGGCACAATGGATGATTACATTGCCAAGCTCAACGAAAAGACGTTAGCAGGTGAAAATCAACTGTGTGAAATATACGAAGATATTTTCAACCGAAACTCTGTAGAGAATAGCGTCGAACGATCGCTAGCCATCTGCCTCTACCAATTCTTGACCACTTCCTCAGTCCCTGTTACAATGAAGCTTTTAACAGAAGCTTTGAATGTCATCGCAGAATTCGCTTGGAAAGGATCTTCGAACAACAGGAACAAGAGAGTCACAAAGGAGGATGTACTGTTACTGGGCCAAAATTTCATCATACAGACATCATACGGATATGTTGAATTTGCTCACATCTCTGCCAAGGAGTACCTGCAATTGCGACAAACAGAGTGCAGCAGTGTCGCAAGCCACGCTGGGATGGCAAGACTGTGCTTACTAGTCTTTTCAATTCGAGGCTTGGGGACATTGAATGTTGAACAGATGTTGTTATTTCGTAATTTGATGCAAGACCATGATCGCGATATGGCCAAATATGCATTCATATATTGGACAACCCATTGTACAGTCTTGAGTGTAGAAGAGCGCCGCAAATTTGGGGTATCAAAAGCCATACTGGAATGGTTTTTCAGTCCAGAAGGCAAATACAACTTCAAAACCCAAATGCTGTTGGACCAAGACTTGCAGTGCAACTCAGCAAATGAAAGAGATGAAGCTGATTTTCTCCACGAGTTTGAAGATACTGTAAGAGATGTTTTGAGCCATGATGCTGGTCGTCGATTGCTGCTGTCAGAATTAAGCTGGCGTAGCGTAGGGTTGACTACCAGGCTTGAGCTTGCGATACATTGGAATTTCATGGAGGTAGTGGAAGCCCTCTTCGACTCAGAATACCAAGACTTTTTCCCGTCGCATGATCGTATCAAGAGTGGCCTTGCTATTGCTATCACGGAGGGATCTCTAGAATCAGTCCTGTTTCTCATTGAAAAGATGGAGGTGCTTGGCTTGATAGACGAGGATATCAAATCTGAAGCACTCAAGAAACGGCAAGATGAGAAGGTTTTGCAACAGCAAGACGTCTGGATCATAAAGAAGATGACTTCTCAGGCGGCGAACATGGATATTAGACAGCACCAACAGTGTTTGACTGGATTGAAAAACATACTTACTGATTGTAGAGCCACGGGTCGTCTGGAAATACTGCTGATGGGATATCAATGTCAAAAACTCAGCACTGCAAAATTCAGAAACGATAAATCACCATACGGCGAAATTCCTGAAGGCAAATCCGATTAGCGCTGAAGGAACTTAGTACATGAAAATCTCCAACATCCGATAAACCAGCCAAGAGAACGTATTTCATCACTGGTGGCTATGTATTTAAATTGTGTTATATGTTACTCAATATCTCACTCTGCTCACACTCCCCCTCGACCGCTCATCAACATAACTCCCCCTCGGCCCCACAATGTCAACATCGCTCACTCTCCTGCGACTGACACTCCTCACGCGATGCGAACTATGTCTTGGAGCATCTTCAATCGCGCGCACAGATCGTCTGATTATTGTTAGCGCCATCGAATCATCACACATCACACTGTTTCCACAACTCCAACTACACGAACTCAATCACACAATCCAAACACGCCAACTCAGTCACGTCTCACACCCCATATCAACTCGACCAGAGCAACTCGACCACACCTCCCACACCACCACTCCAACCACTCTCCACCAAGCCCAAAAAACGAAAGATCCACCAAAGTTTTTAAAATTCAAACATACCTATACTCAACATACCTCCCATCATCACTATACTCCGCCGACCTCCTCCACTCACGCGGCAAGCGCATCACGCCCGCCGGAGGATGGGATGTGAAATTCCCTCTTCGGGGCGGTGGTTCGACGACGGTGCGGCCGCGGGTTTCGTAGGTGCGCATTATACACATTTTTAAATCTTTTAATATTCCTTCTAATTTTCTATTCGTTTTGTGTTTTGGGTTGGTTTGATTTGGGTTGGGTTGATGTTTATGGAGATGGTGGGTAACGTGATATGGGATGTGGATATTTGTTTGGGGTGTTGAGGTAGCGAGTGAATTGGATGCTGAAATGGAATGGAAGGAAAGGGAGATCAGGGCTAAAATGCAATGGATTACAGATGTAGATGGGATGGTTGTAAGGGTCATGGTGTGAGGTGAGGTTGGGGGATGACGTGTGCCAAGGCTGGGTTGGGTATTCCAAGGTTGTTATGCAGTAGGCTGGGAGGCTTACCGGGCGCCGCGGAAGTGATTGGATTGTCGTGCATGGTATGTATACATATGTTTGAATTGCATTGGGAAAATTGCATATTTTTGGTCTGCAAATTGCAATCCCAAATTTCGTGGTTGAATTGCGACTCTATGTTACATATGGTACAATCACGCTCACGCAGGTGGTGTGGGAGTCGCCTTCTCCTTCTCGAACTCGGCCTTTCCTTCCTTGATAGTAGCATAACGAAGTGTTGATGCATCAGTGGATGCAATTGGTGCTCGTGTACCGGTTGCTTCAACTTCCTTAATCTCTTCCTGAATCTTGCGAGTGACGGCGTCTTGGATAGCACCTGGAGGACTTTCCGCAATCTCATTCACATCTCTTAATGTTAGCACATCACTAATACGCGACGCACGAGATTGGACAAGAAGGGTGGTAGGGCCTTCGAAGTTGAGGAATAACTAATTTCATTAGCAAACATATTCAGTCACCATTTACACCGAAACTTACCCTATCTCCCCAAACTGATCGCCGCAGCCAAGTCTTCAAGGTGTGATATGTTGTTGCTAATGTACGCCATGTTGCTGTCTGGCTCATGTTCTGGAAGAATTTCTGATTCTGCACAAAGGAGCCAAATCCAAGATCAGGAACTTGGAAGCGCAGATTGGATGACTTGAAGCGGAAAGGAAGGGGCGGAGTATTAGAGGCAGTGTATGCTACGACATTGCTGCAGGAATTAGCTCGACTTCATCTCAACATGAGCAAGACGTACCTTGGGTGCGCAACGTAGTTTTCACCAGCCTTTACTTGGACCTGATAGATTTGCCCACTTCCTGCTAGAGCCAACAGTCCTCGACCTGTAATGTAGGTATTTCCCCAATTTGCAACACCAAGTTTGACATTGTATTGAGGTTTCAGACTCAAAGTATGTCCCGTCCAAGCCAGTAGGGCCTGTCGTTGGCTGATGATCCAGTCATTCCTGCCATCCAAATTGACTGTGACTATACTTGATATGGCTGATTTTGTCGAGATGAGAGCTGTGACAGGGCTCGTGGAGGAGACTTTTTGGTAGAGGAAGGGAATGCCAACGGGCGCGCGGCGGAAGGGTTCAAGGACTGAGAGTGTTGATAAAGTGTTTTCCGACTTGCCGCTTAAGCCAACTAGGGTTCCGCGACGAGTGTAGAGAGCTTGTGAGGCGGAGAGGGAGACGGAAAGAAGAGAAAAGGGCGTGCCAATGACTTCGAATTGCGCATCTGATCGTGTGTTAGTATGTAATAAATCACTTCAAGACTTCGAAACGCACCTGGTGAAGGTGTAGGTACTGTCGAAGCTTGGACATTGGTTTGCGGTGCCAGCCCAGAATCATTCGAGGAATTTGTCGCGCTGATGTTGATGCATCGCGCAGCAATTGGCGTCCGCCGCGCAGTGGCAGCAGATGTGCAGTGAGCAACGCTCTTCCAGGGCGAGGCAGCCGGACGAAGCATGGCTGTGCCGGTCAATTGGCGGGCGAATGACCTTGGTGATGCAATGTCGAAGATGAGCCTGGAAGCTTGAGCTTGTGCCAATGATGTGATGCAACCGTGCTCAGCCCTACGCCGAACAAACATGGCAAACATGGGAAGTGAGCTAGTATGCACAACATTAAAGATTAAACTTAGAAATAAGGTAGATTACTAGCTATGGAATCGAGTATGCCACAAATGCCATTATCTTTTAAATTCTGTTACTGTGTATCAAATTTACAAATTGATATCCGAGGTATTATAATAGTCTGTAGCCCACAGCTCCTTGACAAACCTGAGTTAATAATTCGATTCTTATAGGCATTAATCTACGATGACCCAAGCCAACATTTTTCTTTAAAGCTGCTATCTTCTAAAATACTATCATGTAATGCTTCACGTCCACGAAGGTCGCAACTCAACATGGTGCCAAGATGATATAACGCTAGCCTCGTATGGAATAGCTTCACATTGATGCAATTCGAGACATTGAGTACTCAGCAAGCACGACATTGTGCCCAGAAATCGCCGAAAAGTCCGGGCATCTCCTCCGCTTCACCCATCCATTGAAGCTTCTAGGATATTGCTAGACCTCTGATATTTCAAGGTTTACACCCTCGAACATGGGAGAGCAGCCATGCTAATTCCTCCACTTGCCCGCGCTGCTCACCAGCGTAGCCTGCGAGCTTCGAGCTTGAGCTTGCGCCTCTCGCCGTACTACGCGTCGCGTGTCTTCACCACTTCCCCTCTACACAGAAAAGATGTCCACGGTCAACGGCCGATTCCTGGCTCCAAGGTCGCGGTCGAGGAGACCAAGGCTGCCAAACCAGTCGGCGACCCCGCCAAAGCCAAAGTCGCAAAGCCAGACCTATTGCAAGAGTCGTCATTGAGCAACAAGGAGCAGCGCAAGGCAGATTGGGCCATAATGAAAGAGATGTCAGGATATCTGTGGCCCAAGGATAATTTGGGAACGAGGATGAGGGTGGGACTGAGTGTGGCACTGCTCGTAGGCGCAAAGCTGCTCAACGTACAGGTACCCTTTTACTTTAAGAGCATCGTGGACTCGATGAATATAGATTTTGCTGCTATGGGAGGCACAGCAACAACTGTGGCTGGTTCCATGATTATTGCATGTAAGCTAGTCCAAGCAATCAATTTATGCCAGATCATGACTGAGTCCCTTTGAACTAGATGGCGTCACCCGTATGGGCGCAACTGTCGCGCAAGAACTCCGAAATGCTGTCTTTGCAAGTGTTGCCCAAAAGGCCATTCGAAGGGTTGCATGCAGCGTCTATGAGCATCTGCTCAGGCTAGACTTGAGCTTTCACTTGACCAGGCAGACGGGAGGATTGACCAGAGCCATTGATCGAGGAACCAAAGGTATCAGCTTCTTGCTGACATCTATGGTCTTCCATATCTTACCCACTGCTTTGGAAATTTCTTTGGTCTGTGGTATACTGGTGAGTTACATCAGAAAAGCCTTGGTATAACATCTGACAATTTAGACCTACCAATACGGCTGGCAATTCGCCCTCATTACTGGAACCACAATGGGCGCATATTCTGCCTTTACAATTCTTACCACCTCGTGGCGAACGAAGTTCAGGAAACAGGCCAATGCTGCTGACAACAAGGCAGCTACTGTTGCTGTTGATTCTATGATCAACTACGAGGCTGTCAAGGTTGGTTCATCAGAAGGTCGTCATGTACAACTACTAATCAATGCAGTACTTCAACAACGAAAAGTATGAAGTCGGCAGATATGACAAAGCACTCACAGCATACGAAAAAGCTTCTATCAAAGTTGCCACTTCCCTCGCCTTCCTGAACTCTGGCCAAAACATCATCTTCTCCTCTGCCCTGACAGCCATGATGTATCTAGCATGTAATGGTGTTGCCAATGGTCAATTGTCTGTAGGCGATCTTGTCATGGTCAATCAGCTCGTGTTCCAGCTCTCCGTACCTCTGAACTTCCTTGGTTCTATGTATCGTGAGCTGAGGCAAAGCTTACTCGATATGGAGACCCTCTTCAACCTGCAAAAGGTTAATGTGAAGGTCGCTGACAAGCCCAACGCACCACCGCTGGTCCTCAGTAAGGGTGAGATCAAGTTTGAAAATGTCACATTCGGTTACCGCCCAGATCGCCCCATCATCAAAAACCTCAATCTCACCATCCCTGCTGGAAAGAAGGTCGCCATCGTTGGACCTAGCGGTTGCGGAAAATCTACAATCCTCCGCTTACTCTTCCGCTACTACGACGCACAGGAAGGCCGCATTCTTATCGATGGTCAGGACATCCGTGACGTCAATCTCGACAGCCTTCGCCGTGCAATAGGTGTAGTACCCCAAGACACGCCCCTCTTCAACAACACAATCGAACACAACATCCACTACGGCAACATGTCCGCATCCCAAGAGCAAGTCTACGAAGCAGCGAGAAAAGCCCACATCCACGAAAGCATCATCCACTTCCCAGACGGATACAACACCATGGTCGGTGAGCGCGGCATGATGATCTCAGGAGGCGAAAAGCAAAGATTAGCAGTTGCAAGACTCATCCTCAAAGACCCACCCCTCCTTTTCTTCGATGAAGCTGTACGTCCTCTCCCCTCCCCCCTCTCCTCCCCATTCCCATCCCCATCCCCTCCCAGCCTCACTAACACCCACAGACCTCCGCCCTCGACACCCACACCGAACAAGCCCTCCTCACCCACATCAACTCCCTCGTCAAGGAGAAAAACCGCACTTCCGTCTTCGTCGCCCATCGTCTCCGCACCATCTACGACTCCGACGTCATCATCGTGCTACGCGAGGGCAATGTCGCCGAACTCGGTACCCATGAGAAGCTTATTGATAGTGGGGGTTTGTATAGTGAGCTTTGGAGCGCGCAGGAGACTTTGTTTGCGGATTTGCCTGCGGAGGGAGGGAAGGTTGTTGATGTTGAGGTGGATGGAAAGGGGGAGGGGGAGAGGAAGTAGGGTATTCGAAGGAGAGGTGAGTGGGGAGGGGAGGGGATTTGTATATGATATATAGGTTTTTGTATAGGTTCTGAATATTTGGTTCGATTTTTCAAGATTGCTTGATGTGTTGTTGAAATGTGTGGTGATTGCAGGAGTGGGAGATTGAAGATTTGATATGTTTTTTAATGATGTGCTTTTCCGGGTCGGAAAGTGAAGGTTAGAGTATGGATTGGTGCTAGCGTGGGGAAATGTAGTGAAGTAGAGAATCAATAGAGATCTGGGAGAAGGTCAACTTCATCCAGTGGTGGAGGGCTGGAAGCTCTGGGGCTTCGAAGAAAATGATTATTATGTAGTTTGTAGGTGTTGAAGTAAGTGTAAATGAAAGGTCCCAAGGGAGATTTAGGTTTTCAGCTACCCGTTTGCGACTTTTTTGTACTTGAGTATTTTATACGATGTTGTACGCTAGAGTTATTCGTGTTTTTATTTTTTGGGGTTTTCTTTCTGTTTTAACATTGGATGAATTAGACTTTCGGATATACTCTTTATATTATATCAATAGAGCTTACTATACAAACTTATAAGGATAATCAATTTTCTATCAGCCAAATATTATGGTGGGGTGGTTTTACTATACGACGATCGCTTGTGGACGGGGCCTAATCTGCAAGATGAGGTGTTGATCACGTGACATTGTCACCATCAGCCATGTCCCAGCCTTGTGGCAGTTGTTCGATCTCTCCACTAAAGGCCCATACCTCAGTGACAGTGTCGCCTCGATGGATAGGTGCAAACTATGCAATGATTTCGAAAAGAAGGACGAATACGAACCTCGCCTGGGGTTCGACTTTACGCCGCACGAACTAATCAGGACGGTTGTCGCCACCAAATGCGAGGCTTGCACTATATTGCTTGAGGGATTGCGTGCGATTGAGGGCCCTGACTGGTCTTTTGAACATGATGTCCGTCGAGTCTATGTACGATGCTACGAGCAGCAAAATAGTCTACTCTTAGAAATATACTTCACTGACGAGCGACCACGGCTTGATCTTGAGTTGTTCACCTTGGACCCTCCAGGTCAGTCTGCAAAGTCGCATCAATAATCCGACTCTGAAACTGAATCCAAACAGGTTGGGGAGCTATAAAATGGCGGCCCACCATTAGTGGACATCCGTTGACAACACAAGCATACAAATGGGTGCGCTCATTACTCGATAACTGCGCGGCTCAACATCGCTTGTGTGCCGCAAATGATAAATCTCGACTTCCAAAACGGGTTTTAGAACTAAGGAAATCGAAAACTGGCAATCCAATCGTACGCCTGATCGAGCCAATCAAAGTGAATGCGACGTACAGTGCGCTAAGTCATTGTTGGGGCACCGAACGAAATTGCATCACAACTCTAGCAAACTTGAAAGACAGGAAGGCAGGCATAGCGTGGGGAAGCATTCCAAAAACATTTAAAGACGCTATAATTTTCGCCGTCAAGTTCGACTTCATTTACCTCTGGATCGACTCTTTGTGCATCATCCAAGATGACCCCAATGATTGGGAGATTGAAGCATCTAAAATGTCCGAAATATACCAAAATGCAGCTCTGACGCTTGCAGCTACAGTTTCTTCGAGCAACGCTGGAGGCTGTTATTCTGAAGACATCAAACCCAGCTCCAAAGAGGTGCTCCTCCCTGGACATCGAGGTGATAACAAGCCGCGTATTGCAATTCGAAAAGCCTTGTCGCATTGGAATGACCTGAATGCAAGTCAATTAAGAGAACGGTTTCCGTTACTATCTCGTGCATGGGTTTTTCAAGAAAGATTGCTTTCTCGACGTATGCTTCATTTCTGTGATGCAGAGCTTGTCTGGGAGTGCAGACAGCTGAGTGCTTGCGAGTGTGGGTTTCTCTGGGACCTAGACAGCCCTTGTGCCAGGTATTTCGATGTGGTTAGGGGTAATGAAGAATCCAGACACAACATATCTCTCCGCCGACAGCTCCTGCAGGGAAATGAAAAGGAATTTAGAAAATATAAACAGCTGAAGCATAAGTGCTCGTCTTACATCGTAGGTAATTTGTTGCGACGTAATCCTACTATCAAAAGCAAAGGACTCTCGCCTCTCCAAAGTATTCAAAACAAGACCTACCTGGCTCATAAAATGACGGAGAGGGAGGCAGATTCCATAAGCTATTTCCATGGCCTGGTAGAGCAGTATACAAGATTATACATTACACGTCCATCGGATCGCCTTCCTGCCCTCTCTGGGTTATGTAGACGAATGAGAGATCTCCGTGGAGATTACTTTGCTGGGCTCTGGGAGAATTCAATGGCTTACGATCTCATGTGGCGCGTCGACACCGTCGCCATGAACAATTCAAGTAAAGGCCGACCCGTTCGCTATCGTGGCCCCTCATGGTCATGGGTATCCGTTGAGAACCCTGTATCGTATTGGCCCGATATCATTAAGCCTCGAACTATAGGATTCTCAATCAGAATTGAAGTCTTCAACGAGATTCATGGACAGAATCCTTTCGGCGAAGTGTCCTGTGCGGTCATGAAGATCGGATCCAGATCCGTACCGGCTCTTCTTGAACACATTCCCAGCCATGAATGGGTTTCTCCAAGCAATTCCCAGAACAGTAATTGGTATTCTCAGAAGCTTGAAATGATGGGGGTTTCAGTCACATTCTTTGCAGACTGTTTTCTCTTCGACGGTGACCCGAGCGATTACCACCAGTCGCAGGAGGTAGAGGCGCTACTGCTCTTCCCGCGTGCTGCCTTGATCGTAAGGCCAATCAGTGGTAACCAAAACGCTAAAGCTGATGGCTCAAAATGGGAGCGTATTGGAATTGCTCGGCTGTCCGAAACGTTTGGCTCCTCCACGAGAGCCCTAGCGAAATACACCACCTATTATGTTGTATAAGATTGTGAAACTGATTACATCAGAATTGAAGATGGCATGGATGTGTAAAGTAGCTACCGGGACTGTGAACTGCTTACGTGGGGCTCTTTTCTCCAGCAGTCAAGCTTTACCAAGTCATGGCACGTTTGTTAAGCCTGTAGTCTCGGAGCTGGTCTTTTCATTATTTTTTAAATTTACTAAGTAATTTCGCAACATTATGATAACACTTGAACCATTAACAAAGTAATTATTCTGTACATTTGCAATACTAAGGTATCTCTGAAACACTGAAAAACTTTGACATAACTTAAACCGTCTCCATCTCATTAAAGTCCATTTGCAAAAGCTAGAGGTCGCTAACTTCGTGCTTGGCTTGAGGGACCAGGTCATGGTCTGGCAGGGGGTCAACACCATCATGTGCAATCAATTTCATCGTAAAACTATGATACCAAACACCGATACCAATAAAGTCCCAATAGGCAGGTGAGTGCTGACATCTCACAGCCGCGGTCAAATCGCACAAAGTGTACACAGGTGGAATAGGTGGGCCTGTGAAGCTGGTTCCTGGCAGCGGTACGTACTTGATGCCAGATCTGAAAGGTCTCCACATGGCATAAGCAACAGCGAGGTCGATAATTGCCTTTATGAAGATTCCGGTCTTAGAGTAGATGTTGAAAATGTTCTCCATGTATCGGCCTGTGGAAGAATCGAGAGACCATGCTTGTGGTACGATGTCCTGGGTGTTGAAGAAATCGGTGTTCAATATGGCATATGGGTCCGACGTTCTGGGACCAGCTCCAGGAGGAAATACGTCTGTAGAAGCCCTGACAAACTCTGCATTCCCAGCACTTGCGCCCGCAGAAGGGAGGATGAAAGTTCTGCCAGGTTCGCTCATCTTGGCTTGGACCAGGCCCAGTGCAACGGTTGGTGCGACGGCACCTCCTAGACTGTGACCTGTGAAAATGACATCGTAGCCAGTTGGCATTACTGAGTTCGCGATGTAGTCGCCCAAGCGCAACGACTTTGCAGCCAAGGTTGACGGGGTATCTAAGATATTGCGTACTCCGATACATGTCTCTTGAGAAACATAAGCTCTGCCGGGGACTGGGTCGGAAGCTTTGGCTACGGTAATGCCATCGCCCCAAGTACTTGTCCAGTCAGCAAAGTCGACCACATTCTCAACGTCGAAATCGATCCACCATCCAGGCTTGGAGGTGGCAGATGTGCCTGCGATAGCGACGACACAGAGCCTTTGTGTCTCGCTTACAGCAGCAAACCAAGCATTATCTGGGCCCATGGTGGAGTCTGTAGGATCTGACTTGTATACGCGAGGGCCCCAAGTAACTTCCCAGCCGCCTTCCAAGTGTGGGATATGGCTTTTTAATGCTTCATCCATGGCGTCTTGAAGGTCTTTCTCTGTTCCACGGGTAGTTCCAACAGCATTTGACGCCGAAGAAAGGGCGTAAAATTGCTGGAACTTATTGTGCTGAAACATGTTGAGTGTCTGATAAGACAAGAATTAAGTTCTAAGTAGGGAGAAATGGCGATATAAATTGAAGAAGAATTTTTTGCGATAGAACAGAAATGAAGGTCTGTTGATTTCAAAGTTATAAGAATGATCATATCCCATCCTTTTATGTCTCATTGCGTAGTCTCCAATATGTGCGTCTCAGCTTTCAGCAAGCTTTCAGACCTTAGTAGCAAATCAGGTGGAATTTTGGTTATTGGCGGGGTCGCTGCATTGTGTTGCGGCTGACCCTGAATTGTTCAGGTCAAATCGCCGGATGCGATGATGGTTGATCAAAGAACCCTTGCTGAACATAAGGACCAAAAGTTGGATTAGGTTCGCGCACGCGACACACCAGATTATTGGTAGCTAGATTAAGAGAAACTTCCCAACCTGCTGGAATAATTAAGAACATTTTTTTGGTACCTGGGAATCATCAGCAAACTAACGTTTTATGATTGGCGCAATTTCTCTTTAAGCCCAATTTGGTAGTCGATGGCTTTTGTGCTAAGTGATGCCATTGCTTGTTTTACTGCGACCTGGAAAGTTGACATGAGGGGACTTTACGCTGGGACAAAGATGTATCCCAGGACGTGACAAGCTCCCGCAAACGTGACTAGACGTTTGTACCAGCTTTCAATTCATTTGCGCTCTAGACTGGGGATAAAAATAAAATCCCCTGATGCAGATCAGGTAATTGACTCAGGAAAGGTACACTATCGTATTCTTAATGTGGAAGCTGGCATTGAAAGACCGACACATACTGAAGTACTCTGACTGAAAAGGTCAGACTCAAAAGGCAACCGTGTGATTTTTCAATGTTGACTTGGTGCAGCCTTCTTGCATATTCAAAGGAATTGCACTGGTCACCAGATTGAGCTTATCAATTGTGCCCATGGTACAAGCGATAGTTATCATTTTAGCGTATCGCCCTTTGCGCAATTACATTGGTGGCGTTATCAAGCTCATAGGCCGCTTTTGCGGGACCAAGATGAACTCAATCTAAATCAAGAAAATTGTTCGAATCATGCATGATGTTTGTTTGGTAGATGTTTAGCGTGTACGAAGCAAGATGATCGTGCAGTCTAGCAGCATACCCCTCATCAGATAACGTAAGCATTCACCCTCTCCCACTTTTCCTAACGGCACTTGTGAGTTTCCATGATTCAAGTCATATAGAAGTGTTTAGATAGTGTATACTTTGAATACACTTTGTATATAGATAGTCTTTGACACCTTTAACTTTCTCAAGAATACGAGTTCATACAGAACTATCACGACAGAGCTAGTTACAACCTACTTCACAGCCATTTCTCATTTGCACTTCGGCAATTGCGGCATAGGCAGCAATCTCTTAGCTACGTGTCTTTCAGGCCTACCAGAGTTTAATCAGCCAATTCATGAGAGGCGAGAACACAAGCCACACGTCGCAAGCCACAAGCACGCGATCTTATCCTAGTATTGAGTTGTTACAAGCTTCCTAGATAGGCAATGAGCTTACGTCGATCACTCACGTCAATTAATATTGATTTGGCGTTTGGCACGCGAGACTTGAATATATGTAACCTCTCATAGTCGTTGCAACTCAATCAAACAACTAATTGAATAACGACTTTAGTGTGAACAGGAAATCAACAAAAATGGCTATCGCAGATATAGAAGGACAGCAACCCGACATCAGCTACAAACCAGACTACGAAAAGTACGTAGAACGCACCAAACACCGTCTCGCAACCGAAACCCTCAGCAAAACCCTCCCCTCTGGCTTCCCCTCAAAACTCGAATCCGATCTCGTCTGGGACAAAACCGACATCGCCTCACGCTTCAACTGGACCTACTCACTGACCCCCTCCGACGTGCAAGAACTAGAAAGTGCCCTAAAGCACTTCCAATCCCTAGGAAAACCCCTCGGCTACATTAGTCAAGAAACCTTCCCCCTCCCCACCCTCCACCCAACCCTCCGCGCCATCTCCCGCGAAATCCACTCTGGCTTCGGCTTCAAAGTGATCCGCGGCCTCCCCGTCGAATCGCACACGCGTGAGGAGAACTTCATCCTCTACGCCGGCCTCTCCTCACACGTCGCATCGATCCGCGGGCGGCAGGACTCGCAATTCAACGGGCAGCCTGCGGACGTGGTGCTCAACCACATCACGGACCTAAGCGACACCAAAGAAGCCAGTAAGATCGGTACACCGGCGTACACCACCGACGAGCAGGTTTTCCACACGGACTCGGGCGATGTGATTGCGTTGCTGTGCTTGGGTGAGGCGGCGGAGGGGGGGCAGAGTAAAGTGAGTAGTAGTTGGAGGGTGTATAATGAGATTGCGGAGAGGAGGCCGGATTTGATAGGGACGTTGGCGGAGGGGTGGCCTACGGAAATGTATTTCTTCCTTTTTCCTTTTCCTTGTATTCCCGCCTCCTTTGCTTCACCTACCATACCCATATTACCCCTTTCTTCACTCTGAACCACCTTTCCACGGAGATGAATACTGACGTATATCCAAAGCTTCGACACCCCCACCCCCTCCTACACCCTCCGCCCCCTCCTGCACTTCACCCCTCCCTCCCCTTCTTCCCCAGCCAGAATGATAATCCAATACGCCCGCCGCACCTTCACCGGCTTCTCCGCCCTCCCACGCTCCCCCACCATCCCGCCCATTTCCCCAGCGCAAGCCGAAGCCCTCGACGCCCTGCACTTCACCGCCGCGCAACACGCACTCACGCTGGACTTCCGACGCGGCGACGTGCAGTTTGTGAATAACCTCAGTATTTTTCATGCGAGGGAGGGGTATCGGGATGATGTGAGCAGGGGGAAGAAGAGGCATTTGGTGAGGCTTTGGTTGAGGGATGGGGAGAATGGGTGGGAGATTCCGGAGTGTTTGGGGAAAAGGTGGGAGAGGGTGTATGGGGGTGTGAGGGAGGAAGCGCAGGTGTGGCCAGAGGAGGGGTGGGTTAGGAGTGCGGGGAGGGGTGGGAGGAAGTGAATATTCATGTTGGGAGGGAGAGGGGGATGGAGAGGAGGGGAGAAGGAGGAGGGAAGAGTTATGGAGGAATGGAACGGGATGGGGTTCGGGAAGTTAAATTGGTGAATTTGATCTATGGCATTTGAGATAGTGAAGTGTTTAGCATGTAGCCAACATGCTGCTAAGCGCGCTCTTCTCAGCGCTAGTAACTGTCAAGCCATAGACGCTCTTGACCTTGATCCACATGCGGGAGTACGTGCAGTAGTAGCTTGTGACAGGGGGCTTCCAGTCTTCAGGACCCTTGTCGCCCTTGGCCTGGTTGACGTTGTCGGTGACAGCGATGAGTTGAGGGTTGGTCAAGTCATTGGCGAATTGCTGGCGGCGAGCGGTGGTCCAAGAAGCGGCTCCAGACTGAGTTTATTGTTAGTGTGTGGCGGAAATTCGGGATAAGGGACTATGCAACGTACCTTCCATGCGTTGCTGAGGGGAACGACGTGGTCAATGTCAAGGTCGCTTGCTGCGGTCCAGGTGGCGCCGTCATAAGGGCTGAACCAGCTTCCGCTAACGCTGGCGCAGGCACTGTTGGTCTCGACGTTGGTACCATCACGCTTGAGGACGGTTTCGCGGGTGTTGCAGGTGCCGGACTGGGTGATCCAGTGAGGGAAAAGGTCACGTGAGTATCCAGTCTGAGGACCCTGTGGTGCGACGGTAAGACCAGCAAGTTGGGATTGGGCTTGCGAGGCGGAAGGGATGTTAGGAGGGGCACGGGCAACGAGTTCGATGGGTGCTGGTGCAGTGATCGCAACAGATGCGAGGGCGAGGATGATGGCGGACTTCATGGTTGCTATGGATCTGAGAATAAGGCGGTTCTGTAAGAAAGTGCTCGGATTCAATGGGACACGAGCTAAGCGCTTGTGTTGGAATGCCCCTGGTTCAGATGAAGGGAGGTTTGAAGGGATGTTCGTTCAGATATATGCTTGAAGATGACGACGTCCAACTTTTATAGTCGTAGTACCTTGAAGTCTGACTTCGGGCACTTCCACCCCACAAGGGGCTTAGGAGCTAGCCATGCTGTCTCGCAAAAGCACCTTCTATCTTCAATACCAATGATATCCACCACGCGGACACAAGATCCGAACGCCCTTGCCTACGTACCAGGCGGTTGGACAACATACCATCGACTTTGTACACCGCAACAGGCAGGTCAAGATGACAGCCAAGAATCGCCGTCGTGCACATCTTCTACTTACTAGGGATGGGGAAGCGACGCTGTACCTGATCGGCCGTCTAAGCAAGCCGCTGGAGCAGACGAGAGGCCGAACTTCCCTTCAAGGCTGCGGAGCCGACCTATCTGTATACTACTGGTCGCTAAGAAGATTGCGGGTGTTTGGGAAAGATTACTCTGGTTGGAGGGCTTATGGAGTGGTAGCGCAGGTGCTCTTATCGCAACGTGTGGTTGGTGGCGGGGTTGAAGCTAGGAAATATAGATCGAGATTGTGATTGGTGGTGTTTATGAAACTTCGAAACGGCGCTTCCGCGGTTCGGGACGAAAGGGTTCGGTGTAATTAGTGGGCCTTCAGAAACGAATGGGAGATGGGTATGTTTGAACGTGAGAGTAGAGGACGTGGGTGTAGTGCATGGTCCTGTCTGGGCGTTGGCAATGAGGGGGCCCACGTGTGCCACGGTACGTGATGGAAATGCCGATGTCCTTGATTGGCTGTATGTGCCATCGCACGTGTGAGAAACCCGATATGCCAAGGCAACCTCTTGTCAAAGACAGCTAGCTTTGGCTTTACAAGCTAGTGCCAAGACGCATGTCGAATCAATTTTCCTGATCTTCAAGTAACCTCATGTTTTCCTGATCCGTACGCTCAAAACAAACCGCAAAAAGTCTTCCTCTTGGTGGTCGAAAGATGTTCCTTACACCCCCTCTAAAAGTAACGAGATGCCTGATCTCGGATATAAGCGTCTTGGGGCACCGGCAAATCCGGAGCTTAGAATGCCAATCCTTTAGTGCAGCCTTCGATGCTTTTGACAAGATGCCGTTTTAAGTATGTCTTGGACGACGACTTCTTGGCCAAATACATTGAGAAGTACCTAGGCATTCTCAACGAGTCGAATAATCCAAGTCGAAGGGCAGTGGGCACTGCAGTCACACAGGTAATCGAGTATATGATACAATATTAATAATACAGCGCAGTCCAAGTGTACGTGTTGCTCCACGGGAAGACAGCTCGAATTGAATGAAACCAAGGCGGATAACAAAATGTTCTTCGCCTAATCAGCAAAGTCGAACGGCTTGAAGACTTGCTTAAATTTCTCCACGTCTTGTTCTTCTTCAGCTTGTGTTTGTCCACAGTCGCGCCAGTCGATCCTTTTGTCCAGTCTCAGCAGTTTGGCGAGCACTTCCCGACCGAATTGATTGTGGAATCGAATCTTTTCGTCGAAGCGCATGACGAAACTAGTCTGTGTCTTTACATCGTCTTTAGGATCCCATACCAAGACCCTGAAAAAGTCGCTGGTTTCTTCGACGCCATCGCCAACATCATCCTTTTTGAAAGTAGGCCAATGCATGTTCTCGGCCAACGCTTTGAACGCTGCTTCCACAAGCCCTTTACTGATGAAATTTCCAGGTACAGGAAGATACTGCCAATGTGTATGTGGAAGGCTTGATTTACTGACTTCCCAAGTAACTGAACCGTAATCTTCTCCAGCAGTAGATTTGAGCATGCTGTTCATTGCTGCACGGTACTTTTGCATTTCGTTATAGGTAGCATGGCGTTCGCCTTCTTGCATTGATCCAAGAGTTGGCTGATGTGTGAATGGAATGATGAGCAAATGGCAAGGAAAGCCCAGTTTTGCGAACGTTTGCGAGGTTGACAAAGGCCCTTTTGCGGTAGTCAAGTACGAATTTTCTCCGATGGAGGTTATCAAGTGTGTCGCAATGTTTTCGTTTGCTAGGCAGAAAAAGCAGTCTGCTGCTGTCACAGGACCGCGGGCATCACCTTTGCGACGCTTGTGCGACCTGCGACCGCGTGTACCGTCATCGTACACCAGTGCCTGTTCTCGATGTTCCGTTGCTGGTCGCTTCTTATCTGACAGAACAACGGGGCACGCAGTTGAGCCCACAGGTGGCGAAACAGGATTGCTTGCTGAAGGATCAAGTGAAAAGGCATATATCCACTTTTGCTTGTTGGGGTTACCAAACGATGCTAGACTGATGAATCTGGTGACTGGGTAAAGATTATCCGTGTCGTCGCTTGGCTGGTGGAAAAACGGCTCTCGTTCAAAGAATGTGGCTCCAGATGTGGAAAAGTGATACTTGGGCTTCAGAATTGCATCTAGATCGGCTATGCACTGCTGGGCTTGAGGTTGAATTTCAGGCTCGAACGCGACATTCGAACGCTTTTTAATATCTTCTGGCCAGTCGTTGGTGACGAGAATATCGGCTGTTGTCGCGCCGCGCAATATTTTTGCGTCTGTGTCGCTGTAAAATGGCAAATACTTGTCCTTTGACTGTTCTGCGGTAATGTTGGGGTCGAGTCGCCCACCCAGGGCGATGATGCGTATCCCTTCAGACGTTTTGGTAACACTGCGTTTACCCAAGAAAAATAAATTATGACATAATTCATCATCTGAGGTTTCTAGTTTTTGGACCACAGGTGGTGGGAGAGGATGTTTGCCAAGAGCAAAATAAGTTGGGAGTGGGATGTCAATTTTGCCATCGACAAGCGATTGCACATAGGCAGCATCTGAACCTCCAGCTTCCCATGATTCTGCAAAGAGATTGCCAACTACAATAGCAAAGGCGAAGTTGTTCTTCGCATGTAACGCGCCAAGCTTCTGGAAGACTGACTGGAATTGGCCGTTGACGTCGCCGATGACGACTCTGAAAACGTTAGTTTGAGGTTTGCAGCAATGGAAAGGGTTAAACGTACATTTTAGAGGCCATGTTGATATGTTTGAGGTTGGTGATGCTTGAGTGGTGTTGCTTGGGAAATAATTGGCAATTCGAGGGAGACGCGCTAAGGCAGCTTTATCGATAAGAGCAGAAAAAGTGGCAGGCGCGACCCAAAATTTTGTGGAGACTGGGCGAACATTGTCGCAAGCCGCGCAGACTTCAGACGACATTCACTCAACCCCATAATAATGGCCGCCATGTCACGAGGCCCTCCACCAAAGTCCGCCTCTAAGATGCGTGCGCCAAAGCACGTCAAGGGCGGCACCGCCTCCTCTCGAAACCACTCGTTCAAGGGCTTCTCCCAGCGCATCGCCCAGCTCAAGATTGAACCCGTCCGCCGTGGTCGCAGCACTTTCCTCGACGATGCCGAACTCGAATCCACCTTCTCCTACTTTAGAGACGCTTTCTTGGAATGGAGAGAACTCAGTCTCTCAGAAGGCTTTACTGCTTTTGCCCGCAGAGTCGCATCGTTATGCGACAGCCTCCCCCAAGTCCTGCACCACAGCGATCGTATCATGGACCTCCTCATTAAACATATCGAGAAGGGGGACAAGTTTTCAGAGGAGCCGCTCCTCAGTCTCATGGCACATCTGGCACACGACCTGGGCGAGAAATTCGAGAAGCACTTCGAGAGAGCCGTCAAAACTGTATCGCACCTGGCTGCTACCCACGCCGATGTCGAGGTCATCGAGTGGAGCTTTGGATGCCTTGCTTGGCTCTTCAAGTACCTCTCAAGGCTCTTAGTACCCGACTTGAGGCCTGTTTTCGACCTCATGGCTCCACTTTTGGGAAAAGAGCGTCAGAAACCTTTCGTATCACGGTTCGCTGCCGAATCCCTGAGTTTCCTGATTCGAAAGGCTGGCGCAGGATATCACAGAGACAAGGCTCCGTTGCAATTGATTGTCAAGCACATGTCAAAACAACTTCAGGAGCTCCAGGGATCAGCCAAAGAATACGAGTTTCAGCAAGGCCTCATGTATCTCTTGACTGACTCGCTCAAAGGAGTTCAGATGGGTTTCCATTCCAGTGCTGTTGCAATACTCAAGGAACTCGTATCCGAGACATATAACGAGGAGCATACTCATCTCGATACATCGCCTTTTGAGCACGTCCTGGTCGGAATTCTCACGGCTGCTATACATCACACCGATGCGGCAAATTTCCAGCCATTACTGGAGGTTACCCTTGCGCAGATCGAGTCCACATCTTCCAACTCGAGTTATACAGCATTATCATCCCGCCTGCTATTTGTAGTGTGTGGTGTCCGTCAGGGCAATCGGATAGAAGACTGGAAGCCAATTCTGAAGGCTATTGATCAACTGTTCAACACATCAACAGAAGTTGCAAATTCATCTGCTTCGTGGGACTTACTATCTGCCATCGCCGTAAGCTTTCAATACTGCTCTTTGAACGTAGTCGCGCCATATGAGAGTATCCTGGACCAACTTACTCAAGGCCAATGGGAGCAGTTATTCTTACCATTCTGCAATCTTTTTGCAGATTTAGGCGCAGAGAGATTTCGGTCATTACTATTACCATACTTTAAGAGGTAAGCCAGCGCTATTTTCTTGCAACAGCACAGGCACTAATCCTATCTCTAGATTCATCTCACAAAAAGCACTCGACCACGGATCAGAGCTTTGCGCTATCTTGCCACGACTCTACGGAAATGGGATTGTTGCACGCAATACCTTACAGCCGTCCCAAGCTTGGCAACAAAAACTAAGCGAGCCTTTCCAACAGCTCAGCTTATCAAGGAAGAATGGAGACCAAACCGATGAATTGACATATCACTGTAATGCATTGTTGAATACAATGGACGTTTTAAGCATTGCTCCAGAACAAAAGCAATCTGTGCGTAATTCAATTGGAGAACTGTTAGCAAACGCCCTTCAAAACAAGGACGCTTTATCAGTTCACTCTACTGATATCTTTGCTACGGGTGTCGGTTTCCAGTTTTTTGTCGAAGAGCCTGAAAGCAGTGCTTCCATAGTTGCTCTCTGGCCCACGCTATGTGAAGCTTCGAGTATGTTTGGCCAATCTTTGTCTTTTTGGCGAGCTTTTCTCGTACTTTTAGAACGAGAGAAGTCCAAGCTCTCCTTGGAAGGTCCGCACATTCACCGTCTGAGAACATCGCTCCTGCGCTGTTTAGGTTCTCCATCACACGAAATCAGGCTCACAGCAATTTGCATTCTTGAGGTGCTTGTCAATGGTAGCGAGGGTTCACGGCATATTGTATCCGTTGCAAAGCTGATCGAACAGACACCACTTTCGCTCGAGACTCAACGCTCAATATCGATGCGCGTTGGGCAGCTTGCCAAACTTTATCCAGATGTTTGCTCTGACGAATGGGTTGGTGAGGCAATACCGATGTTCTGCTTTGGGCTCCTTCAAGTCAGGTTGGCTTCTGTATGGGATGACACCTGCTCTGCCCTAAAAGCTATGTGTAATACCAAGGAAGGAGAAATGCATGTCACGAGAATTGCTTTCGAGTGGTTAGATGCACCGCCAGAGAGCGAAGCAGAAGCTCAAAACTCTGCCACTGATGTAGCCAACGCTGCCCCTCGCCGCTATGTAACTCAGTTTGAGTGCACTAACCTCATTGAACTGCAAGAAGGGGTTTCGCGTATCCAGGCGCAGTCAGAAGATGTCGAAGGATGTCATCAGACGCTCTTCGATGAGCAGCATGTCAAGGTGCCTTATATCAATTCGGTCAGCCGCACGCGAGCTCTCAAATTATTGAACAGCCTTCCACATCTCGCGGAAAAGCGCTCACGACTTCTCGTTCCAATTCTCCTGGATTGGGCACTCGATCTGCGCGTACCATCGGAAGTTGATGATAGCAATGATGCAGAGAAATCTGAATCTCTGCCTCAACATCGCTGGGCACGCAAGGATCAAAAGTCAATGCTGTCGCTCTTTTCCAAATTCAACAACCCTAAAGTCCTATATCGCGCCGACGAAGTACACAGCGCCCTTTTAGCCTTATTGGGGAATGGCGATCTCGAGATCCAGAAGGCCGCTCTCCAAGCACTTCTTACCTGGAAGGACCCGGGAGTTGTCAATTACAGAGAAGAATTACTCAATCTACTCGACGATGCCCGATTCCGAGATGAGCTTCCAGTCTTCTTGAGCGAGGGCGAGATCCAGGATGAAGACGCACAAAAGGTTCTGCCCATTGTTTTACGTCTCCTCTATGGAAAGGTCATTGCCGGCAAGAGAGGCCTTGAGTCCAAGAGAAAGTCCGTGTTCATAGGGTTGAAGACCCGGTTTGGTGATGATGCTATTCGCCAATTTCTAACCATCGCTCTTGGGCCTTTGGGCCAGATCTCAGTGTTGAGTAATAAAGCAGTGGACGAAGACTTGTTACGAAAGGACCTGATGGACACACGCAAGCAAGTTGGTATGATGAACATGCTGGACGACTTGATGAGCACTTTCAAGTCCACCTTTACCCCTTTCACGCCGACGGTGGTGAATCCTATACTCTACTGTCTTATCAAGGTATCCCGAGATTTGTCGTCCACTACAACTACGGTCGAGAATGAAGCAGACCCTGAGACTGAGGAAGGTCGCACGATGAAAGTATCCCTTTTGAAGACGGTGCGCCAGCGAGCTCTTCATCTCCTCGGAAAGCTGTTCGAAAGCAGTCCTACTTTCACCTGGCAATCCTACATACCAGCTATTGTTACGGAACTCGTCGAGCCCAGACTTGAGAGTCTCCCAATAGAAACAGCTCAATCTGTCTCAGGCTTCCTTCGTTTGTTCGCGGCTTGGGCCAAGAACCTGTCAACCGCTCCGTTCTTGGTCGAGTATAATGAGATGATTCTGTCCAAGGTCATAGAATGCCTTCAGGTCCCTTCAGCGAAAGATGAAGTCAAGAAATTTGTTTTAGATGACATCCTAGGCAACTTGATATTCCTCGTCAGCGATGGATCCGACGCGCTATCTACGGAAGACAAGCTTTTGAGGGGTCGCATTCACACCGATATCATTCAACCATATTCTAATGACATTCTGTCCAAAGTTGGTGCACTCTTACGACAAAGTCCAAGCAAAGAGCTGGTGGAATCTGGAGTCCAGGTCGTTGCAGATCTGGCACCACACATCAGCGGCTCAACTGAGTCGCGCAGCATGATCGAAATTGCTACGTTCCTGATCCGCCAGCCGTCCAAGAGAGTCAACCCTCGAACCAAATTAGGCTTGCTGAGGATCCTGCACGAATTCATTCAGCGTTACGACAGTGAAGGCATGCAAGAGCTCTTTGACAGCATCTTCGATGCCATATGTCCGATGTTTGCCTTTGTACAAGATCGCGTGGCCCGTGATTTGCTTTGCGATATCATCAACGATCTCTCAGCTTCGAAAGATGAGCTCGCAACAATTGCAACGCTCTGCAAAGACCTCAATTCATTCTCTACTTCACGATTGGACGAGCCTGACTTCGAGCGCCGTTCAAATGCTTTCAACGCGATTTGCGAACAAGGCCACAAATCGTTCTCGCTAGTCCAGTGGAAGCCAATAGCATACAATATGCTTTATTTGATCAAGGACAACGACGAACTGAGCATCCGGACTAATGCATCGCTGGCACTTCGCCGGTTGATAGAGGTTTCAGCAAAGGAGGAATTAAGGGGCTTCATTGCTACTGCAATTCTTCCTGGAATCCAGAATGGCATGCGCGAGTCTTCAGAGCTGGTGCGGATAGAATTCTTGGCTGTATTGGAGCAACTCGTAAAGATGCATAGCGACTGGTCGAATGTTTCTGACCTACATGTTCTACTTTCGGAAGATGACGAAGCTTCGTTCTTCAGCAACATATTGCACATTCAAGGCCATCGACGTTTAAGAGCGCTGCGCCGCTTAGCTGCCCATGCATCGCAGTTAAGAAGTGCAAACATCTACCACATCCTTTTGCCCCTTCTTGAACACTTTGTATTTGATAAGGCTGATGACGAAGGGGCGGACAGCCTCTCTGGAGAAACGATCAAAACTCTCACGGCTTTGGTAGAATGGCTTGAGTGGCCACAACTGCGATCTTTACTGAACCGCTATATAGGGTATCTCTCGAAAAAGGAGGACATGCAGAAGCCTATTATTAAGTTGATCGTAGGGTTGATGGATGGTCTCAATCGCGCAGGCCACGCCAAAGGCTATATCACAACAGCAACCACTGCCAAAGAAGAGAGCGGGAGCAATCCTAGTGACAGCGATAAACAAGATGTTATGGAGCTTGACTTGCCGATTTCAGCACTCACCAAGACCCTTCCACAACAAGAGAAACTAACAAAGGACCTCATTGAAAACTTCCTGCCAAACCTAACCGAGTACCTCCATAAGAAAGACGATGCGACAGTCAGTTTGAGAGTTCCTGTTGCAATAGCTATTACCAAAGTACTATTGGTCCTCCCACCACATGAGATCGAAGCACGCCTTCCAGGTGTTCTCTTAGACATCTGCTACATCTTGAAAAGTCGCGCACAAGAGAGCCGCGATATGTCTAGGAACACGCTTACCGAAATCGCAACCTTCATGGGTCCTGAATATCTTGGTTTCATTCTGAAGGCTCTGCGAACCGCTCTCCAAAGAGGTTACCAGTTGCATGTTCTCTCATTCTCGCTACACCATATTCTCGTAAAACTCACCAATCAACTAAAGCCTGGTGATCTCGATTATTGCCTCGGTGACATCGTCGAAGTCATCATGGATGATACTTTTGGCATCACTGGACAAGAAAAAGATGCCGAGGAGTATATCAGCAAGATGAAAGAAGTTAAGAGCAGTAAAAGTTTCGATTCGATGGATATCATTGCTCGGACTGCAACTCCGGCTCACCTCATCAAGCTTGTTATTCCCATCAGGTCGCTTTTGTTGGAAAAGCTTAATGCTAGAATGGTACAAAAGATCGACGAACTCTTGCGCCGAATCGGGCTGGGTATTCTTCAAAATCCTACCGTCAACAATAGGGACATCCTCGTTTTCTGCTACGAGTTGATTCAAGACGTTTACCAGGCTAGTGCAACAACCGACAACAAGGGCAAGGGCAAGACCGATCACAAGATGAAACGTTACCTGGTCAACATGAGAGGGGCAGCAAAATCAGGAGCTCGACTTTCGACATCATCCTATACTTACAAACTCATCCGTTTCAGTTTGGATATCCTTCGCACAGTTCTACGGAAGCATACAGATCTTCAGACCCCACAAAATCTCGCAGGCTTCCTTCCAGTCATAGGAGACGCAATGGTGCAGGGACAAGAAGAGGTGCAAGTATCAGCAGTCCGCTTATTGACCACGTTCATCAAAGTACCAATGTCGGAACTGGACGTAAACTGCCCTGTGTATATTGATGAAGCCATCCGTGCTATCAAAGGTGCACCCTCATCCAACACCGAACTGGCGCAGGCTTCATTGAAACTCGTATCCGCTGTACTTCGTGATCGACCAAATGTTGAGGTAAAGGATCGAGATCTTGGCCATCTCATCAAACGAATGGTCCCAGATCTAGACGAGCCAGATCGCCAGGGCAGCTCATTCGGGTTCCTCAAGTCAGTCATGAATCGCCGATTCGATATCCCAGAAATTTACGAGGCTATGGACAAGGTGGCGGAGATGATGATTACGAATCAGACCAAGGCCACGCGAGATATCGCGCGAAGTCATTACTTCCAATTCTTGACGTCGTACACTCAGAGCGAAAAGCGTTTCAAGAAGCAAATGGAATTTATGCTCAAGAACTTGCGCTACGAACACGTTGAAGGCAGGCAGTCTGTTATGGAGGCTCTGGATCTCATCATCACCAAAGCACTCCCACGCTTCCCAGATAAGGCCCAATACGATTACCATGGCTTGATGTTCCTCCCACTGATACACACTCTGGCCAATGATGATTCCAGCAAGTGTCGAGAAATGGCTAGTCTCCTCATCAAGCGACTATTCCAGCATGCCAACGACAAACGAATGCAAAGTTTCACCGCAGACCTTGAACAATGGCTCGAGCAGGATGAAAATACTGGCCTCAAACGCCTCGGAATTCAATGCTGGGGTCTTTACTATGAGTCCATAGATGACGATGACGAGCCAAAGGATTTATCGACTGTGCTCAGCAAAGTCGATTCGACCATCGATGACTGCCTAACCCGCCGCGATGACGATGACTGGGAACTCCTGTATTACTCACTCACGCTGCTTTCGAAAGTCTGTAAAAAATACCCCGATTTCATGTTCACATCAAGTAAAGATAGTTTGTGGACCGCCATTCAAGCCAGTACTTCATACCCACATGCTTGGGTCAAACTCAAGTCTGCTGAACTGATTGGCACCTATTTCGCCGACCTTGCTATAGCGAACAAGGACACTGGTCTTGAATCACTCCCACTAGAAGGATCTGGAGGGTTACAATTCGAGGAACAAAACATGATACAACTCACGAACGCGTTCTTGAAGAATCTGCTCAATCAGGAAGTATCAGAGCAATTGTGTACACAAAGCGTCAAGAACATTGCTTTCCTCGCGCGGTGCTTCGCAGTCAACGGAGCTCAATGGCACTGGCAAAAATCAGGCGATGAAGACGATGAAGGAGAAGAAGCCGCACCAGAAGAAAATGGCGAGACAAACGGAGCACCGGAAGCATCCGACGACGAATTCGGCGGCTTCTCACCCCCACCCGAATCCACTCTCAAGAAAGCCAAGAACTCATCTCCAAGCCCCAAAGCCATCCACCGCCTCATGATCCGCCTCTCCGGCCTCGTCCGCCGCGACAACCGCACCATGCTCGCCAAAACGCGAACCATGCACCTCCTCGAAACAATCTACACCAAATTCCCCCTCCCCCCACTCTCCTCCTCCCTCCCGCACGTCCTCACCACCCTCAACACCCTCGTCGACCCCGCAACCACCATCCCCCGCGCCCACACCAACCCCACAACCCTCAACGAGCCCAACGACGAATACCGCGCCCTCATCGACAAGGCCCGTGAAATCATGGATACTCTTCAGAAACGCATGGGTACCCAGGAATACCTCAATGTTATGAGCGAGGTGCAGAAGGGTATCAGGGAGAGGAGGGAGGAGCGACGCAGGAAGAGGAAGGTTGAGGCGGTGAATGATCCTGAGAGGGCGGAGAAGGAGAAGCGCAGGAGGCATGATGTTAAGAGGGTTAAGAGGAAGGAGAGGGGGGCGGAGAGTAGGGGGCGGAGGAGGGGGTGGTAGGAGTGAGGAAGTGGCTGTTTGGAGAGGTTGAGTGTGTTGGGTATGTGTGGATGTATATATCGTGATGATGATAGGAGGGAGGCATTTGTTTGGTGTTTTAGGAATTGTGATTTTCCTTTTTGTGCATTTTCGGCGTTTAGTGGGGGTTGTTTGGTCTGCTTTTGTGTAGATGAATTTAAGGATTCTTCATCGTATGTCTTGGTGTTTTTCTTTGGCGATGTGTGGTGGTGTTATTGTGTTGTGCTCACATGTGATGATGATTTGTGATAGTGATGGTGATTGTTGATGGTGGATGCTGCCTAGTAGTGTTGTTGGGCTGGATGTAATGTGCGGACTTCAATGTATTTGTTCCAACACCGTGGAACGATGGTATTTGCATAATGAAACTCCACTGGCCTATGTTAGGGTGTGAAGCGTTGCTTTCTATGTTGTTCTTGCGTTGATTCCCCTTTCGAGATCTCAATCTGGAGTTGATAGCTTTCGTGGCCTTTTTTCTATTGTTTTCGGTTAAAAGCCTTAGCAGATGAGAATGGTTTGGAGGCCAGGGTCGTTGGTTTCGAACATCTTGGTCACCTTTTCCACCAGGAGATGTATCATATCCTGAGGTTTATACATGCTCCCTTTTAACTTGTGGTATTGACCATCTCTCCTGAATACCAACAGCTCGGGGCAACCGTACAGGACCCAGAACTCGTTGCCTTTCTGGAATGCAGCAATTATCTTTTGTAATTTTTCTGATATCTCCCACCACTCGAGAGACCTGTTTTTGGTTAATTTTAGCATTTCTAATTCTGTACCGCGAGCTTTCAAAATCCGATTTTCATTCCCTGAACTGTCTGGAAGAAATTGAACTACACTTTGGTTTTCAGGGTCCCAATACTTCGAACTCGAGTCAGCCATACTATTAACAGCATCTGGCCAGCATGGAACCCACGAAGGGAGATTGGGTCTCTGTGAGTGCTTATCGTGTACGTAATAACCCAGCGAAGACAAATTTGAGCGATGAAGGATCACATCGCGAGCTAGCTTGCAATATAAATCAACTATCGTAAATTGTGGCGAATAGTCAGCAACAATTCCGTAATTAGGTTGACTGATTCCAAGAAATGCATAGATTCGGTCCCTTGGATCAGATGATTGACAATACTTTGTCAATTTCAGAATTTCTAGCAAGTCTTGATCATCTGAGGTTCGGAAAAAATCGCTTATAACGCGCCCGAGCTGTGAATGTTTGCTTAGATTTTCATTTAGATTTGATTGGCAGGCAAAGCACTGATCCCAAGTAAATCCAATGTCGGCATGTTGATCCTCAGAAAGAACGACGCCAAAAGTAGAAGCTGTAAGGCGAATACCGCCCGTATATTCGACAAGCCGTATGAAGCGGTCGAGCTTTGCCGCTGGACAGATCCCATATTGAGCCATGAAATATGCTCGAGATGATCGTACGAATTCCTGACGAACCCAGACTCTTTTCCAATAATGGCTATATAGGACCGTTGCGAGGAAAGCATGAAAGCCAAAATGTGCCTTCTGGCGGATTTCCTGGTCGTTGCGGTCAAGCCAAGGAGGCCTACGGGAAAAGCGCTCAAGCCATTCGAAGCCTCCAGCCAAGTCACCTTCTTTAGAAAGGCTAATAACAACTTGCGTTGCTGCTGCATAAATTTCCCCCATGAAGTTGACTTGATGCGCGCGCTCTGCAGGATCACTTTGGTTGATACAGACCTGATCTGCCCATAGAAGAAATCCATTGCCACTACCCTGTATATTCTCAAGTTCCTTATTATGTTCATTCCAAAGATATCGCACATCCCACAGAGGACTCTCGACTCCTTTGTTGTGCTCCTTCCAGAAGTAGCGCGCTTGACGTAGCGCATGGCCCAATCTGGCAAAGGCGTTGAACTTTACGCCATTGATTATGATTTCCTCCGTGTCCTTTGGATCACCAGCGCAATACGATATCGTACTGAACTTTCCACGATATTCCTCCAGTGATATGTTATCTAGTGTATCGCACGTGATTCTAGTACTGTTGTCCTGGCCTTCGCTGAGTGGATGTATGCGAAGAAGCCGGATCCTGCGCTCCGCACGATCTAATGTTTCATATCGAAACATCTTGTAGAAATCGCTATTTGACGGCGTGTAAAAGTTGTCATAATTGTCACTGCCCTCCTCTGCGGCGGAGCTTTGAGCAGCGACCGATTTTTTTTCTGTTGCATCTATCGGGAGAGACATGGTGGCAGGGAGAGGGCTAACTTGATGGATGATGACAGGATAGTAGCCTCGAAGTATCTACTGAACAAACACAAAATCTGGGTAAAACAAAAGTCTCTGATGCTTGCAGTAGTCATGGTATCTCGATTGCGATAAATTCGGGAGCATGTACAGTTGCTGGTGGTCGCGACGATGACGAGGCTGGATTTGAGTGAATGCTAACGTGTCTAGCGTCTTTAGAGCGGGGTAGTGCAGGCACGCTCAGCCTTGCCACTTCAAACATGTATGATAATGCGCACGCCAAGTTTTCTATTTCATACTTTGAGTTTCATGAAGCAATGATTCCCTGGCCTCCATTATATCAGTTTCTACGTTATGATCCGTAAAGTAGCAAGAAACGGCTTTGTCATGTTGAAGTGCTAACCTGGACTTACTTTCACCATAACCCGAGTCGGTCCGTATTTGGGTTATGATTATATTGTCGATGTATATTAAACCTACAGAGATTTCGAAATTATACAGATGCGGAAAATGCTCAACTGAAAACATATAATTACATGTCTCGAAGTTCTGTTGGATTACTACTCCAGGCGTTCCGCTAACCATATCATCACACCACCACCATTGAATCACCTTAAAACGTGTTCAACTCCACAACATCCCAACATCTGAAAACTACCAAAAGATTACATGCTCTACACCATGCCCCTCTCGGCTCAGAGCGTAACCCTCCTCCGCATAACGCCCCTCTTAAGCACGACAGCAAGCCTCACGCACGCATACATGGAATACATCACCACATCCTCGTTCCTACATAATGCACCAACAGGTTCAGCAACAAGTCACGCGATGCTCAAAAACACCGATACTGCGCAGGAGTCTTCATCATCAACGCCAGTCAACGCGGAGCACCTCGCGGCCGCAAAAGAATCCGTCATCCCAGCGTGGTTTGTGAATTTCTTCTGCAGAGGGGTTTGGAGTGTTATAGGACTCAATTCCTTGACTTTACTATCAGCGGGCCTGAATCTTTGGGGTTATCCCGATGGCCTGAGAGAGGGTAGGAAGATGTATGTCGTGGGCCTTGTGGCTGCGGTTGCGCACTATGTGTTTGTGCCGCTCGTGGCGCTAAGTGTGGAGCGGTTATTCGAGATGTGTGTTCTGCAGGAGCAGGGGAGGGGCAACGAGAAGAAGGGGAAGAGTGCGGTGGAGAGTGTGAAGGAGTGGGTTGGAAGGCATAAGGTGAGGATGGTGAGCGTCGATTTGATTGCTGTTGTGAGTTTTGGTGTCGGGGTTGTAAAGTGTTTGACGAGGTAGGCAGGTTCATTTTCAAAAGTGTAAAGTACTACTGTTGTAACCATCTTCTGGACAAGGAGACATGGATTTCGCAATTTCGCTTGATGTTATTTATATTACAAGTCGCCATGTTATGGTCGATCAACTTACAAATTTCTGAGCACCGGTCTTGATACGTCCTGACTCGAAAGCTGGAAATAAGCAAAAGGCAAGGGCAAGTATAGACTTGTAGGAAGTCTGAGCAAAAGTTTAATTTTGTTTCTAAACCAATTGAAGAGATGTCAGGCTAAGCTAAAAAAAACTTGACTTTGATAACTCTTGATATACTGGCTTGGGTCTATATTAAGAACCCACATCTGCGCCATTGAATAATGTAACATTGCCATACATAAAGCAGCCATGACATGACAAGAGAAACTGAGAATCTTCACCCTGGCTATGGCGCTGATGTTGATGCTTTGGCAACTACCTCCTTAGCCACAAATACGCACCATCGGGACATCAGTACAACGAATCAAAGATCTCCAATTAAGCAAACAGACAACTGTTCTCGCTGCATCGTATCCTCTAGTCTACTGAAGAGTGCCCTTAAACGGATCATGGGCCTTGAAGAAATTTGCACGAGACTGCAAAAAGGCTACTGGATCCTGATTGGGATCCACCATGTAACCGGGGTTGGTAGTATTGAGATTTGGCTGCTGTGTAGGTGGATTAGAAGGCATGGAGTACTTCTTAGCATAAGTAGCCACAAACTCTTCAGGAGAATTGTATGGCGCATAAGTAGATGTAGCTGGAGTGGACGGGCCTGCATTTCTAGTACCCCAATGGGATGTAGGAGTGTAATGGGGGTTTGAAGATCTTCCAGGGGTTTCGGACGTTGTATATGAGGTATAGGGGCTAGTATTCTGCCGGGATGGGCTCATAGGAACACCGTAAGCCGAATAAGAGGGTGAGTCTCTTTGTTGCGGGTCTGGCTGTCCCTGAATGCCTCCAGACTGAGCTGCTGGCGTTGTCGACAATAACTCAGCACAGTCTTGGATCAACTGTCTGCACTGAAACTGAAAAGGCATATTAGCACCGAAACTGATTGAAATTGAGATATTCTTACCGGAGACATATCTCCAAAGACGAACCATTCTGTCCACGTACTCTTGTATTGGTAACCAGCTCGTATTATACCATACGGATGCAAAAGTTCCTTGGGAAATGCCACCGCTTTGATGCCCAAATAGTCGTCAAGTCTCACTCCTGGTGGGTAACTCAAGTTGTGATGTTCAACCTTTGGACCCTGTGAGACAACATGTCCTCCGAAAGAAGGACCACCTTTGCTTCCATGGTTACTCGCAGTCTGGAGACGTGTTGTCGAGTCATTGAAGTCCGAGCTGGGCTGGTGAGTCGAGCCGTGGCTGGGAGTAAAACTGCCGTTAGTGTTGATTCTCGGATAGTAGTCCTTGACAAAAGGGAGTGGGTTTTTATGAAGATCTTCTGGTTCATCATATGAACTACGATTTTGATACGGCCTCCTGTCCCTTTCAAATGGCTTCCGACTGTCGGAAGTAATATTCTCGGCCTCTGAATCTCGAGTAGAAGCTTCTCCTGATTGAGATATAACGCTCTCTGCACTATCGTCGTCATCCAAGCAGCATCGGCCAATATACAAATATTGAGAGCAATGGTCCATGCTGAGCTCTTTTATGCTGTCCATGATCAAATTGGCTGACCATCTTTCATCACGCCTTCTTTCAAGCATATGCTGGATCCAGGCTCCAGGAGCATTATCAGATTCTGGCCCAGGAATACGTTGTATCGAATCTAGACATTGTTTGATATTGGCAGTCTCGGAATGGTATGGAAGGGACCTCCCATCTCTTGTGAAATGTGTAGTTATTGCATTGCGAGACCCATCTTTTAAGACATTCCATATCTCAAGATAAACACAGCCAAGAGACCATATATCCGATGAGAAATTGCGAGGCTCACACGCCGCGACCTCGGGCGCACCATATTTGGGCGTCATTGCCGTAGGGCCAGTGGTTGTGCCACGGCTGAGCTCAGACCAGTCTACAGACAGACCGAAATCAGTGAAATATGGGTCACCATTTTTGATCAAGATGTTTTGAGGTTTTATGTCTTTATGTCGAATCTTGTTCTCGTGCAGGTAGGCAAGAGCTGAGATGAGGCATCCAAAATAAGGTCTAAGTGACCCTCGCCTGTTGGTAAAAATGGGATTGTCCAAGAGTTCTGCTAAGTTGCAGTCGGCGACTGGAAACAAGATGCCAACATACTTTGGGTCCGTATAGCTACCGATGAGATCAATTATGTGACGGTGGGACTGAGATAACCGTTTCAAATTTGAGAGCTCTTTCTCGTAGTTGTATAAGACTTCCTTGTCTTTCCGAAAAGTGGTGCCTCGCCGAATCAGTTTTAAAGCATATTCTTGATGAGAAACGGTGCTTATGACTCGTTCGACTATTCCTGAGCCACCTTTTCCCAAGTCGCCAATCTTCTTGAGAGGAATATCTGACGGATCCGGGAAGTGCCCATGCCCTATGCCAGGCCGCTCCAAGTTCAAAGCTCGAGTATTACATATGAGCTTCTGTACGCTGAGGAACTGGGACCGGTCTGAATGGTCGTGAAGAACTCCAGGGAGGGTATTTTGGGTGAACGGGAACCCTGTATCTGATATATCCTGCTTGATGAAGCTTTCGATAGCCTCTAATTTGCCAATCAAACGCAAGATGATATAGATTCGTGGAATGCGACTCCAGGAAGTCTTTCTTGCGCGCTCGAGGATGTCAGAAATCTCGCGAACGTCTCTTTCGGTAAAAGCCTTGCGACTTGTTGAGTCAACCTCAACAGATGGGAACCAACGGCGAAGAAGCTCCTCCTCGTAGCCTTGTGCAGCCATGGAGTCTCTTACAAAAACGTCTTATAATGCTGGGTGTACATGGACGGGGTGCAGTACGCTGACTCCTCACGATACAATTCGTTCCATCCGATGTTATTTAGCAATAGTCGCTTTATCAGTGTTGAGGTGAAGGTGTGAAGTCTGGCACGCGGGGTAAGGGATGCGCCCATGCTCAGCCTCCTGCACCTGCCTCAGCCTCACAGCTGGAATACGAGCAGTCTGTGATTGGTCCGTTGAAAAAAAGCAATGTAATCATACATTTATTCAGCATAAATATTCAAAAGCCCGGCCAATGTATGTTGCTCTACAACCAACGGTCCATACTGCCAAATGGTGGGTATTTCAATCCACTATTCTTCACTTTCTTCCTAACCCACCTACCGCCACCAGCATTACTACTTCCCACTGTACTACTAATACAATCCCAATCAAACGGAACTTGTTGTCCTAGGACTTCGTAGCCTGCAACTCTACGTAACCGGCCTCTTTGCCGCTCTGGCTGTATGCTTCGAAGCGCCATACGTGTTGTCTCGCGAATTTCTACTGGCTCAACAATCTGCGTGCGGTAGATTGGATCATGTTGACGTGCGGGCGATGACGAACGTGAATGTGATCTTGGGCGACACCTAGATGGGTCGCGGGTTGGTGGTGGTGGACCAGGTGGTGGCGAGCATCTCTTCCTCCCTGGGCCATGAAGCCTGACTGTGCGTTCGTGGTGGTGGTGGCCGTGATGATGATGACCATGGATAGGGTGAAGATGTAAAGGATGTAAATGGTGTCTGTGGTGATGATGCAAGTGGGGATGAAAATGTGGGTGTAGATGTGGATGTAAATGTGAATGATGGTGATGATCCTCAGACAACTCCATACTGATGTCACTGGGCAATTTAACTTTGACGTCCGTAAAGCGAGGTCGACTAGGGCTACGATGAACGCGGACGAGTTCCTCTACACAAGAAGAATCCTCGGAAGAGTGATGTTGATGCTTTTTGTTTTTTATCGGCGTGAGGGTGAACCAGCACATGTCGAGTCCTTGAAGGTGGCGTCGATAGATCTACGCCAGAATCAAATCGACTAGGAAGTGGTCGAAGCCTAACTGGAGGTGCAACGCGATGGTAACCAGAGAATGAGAAAGTTGGAATATGGCTTGATGGTGGCCTTGGTGGATATCGATGCTGATATGGACTGCTAGTATGTGATTCGTACCAGGGCATTGGAAGGAGTACAGACAGAAATGGAAAAGAGAAAGACAGATACTTAAACATCGGCTGCCACTCTTGACGGGTGACTAGAATCCTGTTCTCACCTCTCGCTTCGATGGCGTCCTCCATTGCAGGTATATACATCACTGTTGCACATCAGTCGACCACATCACGTACCTACGCGGCTAGTGCACGCGGCGCGAACAGGGCGGGACAGGACAAGGACATGAAACAGGTGGGATGAAAATTGTGCCTGCATGATGGGTGATGGTGCCTGCATAGCCGGAGATGCAAACATGTGTTCTGGTTCCGGGACCGGCTGACTGAGGTTGGTGAGGGTAGGAAATGTGCGCGTGGATTGGCGCAATGTCTTGGATGACCTTGAGTTTCAAAGAGCCATGTGATCCACCTTGCCGCACCACCGCCCTCTCCATAACAACATTCAGCCTGGGATATGACGTAAATACTTTGTAGGCATTCATGGTTTTTGTTTTTTTGCTGGGGCGATGCAGGCAATGCAGGCAATACCGAAGCGGGGCCATACCAGCTCCTCGCAGGCTGCACAGAGAAGAGATGCTTATGGGGCATGGCTCTATTTTTGTTATCGACATCTGAGTGAAAGCTACTCGTCCAACTGTATATTGAGTCATGCGCATCTCGCTGTTGTCTCTGGGGCAATGACTGAAAGAGTTGCAATGAGTGTTCGATTTGGACCTTTGTAGTTAATACTTAATTTCCAGCATGTAGTAGAGTAATTTGAGTGTCTGCGACTCATTTTCAGTGCCATTATTCAGATCTGTGCGGTCAAATACATGTCCTCGCCGTGATGAGGTTGAGGTTAGGTTGTGGAGAAGGCAGCAGCTTGACGCGGCGGAAAGGCTTGGCATCACCGACAACAGCTCGCCGAAGCTCCAACATCACGACTTCAATCACACGCTCCACCCCCGCCACCACTGTCTCATCACGCTGTTCACACCCTTATACAGCCATTACCGAACCGCGAAACACACATATTCACAGATATGGATTCATTAGTGGCGCAGTACAGTCGGCCAGCCCACGCCGATGAAGGCCAGACAGAGGAACAACAGTTGGAGCTGTATAGCGGCGCTCCAGAGCTGTCTCTCAAGTTTGCACTACCTCCAGTAGCTCAGGTACATGATATGGAATGCTTTAATAATCTATTCAGTGCTAATACATCGATAGTCAGCATCATGGCTCCGCGCAATGACAGACGATTACTCCAACCCCAACTGCCCCATCAAGATTGCCCACGGTACCACAACCCTAGCCTTCCGCTTCAAGGGCGGTATCATCGTAGCAACCGATTCGCGAGCAACAGCTGGAAACTGGATAGCCAGTCAGACAGTCAAGAAGGTCATTGAGATCAACAACTGCTTGTTGGGAACCATGGCTGGTGGTGCTGCTGTACGTTGTCTCCACATACATTGATGGAAACGAGTATTGATAATGAACAGGATTGCCAATACTGGCTCGCATACCTAGGCATGCAATGCCGTCTCCACGAACTCCGACACAAGCGCCGCATTTCCGTAGCCGCAGCCTCCAAGATCCTCGCCAACCTAGTCTACTCCTACAAAGGCATGGGTCTGAGCATGGTACGCCTTTCATTTCCACCTCACCTCATACCCAAAAGAACCCGCATCCCCTAACAAACCCAACAGGGAACAATGTGCGCCGGCGTAACCCCCCAAGAAGGCCCCGCCCTCTACTACATCGACAGCGACGGCACGCGCCTAGCCGGCAACCTCTTCTGCGTAGGCTCTGGCCAAACATTCGCCTACGGCGTCCTCGACGCCAACTACAAATACGACCTCGAAGACGACGAAGCCCTCGAACTCGGCCGCAGAAGCATCCTCGCCGCCACCCACCGCGACGCCTACTCCGGCGGCTTCATCAACTTGTACCACGTCAAGGAAGACGGATGGGTCAAGCACGGCTTCAACGATACGAATCCGATTTTCTGGGAGACGAAGTTGCAGAAGGGCGAGTTTTCGAATGTTACTAGTGAGTTGGAGTAGATTGTGTCCTTGTCTGAGGGCAGATGGGAAGAGATAGAAGTTTAAATGATGCATGATATCAAATATAAACATGACAAACACATGACAGATCAATATGGCATATGAAAATGAATATGAATCTAATTCTTCATTTCAATTCATCTCATTCTCATTCTCATTCTCATTTCACCTCCAACTCCAAATCTACTACTTTCATATTCTATCCTATCATAGCACATCCCCCACCTACACTTCCATTTGCACTTCCTTTCATGCCAACCCTTCCAACACTTCCCAGCAATTCTCATGCCTTTCCTCCAAACGCACATATCTCCAACCTCTCTTCCCTTCCCTCTGCTTCGCTGAGATAACACGGGGTATAAACAAGAAAGAAAAGAAAACAAAGAAATCCCAATAACAAACACGAATACCAAAAAAAAGTCCTTACGAAACGCCTGAAATGAGAATGCCCAACTTCCTTCCTTCCTCCTTCCTCCTTCCTTCCCTCACATCCACCCTCACACCCACCACTTCGGCGTGCGGGCAGATTTTTAAACAAACGATGATGATGATGATAAAAATGTCAACGAAAAAATGAATGATTGAAAGGGATCAACGACTTCTCCTCCTTAAGCCTCTTTCTTCTTGTTGGAGTTGCTTGATGAGTTCGCGGCTTGCTTCGTCGAGGTCGTTGAGGTCGACGCCCATGCCCATGCCCATGCCCATGCCGGCGAGTTCGCTTAGGGCTGAATCTGCAGCGGAGCCGTTGATATTACTGGCGTCCATGCCTTCGGTCTTGACGTCTGTGCGTTTTGACGAGGGTGTGGATTTTGGTGTTTTTGCTTGGTTTGGGCGGCTTGGAGTTTTGGTCGTGGCGGATTTGGTGGTTGAGGAGCGGCGGTGGTGATGCTGTTTGGTGATTGGGGTGGTGGGTTGTAGAGCGAAATCGGTCGAAGCTTTTCTGTTGTCTGAGATGACGGTAGGAGAGACAGGAGGCGAAGGGTGGCGGACGATGTCTTGATGTTTAGGCGTAGACTTCACTCCATTGGTTTGGACGTGGATGGTGTCGTTGTGAGGGGGTGGGCCTGGAGTAAGAGGTTCAACGCTGGGACCGGTGGTGGTGCCATTCTCTGTGAATTCAATGCCATCCATTAAGGTTGTGCCGTTGGAATGGTGTTCAATCGAAGACATGATAGTATCACCGTTGGCATACGAAGGTGTCATGTCCATTGCAGAAAATGCGCCAGTTGCATACGCTTGTAATGCTGGATCCACAGGAACTAGATCGTCATCTCGTTGGTCCAGAGCTTGTTGTGCTGAAAAGGCAATGTCTTGAAGCAAAGATGATCCAACGCCAAAGTGAGCCGGCAAGGAATGTCGGCTGTGCATGTCTCCATTCATGTAGTCCTCATCATAACTTGATTCTTGTTTCATCCTCTTGGAACCTGTCGAATCATCGTCGCTGATGCGTCGCTTCTTCGTTGCTGAGCCACGTGGAATTGGGACCTCATTAGCCTTGATGGGATCAACATTGCCGTACTCGTCATGTATGCATCGTCGCTAGTCTTGTTAGCCAGTTCTTTACCCTAATAAAGATGACCTACCTTGCTCTTTCGACAATCTGCACAGGCCTTCACTCGGCCTGATTTGAGTGCATACGGATCTCCATTGACATCGGCCATGATTGGCCCACCATTCACTGGCCCACTTGCCGTACTGGTTTGGCCGTCCGCGATTGAGTGATCACTCAACCGGCGCTTGACTGATATTCCGTACGAACCAGACAAATCGATAGTGTGCATCCCCGGCTTCGATGTATCAATCAATTCGTCTTTGTGTTTGCATCGGATTCGTCGCTTCCTACACGCATCACAAGCAACTCGTTTCGGCCCAAGTTGCGATGTTTTTGGCGTCGTTATGTGTGGATTGTTTGCAGACGGCCGTAGAAACCCAGTCAAGGGACCAGCAGTCACAGGGCCTCCATCGAGTTGGAGCATAGCTTCCATACTAGTCGGCGAGGGAGGGGTAGGTGGGATCTGAGGTGGCGATACATCAGAAGCGCGGATACGGGCAGATGACCGCTCTGCTGTGGCTCGTAAAACTTCATTCAGGGACTCCCGTTCCATCTTCTTCACCTGAGCGGCGCTGAGTTTCTTCTCACCTCCTTCAGGCAACTCAGGAAGGCTGGCGTCAGGGAGGGCCCAAGTTGGAATTGTTTCATTACCTCGCTTCCATGCAATCCACATTGCAAATCGTTTAGCCAAAACAAGAGGTTCGCCATGGCCTTTGGGTATTGACTTTGTGACGGCAGCACGAGACTTTTGTGGTAAGTCAATTTTCCCCAACGTAATCAGAACAGTTCTCCAGATGTAAGCTAGCAGATCTGTGAGACCCTCCAACTCATGTTTAGAGTAATATCGCCTGTTATAGTTTGGTGGACCAAGATGTGAGTTGTGACCAAACCGCTGAGGCTCACAGTAGATAGGAGTGGTCCGGTGAAACTGTTCTCCGCTTTGCAGTAATTGCTGAACCGACTCTGGAACAGGGTCGTCCTCGAGGTACTTGATGACTGTTAACCACATAATCTTCTGGAAGAAAGGATACCGAAATTGAGTTGCAACTTTGGTGCTCTTTTCGATCTCCAAAACTCTTATTTGCATACCATAATGCACGCGAGTAAGAAAGTTGCCGCCGATGACGAGACTATCCTCAGGTGTCCATACAGCATGAATCCAACCTGACGGGATCAGCATTGTATCGCCAGGGTATAAATCTACCCGGTAGCACTCCTTGACCTGTTTGCCTAACCAGTCGTGTCCTTGGTTTGGCGAGAGGCACCAATCTTCGTACTTTTTCAGGTTTTGCTTGGTGGGTGGGATGAAGAAGAAGACCTTCCTGCCCTTGACAATGTGGTAGTATACTGATGAGCCGCCAAAGTCAATGTGGAAATCGGTAAAGCAATCAGCTACTGACATCAAACAGTAAAACTGCACGGGTGGTGGAGAGAGCTTGTCGTCTTCTCGCCATACCGAGTCTTGCAAATCCATGTCCCGCACAGCCTTTGGCCTGCGAATGAGTCTGCCGAGTCTGCTCCGGGATACTTCCAGACTGATGACATTTCGAACGGGCTTCTCGCCTTGCTGTTCGTAGTAGTCGGCCCACTTGCCCATGGTCCACTTTTTGACTTCGCCTTCTTGGGCTTTGACGTCGATGACTGGCACTGGCTCATTTTGGCCGTACAGTTCTGCAACACGGCGGACTGTTAGCCCCTTTGGAATGACCATATCAAGCTTGTCTTGGCCGTCGTCAGTGACTCCTTCGTACTCAAAGTGTGCTCCTGGCGAGTCATCATCCTCCTCAATAGATGGATATGCAGTTTGGGAATCGTCTTCGGAGACGTAGGCGCGAGGATTGAGCCCCCCAGGTACTAATATGGGTTCCTTGAAGCCATTCGTCTTCTCGAGATAGTCAGCGGAGATGAGCTCTGGCGGCATGCGTGCAAACGTCTCAGGAGTGAATTCTATATCTCCATTTTTGAAAGCGGCGATATAGTGATGCTCGGGATTGTCGTCTGAAGTCTTGAGGACGCCTTCATTGAGACCGGCATAATCGACCGTCGTATGTGCTCTGACGGATTTCCGAACCTCTGGACCTGGTTAGAATTGTACCTACGTTGTGCGTCGGTAGACCTACTCGTTGTTTCACCAAACTTGGGTCTACACGGGTCGCAGTAAAACTTGTTCACGTCCCGCACCTCTCTCTCACTACTGAAGCCTGCACACGCGTAATGGTACCATTGTTTGCAGCCATCGCAACCTATCCACTGCTCGCCATCGCCAACCTTGACTTCGGACTCGTTGGAGTTGCATGCGGCGCAAATCAGCTCGGGCGCTTCGACTACAGCTTTCTTGTTGGGTCGGCGCAATTCACCCACTGGGGGTGGTATGACCTGGTCGACGCCTAAAGGGACGGATCGAGAACGGAGAGCGGTGGACTGAGAATCATTGGCGATTGTGGGCACGAGCAGTGTGGAAAACGAATGGCGGCGGTTGCGCGAACTTGTTTGCGGCTGCTCGACGCGCGGTTGCACGGGCTCTAGGCCATTGGCTACCATTGCAGCAGGCTGCTCTGCGGGGAGACTTTTTGGGGACTGTAGTTGGTCAGGGACTGTCGTCGTGCTCGCAGAAGAAGCGCTCTTCGGCTTTGGTGTTGACCTTTTCCTTTTGCTGGTCGAAGGCGTGCTACGGGGCCCCCTTGCCTTGCCCTTGGGCCACCCTTGATGCTTCTTGGGTTTGGTGTCTGCGACGGGCGCACTTTCTTGGGGAGACGGCTGCGGGATGGCGGTGATGGATTCTTCGGGTGGTGTCTGTGTCTGCGATGTTGGCGCAGACTCGGCTACTGCTACATCAGATGGATGCGAGGGGGCGTCTAGGATAGGCTTGACGTCTGCCAGGGCTAGCTGCGGCTGTTGCTGCTGGTGGTTCGACATGTGTGCGGTAGGAGCATATGGGCTCAATGGCTCGTGTGGTGGCTGCAGCTGCTGTGGGGGGAGTTCAGCGGGTGGTGGCTGGGAGATGCTCCACCGCTTGGCTGTCGAGGGCGGCGATTGTGCAGTGTGGGCAGAAACGTTGGAGAAGAAGAGAAGTAGCTCAGCATCCGAGAGCATCTTGTCACCGCCCTCGTTGGGCTGTGGCGCAAATGGACGGGTGTCCTGGTACATGCGCATGCCAGAGTCCATCATCTGCTCGACGTTGTAGGACCAGCCAGGAATGTGGCTGGTGGCCGGCCGTGACTGGTGCTGGCCATAGTGTGGCGACGTATGGTGTTCTGAGCGCGCTCGTTTGGTCGGGCGATCGTTGTGTGCATACGCAGTGTCTCTGGCAAAAGTGTCGTGGTGGTGTTGGTGGTGATGATGGTGGTGGTGGTAGTCGCTCGCATACTGGGCGGGGGAGGTGGCAGCAGCATACGAAGCACGGCGCGACGGGTCCAGCAATGCCGGATTTGAAGCATGCAGAGGCCCTGAAGCATCGGCAAGAGCTTCAATGGGCGATGCCAGCGACGATGCAGCGTGTGCTGGGTGTTGCCGCGGGAGGGGGGCAGAGCGCAGGGGAGGTTCATGGCCTGCTGGCGCTGGTGCTGGCGGCTCTGGGTGCTGCGGCGGGGCGCGTCCCCTTCCAACAGCAGCAGATGAGTATGCAGCGCCGCCATTGACAAGTCTTGCAGAGCGCGAGGCGGCGGTGGAGGCATGGGCGGCGGGGTGAGGTGGTGATATCAGGTCGGCGGGCGGCAGGACGGGCGACAGCGGCTCCCACTGCGGGCGCGGAGGAGTTTGAGGGCGCGCAGGAGGAGCCAGCCTGTACTGCGCCTTGAAGGAAGAGCCCCTCCGCATGGTGATGGACATGTATGGAGAGCGTCTATGTCTCGGGGGAGCTGGCGGCGGTTGCGTCTAGCGTCTCAGACGGGGAAGCTCTCGGGGGTGGTGTAGGACAAGACAGCTACGGCGACAGGACAGCGCGGGTCGAGGAGAGGGAGCGAGCAGGCGCGGGCATGTCCTGAGGCGCGGCGGCGAATCGCGCAAGCTGGCAGCGAACGAGCGACTGACTGGGAGGCGTGGTGGGAGGCGTCGGAGGCGGTGGTGTTGCAGGCAGGTGGGAGGTTTTGGCGGAGAAGCAGCACAGGAAGCAACGACGCAGGTCACCTTGCCCACATAGCACAATGGCGGGCTGGAGCGGCGGCGGCGAGAGTGAATGGCCGGCGACAGGCTGCAACCACGGCAGCAGACGACGCAATGGAGGCGGGGGGCATGCAGCGGTGGTGAACAAGAGCGCGCAGCTTCGCAAAGGGAGTGTTTGGAGTGCCTTTGGCCGCGCTTGACGACTGAGCGAGGAGATGCGTCCGATTAGTTTAGCCTGGCCGCCGTCCACTACCACCACCACCCACCATATCAACTGCAAACCAACACAGTATTGAGATTGTTGTGATGCAAAAAAATATAAAAATACTACAAATATCATAGAAGTGACCCCAGTCCTCTTCGAACCAACGAATTGGCCATCTTGCCGTCGTCTCTTCCTACCATTGCTGCTGCTGCTCTCGCTCTCGGCTGTCTGCGGCCAGTAATTCCGCCACGTGACCTCCAGCGCCAAGCCAGTGGCTTTCATCGCCTCGCCTCGATCGCATGGTCCATGAACCTCCGATCCTCAACCTCGACCCCCACCCATCTCCTACCCGCGCATTCAGCAGCACCCCGTTACATCACGCCCACAGTCGCCAAAGTATGAGTCGCGGTGGGAAAGCAATAGCGCCTGAAGTTAACCGGTACGTCCCTGTCCCATGTCCTCCTGCTGCTGTGGCTGTGGCTGTCGACCTGCATCCCATGCAAGCGACGCTGCACCCAAGTGTTGAGAGCATTACTAACAATCGTGTTCATATAGAGCTCTCTTCGTAAAGAACTTGAGGTACGTCGCTTTAATGGACTCTACTCTATCACCAATGCTAATTCTTCCACAGCTTCAACGTCACTCCAGAAGAGCTGTTCGATCTCTTTGGCAAATTCGGCCCTGTTCGGTATGCGCAATCTCTCTCCTCCATAGCGCCCACGTGGCTAACATCACACAGCCAAATCCGCCAGGGCATTGCCAACAACACCAAAGGCACAGCATTCGTTGTCTATGAGGACGTAACTGATGCCAAGTCGGCCTGCGACAAACTAAACGGCTTCAACTTTCAGAACCGATACCTCGTCGGTACGTACACTTATACTCTACACACGCGACACCACTAACACCACTCATAGTATTATACCACCAACCAGAAAAGATGCTCAAGGCAGCCAACGACCTCGCAGAGCGCCAAGAAAACTTAGAAAAGCTCAAGCAACAACATGGTATCGATTAGCATGAGGCGGGGCCCCAGGAAACGGTGAAATCGCGCGACAAGCGAACAAGTATGAAATCTCCTGCGGGCCCCAAAACCGATAGCGTCATGTCCACACGCTCTTCGGGCCACGGCGACACAGGTTCGTCGACATCACACGGCTCGACCTGCGAAAAGGCAACCTCCTCTAGCCCACCCCGAGTGACTAACCAGCTACGTAGCTCTCCTGCCTGCCGCAACAGCGACTGGCGCTGCGTCAAGCGGTCTGTCAAGGGGCTCTGGAAGTCGGTTCTTGGCGTTTAAGACGGGTGTCTAGGATGTCATCAAGTCTGCAGCTGCCACCGCACTGCACATGACTTTTCTTCTCCTCTCTTCTTCTTCTTTTTTTGTTCAAATGCGAAAGGGAAATATGCGATCAGATTACAGTACAAGTAACTTTCTGCACAAATTGCGGATAAGGATATAGTATATGGAGTTGTCGTGTGTGAAAGATGGAATTCCACACGACTGGAATGGGTTTAATTCATCATGTTTGAGATGACCTTCTACTTCTATCCTTCTGATTTCCATACGTGAGATCTGAGACGTGATATTCGAGATATTGTCGCGTGACTGCATGTGCAGAGTGTAGTGAGGTTGCTGAGTGTGTGACGTATGTCAAGCTTTTTTCGATTTTGCATTGCGGGATGAAGTACGAGATGGAACTAACGGGGAAACACGGCCACTTCCAGAACAATTCAGAAACTAAGGAAGTAGTTGTACTAACCACGCTTTTATACTAGTTGACTAGTTCGTAGTAATTGACATTGTAGTGTGATTGAATGGGAATTAGATAAGAATAAAAATTAGGAAATGGAGAAGAATTGTGGTAATGTATGTAGGGGAGGTGTTTGTGTAGTTGATGTTGGGATTTCGAGTTTGGAATTTTGTATAGAGAATATGATTTATTTGTTTTCTTGAAATTTACATTCGTTGGATATGGTATCTCCTCCCTCGTTCTCAGCACCCTCCCACTTCATGTGAAATTGCTTCGCTCAACACTCGCTCACTTCATTCTACATCGATTCGCTGCGCTCACAACATCATACGCTCACTCCGTTCGCTACTTCATAACCGCCCTACAATCCCACACCACAACCCTCTCATCCCACCCCGTACTCGCACACCACCCCTCAGCTCCAAACAAGCACCAATCCACGCCCGTCACAAACTCCGTATGCCTTCCCATCCTGCCCATCTCCCTCCCTCCCCCAAACACCACCGCGTCGTCTAGCATATTCTCCGGCTGGCCCGGAGGCACGCCCATTGCGCTGCCGTCCGTCCACACGCGGCACGTCATGTCGTACGAGGCGGAGAGCAGCATGTCGGATAAGTGCGGGGACCAGGAGATTTTGCGGACGGCGTATTCGTGGCCGGGCAGGACGGCGATGGGGCCTGCGTGCGGCATGCGGATGTCGAAGGTGCGGATGAGGCGGTCGACGCCGGCGGTGGCGATGATGGAGTCGCGGTATTTGTTCCAGTCGTGCGTGAGGGCTTCCGAGGGGGCGATGCCTACTGGGGGGGCGGCGCCCATGCGGGTTTTAGGGGGCGTGTGGATTGGTACGGAGAGGGTGAGGTGGTTGGATGCGGAGGCCGGGGTGCGTAGGTCGAAGACGCGGAGGTGCGAGTCTGAGGAGACGGCGGAGAGGATGGAGGGGCTGTGGGGGCTGAATTGCGCTGAGTAGGTGCATGAATGCGTGGGGAGGGTGGTGAGGCTGGAGGAGGCGTTGGGGTTCCAGATTTTTATGGTCCCGTCCCAGCTGGAGGAGAGGAAGGTGTCTTTGGAGACGAGGTTCCAGTGTACTGAGAAGACTTCGCGGGCGTGTTCTTGCCATGATTGAACAGGGAATTGGGATAGGGATATGTCGAAGAGTTTTACGGATCCGTCGCCGCCTGCGGTGAGGATTTGGTTTTCATGCGCTTCAGACCAGGTGCTGTCGAAGAGGGAGTCTTGTGTGTCGAACCTGAGGTGGAGTGTAAGCATGTGATGATGGTTGTATGACGTTGACTTGGGATTGATACTCACCATTTTTCTGCTACTATGCCATTCGCTGTCAGACCTAATATGTACAATCGTCCATTTCCTACGAGACCGAAATTTGCTGAAGCTGCGACTGCTATGCGCGAATCGAAGAATGGTGAGTATTTGACGCTATAGCCGTTATAGCCTTGTGTCCGAAATTCGAGCATGGCGGGTATAGGTGGCTAAGTCAGCCGGTGAGTTTTAGTACAATGACCTATGGAAATGTTGTGTTTCGAGACACATTGTCGTTCAGAGCGCGGATATCCAGCTGCTGATGTTTGCGGCGTGTTGCGCAATGACGAGGCCGAGGCTCAATTGAACGCGGGGCGGTAACTACAAAGTACCAGGATCAAGTGTCACGTGGTAGCGCGATTACGAACCTCGTGTGGGGGTCAGCAAGCGGCGCGTCAATCGACGCCGGAGCGTTTCGATACGTTCCGCGCGTTGGTACTACTTCAGACCGTTCTGAACAAGGTTTCGATATTGTGTTATGGATGCATTCGTATCTCGAAAGAAGAGGCGGCTTGAAGAAATTGCAGATGTGCAAAGAGATCCTTACACGCCACCACCACAACCCCAGGACGAAGAGGAATCTACAGATTTCAAACTGGCCCTGCTGGCTTCACTGCATCCTACAATAGATGAAACAACTTTGCTTGAGGCACTGTTGGCATCAGAAGGATCAGTGGAGCAGGCCTCAACTTCGCTTGTCAACTTCAATCCTGTGTCACCCAGGAAGCGCCCCTCTACTATTGGACACCAATCGTCTCTCCAGTCATACAGATTGTCTTCGCCTAGTAACGGCCCCGCAAAGAAGAAGGTGGTCAGGAAGGGTCAGACCTTGCATCTATACAGTCCAGAAGATATTGAGGCACATACGCCGTGCTCAATCATCCATAATTTCCTACCCAGCGAACAAGCGGATGCACTACTCTTGGAGTTACTCGAAGAAAGCAAAACCTACAAGTGTCTAGAGTTCAAGCTATTTGATCGTGTCGTCGAAAGCCCACACACGATTTCTTTCTACGTCAACAGCCTGGCTGAAGTAGAGAAGCAAAAGACAGAGTATACCTACGATGGTCGCACGATCGAAGTAAGACTTAAACTGTGGTATTCATTTATTTCACTGAAACACAATAGGATGTTCGCCAATGTACACCAGAGATGCTGAAAGCAGCCCCTCGTGTTGAAGAAGTTGTCAACCGCGAAGTAGACCGCAGAATCCGCGACTTCTATCCTGGTGGCAAAAAGCTGAAATACCAATCCCCTCACCCATGGAAAGCCAACACTGCTTTTGTGAATTGTTATGATGGTGGAAAAGAGAGTGTTGGATACCATGCAGACCAACTCACCTATCTGGGCCCGCGAGCAGTCATCGGTAGTCTGAGTTTGGGTGTAGCACGCGAATTTCGTGTTCGCAAAATTGTTGCAGAAGACGACGAGTATCGCAAAGCAGATGGAACACTAGCCGATGCTCAAGGCCAGATTTCGATCCATCTGCCACATAATTCCCTTTTGACTATGCATGCCGAAATGCAAGAGGAATGGAAACACTCTATCGCTCCAGCGTTAGCTATTGACCCTCATCCACTGGCTAAGAACAAGCGATTGAACGTTACCTATCGATGTTACAAGGACAGCCTCCATCCAAAGTACACTCCAAAATGCAAGTGCGGTGTGCCAACAGTGCTACGATGTGCAACAAGAAAGAAAGAGTCGAGGGGCAGGTATATGTGGATGTGTCATTTCCATTATGTCCCTGGACAAGACGGCTGTAGTTTCTTTCAATGGGCCGAATTCGATGATGACGGAGAGCCTCCCTGGGCTGCAAAAGTGAAAGCAGATGAAGCGGCTTCCAAGGCTGAGAAGCAACTTCAGGAACCAGATCAGAGTGAAGGTGATTGAGGCTGCATAATCTCAAAGTGTGGCTACTCGACCTACAATACTTGCACTTTCCGTTCACTAAATCAACCAACCAAGAGCAAGATCCGACAAGATCATATAAGAAGGAGCGGCATGACCACAGCGACCTACCATAGCAAATGCTGAGCTGCCACAAGGCTATCAACCCACTTGACACGAAAACATTAATATCCGCATTCTTGGACAACCAATTGGCCAACACACATAGCCAATACCGCCCTTCACTGCACTCCCACCAAGCCACGACTATGCCACCGCTATACCCACACTACACCGCCCAACTCCCTATGACCTCAGACAAACAGCAACACTTTGTCGATCTCAAAAACTATCCCAAATCCTCTACACCAACCTACAACTCCACTCTCGAATCATCCCTCGAATTTCTCGTCGTCGCATACCTCATCTGGGCAGTCTGCTATTTCTTCTACGCAACACTCTGCTGCACAGTGTGGATTTGGAGGGAATCTTTTCGAGCGTGGCAGAATCGTTGCACGAAGGTGATGGCGGTTGGATTTCGTCACGGCTTCGGGTGTGAGATTTCTCAGATTGGCGATGGCATGACGGACGATAGCATGGAGGAGGTGTGCAAGGCAGTAGGTGAAAAGGGCTCATTGGATGATCAGAAGTGGACTGCGCCGCAAGAAAAGGTCTCTTGGATGCCGAATGAATCGGACCCTTTGCTTGGACGAGCGCGGAGCAAAACGACTTAGAGTAAAAACTTGAGTCCATGACATTTTGGGTTGTGCGTGCAACAGTCAGCATTTTTCAACCATGGGCATTGACCTGGCGCGGCCTTTAATAACACTGGCCGATCTTTAAAGTCGACTTTTGGAAGAGTATGCTTGATTTTTAGACTTTAGGCAAATGTGGAATGTTATTATTTTCTCCCATCTCATGCTGCTTCTCATCTGTGAAAACGTCGTGCGTGTACGCAATGCTCTAATCCATGAACACAACATGAAACGAAGCACATATCACAGATATCCATGTCTACATTTACGCTTCCCAAGAAAATGTCACCGCGGAATCATCATAAAAAAGCACAGAAAGGACTTTATGCATTCATACTATTCATTTATAAAACAAAACAGAATTGAATCGAACTGAAATGGGTATCATAAAAAGCCTGATTGATCGGCAAACATCTCTGGATCGAGAAAAGTAAAAAGTAAAAGATGAAACAGAGTTATAGAAAAAAAAGGAAATCCTGGATCTTTGATGTAAGGAGGTCAATCCCGCTTTTTCATACACAGGCTAATCGCGGTGAGAACAAGAATGCCTGTGATGACTATCTCCTCCGCGATCTCTGTGCTCTCTGGAATGCCTGTCGCGGTCACGGCTGGGGCTACGGCTCCTGCGCCTATGGCTGTGGCTGTGGCGGCTGTCACGTTCGCGATACTTGTGGTCGCGGTCATGCCTGTCTCTTCTGGGGCTGAGGCTTCGGCTATGGTGACGGTGCTTGTGTCTGGTTGAACGGAACTCGTCATCGGCTCGGTGGGATCGTACATGGGTGGAGCGGTCGTGTTCGTCTCTGTGTCTACGTTTGTGATGTCGGTCTTTTCTTTCTTCCTGCTCTTGTGCTGCTTTCAGCTCTCTGAGTTCGCGCTCTCGCTCTGCTGCAATCTTCTTCTTTGCTGCTTTGGACCTCTCGAGCTGGCGTTGGGCTTGCTGCATGAAGGCGAGGGGATCGTTGGATGCAATTCGAGCTTTCTCTCTCTCTTTGCGCCGCGGGTCTTCATTGCCCCAGACGTTCTTACCTTCAAAGGCCGACAATTCTTCACCACTGCGTGCAACGCTCTTGACTTGGACCTCCTCTTCAGGCTTCGGTCGGGCTGTATACCAGGTTTGGTTGAGTCCATCCTTGCCGGCTGCATTGGAGAAGCGCATTGTATATTGATCCTCAAGGGCACGCTCTTTCCTTCTCTTCTCTGCCTCAACTTCTGCGTTCTTTTCGCGCTTGATGGCCTCTTTCATGTCCACGGGGAATAAGTCGATGTGACCGGCATGATCAGTCAGGGGAGCATCACTCTTTTCATTCCGCAGTTTCAGAATTTTGGCGTTCTCTCCATCATCGTCTCGTGGAGCTGTTTTGGCCTTGGCTAGGCGGATGGCCATGTCCGTGTCATCCTCACCAGCTAGCTTTCGCTGTTTTCTGTCACGGCCGCGATCGTCTCTATCTTGCTTGCGTCCACTATCTTTGGGGTCCGCCACCTCAGGTAGAGGTGGCGGTGTCAAGCCACGAAGGATAGCAGCCCGCCGCTCGGCATCGATCTCTTGTATCCGCTGCTCCTCAGCAGCTTCACGTGCGGCTTCTGCCTCCTCGTCCGCTTTGACGCGGGCGATATTGGCAGGATTGTAGACATTCCAAGACTCAAATGTGTTAGTTCGTCCGCGAATTAAATCCTGGCGATGGCGTCTTACTTTCTTGCCCAAGAGATGCCTATATGCTTGTTAGTAATCATGCAGCAAACCAGTGAGGCACGTGACTTACAAAGGCATCTTGGAAACTGGCGATCAGGGTTTTGACAGAAGGTTTGGAGGAAGCTCACATCCCCACCCTTACCGAGGTAGGAGTGAGCTTGTATAGTTAATAGAGAAAGAAGTGTGAAACTGAATTGATGGTGTGGAGTGTTTGTGAAGTCGTCGTGGGCGCGGGTGTGGACGTGTACGACCTGCATTAGCGCCAAAGCTAAGCACAAACCACCAGGTGCCATGGCCACCATGGCTATCGATAAACATTGACTTCCCCGCCGGTTCGTCCTCTCCCGTCTTCCCTTGCAGCTGTAGCAGGGGTGTATCCCTCTTCATAGTAATCAATTGCTCCTTGTCGCCTTGATTTTTTATTTGGCGCCCCCTGAAGTCGGCTTTGGTGCACTGTTTGCCAACGAACGCGTCTCATATTTAATCCAGCTCGATTGTCATATCATAACATACACAACACCCCTGCACTCCATTCGAGTATGACAATGTACGACTCGAGCGCAAAAGTCTGCTGAAAGAGCATTTCCAAAAGAAAATACCATCTGTATACCAAACTGTCCAGATATTACGCCATTCCAGCCTCGGCCATATCGATTATTGCCATTGCTTTTTTCGTCGATACTTGTGTATCAGGCCCGGATCGCCCTTCAAATCAACTTTTTACTTTCTAAATCCTCTGAAAATGCCCACCTGGCTTGTTCATGGCTTTCGATGGCCGCGTAACCAAATACGCATTCATGTCGTTCTCCAAAACCTCGACGATGCTGCCCCGGAATGGATCATGGCTCCTGCCACTGTAGCGTGTCTGAAGGAGAACTTTGAACAACAGTGGCCCGAAGAAATGAAAGGGCTTCCCAATCTTCAATTTATTGAGCAATACGATCCAGAAGATATTACAATCAAAGATCAACCTTACGCATATGTATGCGACCAAGTCCATGAAGTCAAGCTGGGAGTCGACGTTGACGAATTGCGAGGTGGTGGAGTTGGAGAAGATCAATGGGCTGCTATTGCAGAGTTGCGAGATAAGTTGGCAGCCGGACAAAAACTTGGATGGTTCGTCGTCGTTAATGGCGATGTCGAAAGATGGGCCCCACCATTGAGTGATGAGGATGAAGACACTGAGACAGAGACCCAGTACTCGCAATTTGCCCCATCTAGCCAACAAAGCAGCGTTGGAAGATCAGACGAAGCGCGGCCTCAAATTCCCGAGAGACCATCTACAAGCAGGAGTTTCAAAAAATGGATCGGTGGAAGATTAAAGAAGTCGAAAAGGTATTGACTTTCCATTTCATTTCGTTCTAGAGCTAACAATTTCCAGTGCCAAAGACCTCAGAGTGGATATAGAAAAGCAACAGCCCGTTCCACCGCTTCCCCCAATGTCTCCCACAGCTGCACTTAGATCAAAGAGTTAAACTTCGAGGCCATTAAGTGCGTCACTGGACAGAACCTGGACAGTATGTAGAAGTGCCATAGATACAGATGATTGGAGTACTATACTGTTTTATTGAAAGTCACAATAGGTGAAGCAGAATCTACAGATAGCATACATTGAAACAATAACACACATTTCTGCGTGATCCAACTCTACGCATACATGAAAAAAAGAATTGTTTAAAATCTATGAATAATGCACACATCACATTCCGGATTACACTCTACTACGACCTGCCTCATTGGGAGAAGCTGGTGTTCTCCAAAAACCATTTCTGGAACTCGATGTGACTAAATGAGTGCATATCAAGCCCAAGCTAACGTGGTTGGGTTGAACAAGTTTGAATCCTTCCCGTCTTTGCACGACCAAAATTGTCTAAAGTGCCGGGGATCTTCGGGCGATAATCCGGACGGGGACACTAACGAGTTGCTTGCATTAATGTTAGTACTACAGCAATGGCCATGACTTCTTTTTTTATGTTTAATAAACAGGCGCATATTGATTTCGACACCATCTATTCGCGTTTCTTCGGCGGGACCTCCGACTGGTGCATTAAAGGCCCGTTAGTCAAGTGCACTTCCTTTGATGCAAACTTGAGAGACATCAAAATGCGAAGTCGCTTCAAATCTATATTGGAACGTGTTAGGTTGTCGTCTCCACTGCCCGTACCTACGCTTTCGAAGATACATGACCTTCATTTACAGGATTAAATTATTATATTCAACCATCATCTTTGATGCCATATTTCCAAAAATCAAGGTCAGATATGTTCTCTTCATATATATAGCTGGTTTGGGGGCATGCGGCCTTTTATAAAGTCAATTAAGTCAAATGCTCATGATACACAAGCCAAATTTGAGGTGGAGTGTGTAGTTAATAACTTTTGCATTCCAACATGCAAATTGAATACATCTTGACAAGAGCGTAAGAACATTGTAAAGACAAATATAAGCAACTTGCTTTCGAGTATGGGATCAGTTATTGTAGACCGGAAATCTGTCGCAAACTCACCTTTTTGGTTAGCGCCTTCAAGCTATCAACACGTGATGCGCGTTTGCCTTAGCGTGAACTTTTGGTACCGAGCTCTATCAAGGCCCAACTTTCTCGAAAGCCCACGACTTTTTAATTACACACGAACAATCGTCCTGTCGCTAGCTCCTGGTTGTTTGAAACAACTCCCGGCCATATTCTGGCGTTCGCCGTTCCCAAAGGCATTGCGCAACTTTCGCGACATTGAACCAGGCCGACTTGATAACCTCGAGGGTATACAAGCAACAATACCGACAAGATGAGCCGACGCGACTTTTTGTCGATGCCCGCGCCCGAGAACTATGTCGCTGGTCTCGGGCGTGGAGCAACTGGCTTCACAACTCGGAGTGATCTGGGTCCTGCGCGCGAAGGTCCATCAGAAGAGCAAATGAAGGAAATGCTGGCTAAGCGTGCCGCATCGCTTGGCCAAGCAGCTCCCTCAGCATACGGAGTCACAGAAAAGAAAGAGGAAGATGAAGAAGAAGATCGATTTCAGGATCCAGACAACGAAGTCGGCCTGTTTTCAAGCGGCATGAACTACGACAAGGATGACGACGAGGCAGATCGCATATATCAAGAGGTAGACGAGAAGATGGACAAGCGAAGAAGAGCCCGCAGGTTAGTACTCCCTTTTCATTTTCCCTTGCCCATCCCTTCCCTTTGCGCTATTTCTGTTTTCAAAGTATTCATCGTTGTTTTTTCTACGAGCAGATACCGATGTCCAACCTAGGGAAGCCCGCGAGCAACAAGAACGCGATGAATACGAACGAAACAACCCCAAGATCCAACTCCAATTCGCCGACCTCAAACGAGCACTAGGCGGTGTCAGCGAAGAAGAATGGGCTGCATTGCCAGAAGTAGGAGACATGACAGGAAAGGCAAAACGCGCGCGCGAAGCCCGCATGGCGAATTCACGATCATACGCTGTGCCTGATAGCGTTTTACAAGCAGCATCGAAATCTGGCGAACTTGATACCTCAATATCCACCAACGATGGCGACTCGGGCACAATGACCAACTTTGCATCTATCGGAGCTGCTCAACTTTCTGCGCTTCAGGTCCGACTTGATTCTGCAGCGAAGACTGATGGCGCACAAACGACTACATCAGGGACGTCAACATCAGTTGATCCGAAGGGGTATATCACTGCATTGGACAGAAAGCAAGCTATGGGCGATGAGGTTCCAGTAGAGGATATTAACCGCGCGCGAGTTCTGTTGGAGTCAGCAGTCAAGACCAACGTGCATAACGGACCAGGTTATGTTGCGCTCGCACGTCTTGAAGAAGTCGCTGGAAAGATTCACACAGCCAAGAAGGTCATACAAAAAGGTTGCGAGATGTGTCCCAAGTCAATAGTCGTGTGGGAGGAAGCCATTCGGCTGAATCGCGAGAACACCCACAACGCCAAGATCATTGCAGCCAACGGTATCAAGCTCAACCCAAAGGCAATCAAGTTATGGCAAGCAGCGATCGATTTGGAACAGACACCTGCAGCAAGGAAGAAGGTTACACGACAAGCGCTCGATCACAATCCACAATCAGTTGAACTTTGGAAGACACTCATCAACGATACTGATGATATCGAGAATGTCAAGCTTCTATTTGCAAAAGCTACAGAGACTGTACCGCTGTCAGAAGAGCTATGGATATCCTATGCTCGGGTCAGTGATGCTGATGCTGCTCAACAAGTCCTGAATAAGGCACGTAAAGCCATACCGACGAGTTGGGCCATCTGGGTCCATGCTTGTAGGTTGCAAGAAGAGCTGGGTAAAGTCGAGATGTGTGACAGAATCATGGAGCGTGCCGTCAAAGCATTGATCAAGGAGAATGCCATGATTAAGCGGGAAGAATGGCTAGCTCAAGCAGAGATTTGTGAAGAGGAGGGCGACAAAGCCACTGCAGCATCAATCGTCAAGGCAACCGTCGGCTGGGGTCTTGATGAGGATGACGAGCGACGAGACATATGGTTGGAAGATGCTAAGAGTATATCAAATCGCGGAAGATATGAGACTGCACGAGCAGTTCTCGGCCATGCAGTTTCGATCTTCCCATACTCAACCACAGTATGGCACGCCTCAACCGACTTGGAGAAGCATCATGGCACAAGTGAATCTCTACTCAACATGTTGGAGCGTGCAGTGGTTGCTTGTCCAAGCTCAGAATCATTGTGGTTGCAGTATGCAAGGGAAATGTGGACTTCAGGGGATCCTGAAGGCGCACGTAAAGTCTTGGGTCGCTCATTCGAACAACTCCCGGGCAACGAGAACCTCTATACCCGAGCAGTCGACTTTGAAGTTGATGCAGGTAACTACGACCAAGCTCGCAGTTTCTTGCAAGTTGCTCGTGAGTCCGCAGCCACAGATCGAATTTTCATGAAATCCGCCGTCCTCGAGCGACAACTAGGCAACTTCGAAGCCGCAATCGACATCCTCAACCAAGGCCTCCAAAACTGGCCTGGAAGCTGGAAACTCCACGCCATCAAAGGCCAAATCTACGAACAACTCTCCAAACTCAAAGAAGCCCAAGAAGCCTTCAGTCTCGGCACGCGCGCCGCCCCGAAATCCCCAACCCTCTACATCCTGCTCTCCCGCCTGCAAGAAAAACAAGGCGCCATCGTCAAAGCCCGCTCCACCCTCGACCGCGGCCGCCAACAAAACCCCAAAACCCCCTCGCTCCTCTGCGAAGCCGTCCGCCTCGAACGCCGCCAATCCAACATCCCCTCCGCCCAAAAGATCATGGCCACCGCCCTCCAAGAATGCCCGACTTCAGGCCTCCTCTGGGCCGAAAAGATCCTGCACCTCGAAGCCCGCACGCAGCGCAAACCACGCGCCCTCGAAGCCATCAAGAAAGCCGAAAACGATCCCCAGCTCTTCGTCGTCGTGGCGCGCATGTTTTGGCTCGAGCGCAAGCTGGATAAAGCCGCGGTGTGGTTTACGCGCGCGGTGGTGCTGGATCCAGACTATGGCGACGCGTGGGTGTGGTATTTTAAGTTCCTGGAACAGCATGGTACCGAGGAGAAAAGAGCAGAGGTCCTGGCGAAGTGTGCGATGGCGGAGCCGAAGCATGGCGAGATTTGGCAGGGGGTGAATAAGGATCCGAGGAATGCGAGGAAGGGTGTGGAGGAGGTGTTGAGGATTGCTGTTGGGGTTGCTGAGTGATGGGTTTATTTACTTGCAATATCGTCACGTCAAATCTCAAGTTTTCAGTTCACAGGACGGCATGTAGGGATGTGGGAAGGATAGTAGTACGGCAGAGATTCAGATAAGATTTCAAATGAGTGAGATGTAGAGATCTATAAACAAGCCTCAATCCCCTTCCGAATCTCCTTTGGAACCGCGCCTGAAACACCCATTTGAATGTCTCCGTCTTTGAAGATGCTGAAAGTCGGCATTTGCGTGACGCCGAGTTCTTGCGCTATGTCTTCGCATTCTTCTACGTCGTAGGTGTAGAATTTTACCTGGTGCGAACGGAGTGAGCAATGTGAGCTTTTGGCGAGCTATGCGAGTAATGTATGGGGAGTGGAAAGCAGAAAGACATGTGAAGAAGTAAGCTTCAACTGTATCCTCCTTCTCCCCTCTTGCCCCTTCTCCTAACATAAAAAAAAGCGATGTTAATACTCACATTCTCATACTCCCCCACCATCTTCATAACTTCAGGCGCAATGACCCTGCACTTCTCACACCACGTCGCGGTCCCCTCGAGGACTGTCACGCCTTCGTACATGACGGCTTTGAGGTACTCTGCTTTGGAGTGGAGGGTGGGGATTTGTGGTTCTTTGGAATCTGACATTTTTGTAGATGTGGAGGGGAGAGGGGATCAAAGTTGAGATGAGTTAGGGATATAAATAGTAATAAGGGGTTAAGGTGAAGGGGTGGTGGTAGGTTGGTGAGTGGAAGAGTGGTAGTGGTGGGTTCGGGTGAATGGGTGATGTCACACTTGCTTGTTTTGGTTAGGCTGATTTGGGTAGTTATGAAGCGAAGTACTTGGTACCTTCGTACTTCGTACATTGATGTGATAAGATACAAGCACACAAGGACTGGATTTAGGAAGGATGATTGCTGATTATCTGTAGAAAAGACTAGGCGAAACATTGAGGTATCGTTGCATGAATTCGTGTTGATCATCTTGTTCAGTACTCGTCAAAAATTGTGCTCACCTTGTGCAATTGTTCTATGGACCGACAATGGGCCCACAAGGGTGCAATTGCGTCGCGGCTTTCCTTTGTCAGCATCTCTGTAATGACTCGTCGCGCATCATCTAGATTCTCCAAATCAAGCCCCTTGATAGGCAACGAGAAGAATGCTAACAATGAATCGAGATGTTGCAGATCTTCCCGGAAATTGAGGTCGCAAGTGTCGACCACACCCGAATTCTCTTCGCCGTCATCTCGAACGATATGTCCGCCCCAAAAACGTTGATGGTGCATGAACTAATACTCGTTAACATCCATTGTGATAAAGCTTGAGCATAAGGATAATCACCTCGAAGTGAATATACTCCCCCTTTACGTAAGAAAGGCATGTCTGCCCTTTCAATGTGGAGTCCTTCGTGGTTGTGAATCCGAGCTCTTCCTTGGTAACATATAGTAGCAAGAATCGTTCTCGATTGAAATTTTGAGGCATCCCTAGTTTACCGTCGGCCATCCGTGGCCGGCCTCGATAACGGTATCTGTCGATTCTCTGGATCATGTGCATCTCACCACCCTTTTTGATATCGGAAGATCCAATTGATGTACAAGGAATGTCAACCATAGCCTTTGCAAACACATCAACAATGTGCAATGCCTTGATTGATTCTTGGATTTCTGCAGCATGTATGGCCAGTGGAAGATCATTCAGATTTGACTCAGGCTCTAGTGATTTGAGAGCAGTCGGTTGTAGTTCGATAGTGTCAGTGGAATCAACTATTGTTCCTGTGCTTGCTGTATCGGATTTGTGTTCTTTGATCGGATGCAGAACTCCAGTGAGGGCTTTTTGATATACCTTTGATCTTAAAATTTGAGTTTCGTAGTTGGAGTTTTCCGGATGTTTTTCATGGTCAGCATCATCTAATAGATGACTGAACACGCTGTCATTGCCGGCTCCACTCTCCAAAATAGATTCGGGAGCACCCATAGCATGGGTCTTTCGCAGATATCGTATATCTCGACGAATTTGATGGAGCAGAGCCCCATGTTTCCGGACAGATCGATTAATCAGTTTTAATGTATCCCTAAGATGTTATCAGTGTAAAATTGATATCATCGCATTATAGCATTTACATCTGTAAGAGGTTCAACAGAAGATTGATTCCACTTTGTTGGTAATGCAGCTTTTCTAACAGTTCTTTGATCTCATCTTCATTCCAGAGTGTCTTGAATTTCATCTTCCAAGTTCCTTTTTCCACGTTTAAGATTCCTTTCGTGATCTTCTCCATCAACTTTTCCAGCCATATAGACAAGGACAAACAATGCGTCAAGGTTGTGTCGAGTGCCTCGAGTGCTTTTTGCTGACCTTGTAGTACATCGTCATCACTCAGCAGTAATGATTGTAGTTGAGAGAGTGAGGCAGCGGTAAGCCTCAGCTGCGAGCACACATCAGCTACTGTTCTTGGCGCATGTTTCCACTTTGTGTGAATCTCCCAGAGCTTATGCCCTGCCGAGAAACATGAGCCGGTGATACGAAGCTGTGTATGTGAGCACCCGGCCCAAAAACGGTGGTATCGGCGTCTGTATCATACGTACCACGGTCGCCGTGATAGTGAATGGATCCATCTTTGGTGTCACGAGGACATGGTAAAGTTTTCGACTTTGGGAGCAAGTTGACTGCTGAGTTGTGCTGCTCCTACATCACAAGGCGGGGGCTAGCCAGGCCATCTGCAGTCTCGCGCTTAGTACCAGCCAATCGAAGGCAACTAGTACCATGACGCTCATTTTGGGGTTTATACCGCCACCAGTTGAACATGATTCATTGGAGGGTACAAGTTGAGGGAGAGTGTTTAGCAATAACAAGATGAGTGATGGCAATAATTGTTGAGTGCACTTGCCACAATGAGGGAACATGTCACCAAGCGCTCTTGCTTCCACTTCACGTGATGTCCACCAAAACATCAATGGCACAGATATGATAGAGCTAGCTCTACGGGCTTTATTGTATTAATGGTATCGCTACTGTAAATGTCAATAACTCGTCCTAACCATAATCCTGACGCCAACCGCTAAAGTCATAATGCAATCCATGATGCAAACCGGGCGCAATGAAAGCCCATCTAACTCAAAGGGTTTACCCTTGACTGCCATTATCAATATCCTCGAACAGCTACTTCGCCAGTCTAACCCAACACCCTTGGACCAGCGGACTTGCCCTTCTTCTGCACACCCCTAGGAGTGAAAGCAATGGGATTTGGATTGACAGGGGCATTGTTGGTGACTGGCCTATTAGTTTGACCTTTGTTCTTATTGAATTTGCCATGATTCTTATGCTTGTCGTCTTTCTTGATGACAGCTTTGACTTCGGAGGTTGCACGCTTGATCGTGACAGGATGGCTACCAATATACTTGCCATTCATCTCCTTGAAAGCGCGAAAGTAGTCATCGGTATCTGAGAAACTAACAAAGCCGTAGCTTTTGCTCTTAGTGGACTTTTTGTCGCGAACAACGCGTGCCTTGACGAGGGACGGGTACTTAGAGAACGCTTTGTGAAGTGAATCGTCAGTCACCTCACCAGCAAGATTTCCAATGAACAGCCTTGGGTGCATGGGGTCCCACTCAAGGAGCGAAGCATCTTCCCATGTCTTGCCACCACCTTCACGAACAACTGTCTTGCGCTTTCCTTCTGGGGCTTTGATAGGATCCGCATCTGGTGTTGCAGCCGCTTCGGGCCTTGTAGCGGCGCCTCCTGCAGCGTTCTTCTTCGCATTTGCATCGTCTCTGTTATATGCGCTGTTCCATTCAGCAATACGTGCCTCTTCTTCTGGGTCGTAAGTGCCACCTAGGCCACCTTTCATGGTCTGACCAGCTGGGTACGATGCTGAGGGAGCAGCGTTCGCATAGGCTGGATACGAGTTGTCGTAGTAAGTATTGCTAGTCGCGTACGCAGAAGCTTGGTATGGGGTGCTCACTGGAGCTGGTGGGTACATTGCTGGTGGAGCGGCAATAGACCGAGGAGTGAAGCCAGCGAATGTTGAAGAGGTACCCGTGTTTCGAGCGCCAACATTGTTGGATCTTGAGGGTGGAGCGGAATATGTGGAAGGGGGAGGGCGAGCTGGAAGTGAGTGGTGTGGTTGCATGGTGGAGGTGTGCGAATGAGCACTGCACGTCAGCTCAGATTAATCTCAGCGAAGTGATGACTTAACCAGAAGCTTGTGAATATGTGCTCCGGCTAAAGTTTGGCGATGGGGCTGGGTGGTTGGGTGGTCGTCGTGAAGGGTGGCGCAGGGTGGTGGTGGGTCGCGAGACGTCTGTCAAGCGCGGGCGCGGAAGTTGGGAATATGCAACAAGCCTCGTTCGACAAGAGAGATGAAGCGGCGAATGTCGACGTGGGGGTCTAGCGTATTCGAATGTTGGGTGGGTTGGATAGTGCAACGACAAAGATAATGCCGCAGTCGCAGAACAGATTTACAACTGCGAGCCGAAAGCGTAGTCTAGACCGGACAGAGAATGGCGAAAAATTACTTTTAGACAGGCTGGGCTAACTCTAAAATGGTCGAAACGAGATGATGTCAGCGTGTTAAAAAACCGAATTTGGTTAACCCAGCGAACTATGTTAGTCTCCGGCATGACTCCGCATGAGTAAGCAGGACATGTCTTGCAAGTTGAGACAACAAGACCAAGCTCTCCATGGTGGTAGTGGTGGTGGGGCAATAGATATGCATGGAAGATGGCATTACCTTGCAAGTGATGCTGGTTGCTGCAGTGCAGGAGAGTTGTGATCAAGGAAAACACCGCAGCCAGTTGCTGTATTGCACTCTCAAGACGTGTCTAGAGTAGAGGGTAGACTTGAGCCGCGATCGGTGTTTGATGGGGGGGCAATGTGTGGGATGGCGGGCCGGCGCAGTGTGTAATAAGCGCAATGGTACGTCAAGGCAATGTCCTGACAGTGTTGGCGGGCTTTGTTATTTGTTGGGGGGTGGTTTGATCGAGTGAGCGCCTTGGCGGGTTAAGCGGCCCCGGCAGTCACGTGACTCGGCCAAAAGCCGCTGTGGGACGCGTCGTTTTTCGCCAATGAGGTCATTGCAAACGGCGATGCTTCCACCCCAAATGCCCTCGAGTGAGTCAGATGAATGTGCAATCTAATCATTCATCTCAGACTTGTGCGAGTCCGCCAGTCGTCCGCGCGCTCGCATGTCGGCAGCAGCAGCAAAACTTCTTTGAGGCCTCCGACCTAGCGCGTCCGACAATCCCTGCGGCGTGCCCCTCATTTCGTAAGCCAGAAAGTAAGGCTGAAGTGGAGGGGCTGTTCTTAGTGAGCACCTCCTATGATGCATTGCTGCGGCGTCTGCTCGACATTTCCGCGCGCATCCACCGGAGTTATTCATGGTTAAAGGTCCCACGTAGTCTTTGAAAAAAAAGTCAGGTATATAGATAACAGGCCGTCACTTTCGTTGGGCTGCTGAATTCATCTGGTGAATGTCGAGAGTCACCCTGGGAAGCTGACTGGAGCTCTCCATGCCGCACCTGGCGAGGGGCCGACACTTATGATGCGATTGTGCAGCCATGGCGGTTGCAGCAAACAATTACAAGGGAAAATTAACAACGGTCGTCTGGACTGTCCTTTGCTTGCCGCCGCGGCCGAAGCGTTTCTCCGTTCCCAGGTGGATTAGAATAGCATTTGTAGGGATCTGTACGGCTCGTGCTTCCATCTATTGCAGCCACTTGACGCAACCTTAGTGCCCCGCCCTCTTCTTCCAAACTCTTCCGGTCGGAGAACTACTTATCTGCGCTACGCCCCCACTGCCCTTGAGCCTTCTCTTCTCTCGTCCCCCATTCCAGCTTTCCCTGCTTCAATTGTCCCATTTAGTTGCGCGCCCAGGACGCTGCGACTCTACCCCACCACTCGCCTCTTTAATACTGCAGATACTGCCAGGCAACCCTTTCAACTCCAGCCAAAATGACTGAAGCCGTAGGCGACTTTGGCTTGATCGGCTTGGCCGTGAGTTTGCCGTCATATACATATCGGGTTCGAACGAGGAATTACTCACACTCACTTCTAGGTCATGGGTCAAAACTTGATCCTCAACGCGTAAGCAGACACTGAATCGCCAAAACTTCTTAGAAATATAGCTAACGTGAAATAGCGCCGATCATGGATTCACTGTATGATTTACTCACTAAGTTTGGCTGAGATTTTGCACTAACATTGACCCAGGTCGTTGCTTTCAACAGAACGTAGGCGCGCCCAACGAGCACTTTAGGGGCGCAGACTGACAAACCAACAGCGTTGCCAAGGTTGACCGATTCTTGAATGATGGTAGGATTCGGCGCCTCTCCATCAAACCATACAAGGCTGATATGCAACAGAGGCCAAGGGCAAGTCCATTGTCGGCGCACACTCCATCAAAGAGTTCGTCCAGAAGCTCAAGAAGCCCCGACGCATGATGATGCTCGTCATGGCTGGCAAGCCTGTTGACGACTTCATTGAGCTCCTCATCAACGAGGGCGGTATCGAAGAGGGTGACATCATCATCGACGGTGGAAACTCGCATTACCCCGATACCAACCGCCGCACAAAATACCTGGCTAGCAAGGGCATCCGTTTCGTTGGAAGCGGTGTCTCTGGTGGTGAGGAGGGTGCCCGTTACGGCCCCAGCATCATGCCTGGTGGTAACGAGGAGGCCTGGCCATACATCAAGGTGCGAATTGCGCAAAAGGGGCGAGGAATTTGACTGACAGCAATCTAGGATGTCCTCCAGTCCATCTCTGCCAAGTCTGATGGCGAGGCCTGCTGCCAGTGGGTTGGCGACGAGGGTGCCGGTCACTACGTCAAGATGGTCCACAACGGTATTGAGTACGGTGACATGCAACTGATTTGCGAGGTAAAAAACTACCCTCACTTTCGTGAGAATATCAGGCTAACAAATTTCAGGCATATGACATCATGAAGCGCGGTCTCGGTATGAACAACAAGGAGATGGGCGACGTCTTCACCCAGTGGAACAAGGGCGTGCTCGACTCGTTCCTGATTGAGATCACCCGTGACATCATGTACAAGAACGACGACGATGGCGTTGCCATTGTTGAGAAGATCATGGATGCCGCTGGCCAGAAGGGAACTGGAAAGTGGACTGCCATCAACGCTTTGGATCTCGGCATGCCCGTCACCCTGATCGGAGAGGCCGTTTTCGCTCGCTGCCTGAGTTCCCTCAAGTCTGAGCGTATCCGTGCCAGCGGTCTTCTCGATGGACCCAGCCCAAGCTTCACCGGAGATAGGCAGGCATTCATTGATAACCTCGAGCAGGCTCTGTATGCCTCCAAGATTATCTCGTATGCCCAGGGTTTCATGCTGATCCAGAATGCAAGTATCACTTTTGTGATTTTTGAAATAGATCTAACATCTTCGTAGGCTGCCAAGGAGTACGGCTGGAAGTTGAACAAGCCTGAAATCGCCCTCATGTGGCGTGGAGGCTGCATTATCCGCTCCGTTTTCTTGAAGGACATCACCAAGGCCTACCGTGCCAACCCCGAGCTCGAGAACTTGCTGTTCGACGACTTCTTCAACAAGGCTATTCACAAGGCACAGGCAGGATGGAGAGAGTAAGAGCCCTTTGTCTTGATCCAGGATTAATACTGACAATTTCGTAGCGTTGTCTCCAAGGGCGCCCTCTGGGGTATTCCCACTCCCGCTTTCAGCACTGCTCTCAGCTTCTACGACGGATACCGCACAAAGGACCTCCCTGCCAACCTTCTCCAGGCACAGCGTGATTACTTCGGCGCCCACACCTTCAGGATCAAGCCAGAGTACGCTAGCGAGCAATACAAGGAGGGCGAGAACATCCACGTCAACTGGACTGGAAGGGGAGGCAATGTTTCTGCCTCGGTAAGTCAGCTAAGAAATGTCATCAGGTCACAACTAACAGCTTTGATTAGACATACAACGCATAAATGCGTATATACCAATTGCTGGTTCGAGTCCAAAGAGAGACTATGTGAACTAGGCGCTTGAAAAGTCAAACGTAGAGAACGATATAGGTCGAATTAGGAATGATAATGATTTCTCCAAAGTTGAGAGCAATTACATAGTTTACCTTCAATGTGTGATGTCGACCGTTGGTGTGATGGAAATGTATGCTAGCTTGATGTGGTTAGCTTCACCTCGAGAGAACAGCACACACGAACATGGCTGAAAGATGATGTCTGCATTTGAACATGAAATACTGCACTGGAGAAGACAAGGGTAGAGGTTGATGATTGGCACCCCAGCATAGTTGGATTAACGTTATTGGCGCAGCAACAAGCGCCTACAATTAGGCTTGGCGCTGGGCCGACCTCCAAAGCACTGCGAGACTACAATCACGAGCAACATTCGCCTCGAGCTACCACAGCTCTCCGCCGCGACGCGCTTCCGCTAATCCACCTCCGCCCGGTCGCGTGCACTCCGCAAGTCTCTTCTTCTTGTCGCTCCTTTGCCCTGCATTTCTGCTGCTTGCATGCTTCTCTGGCGTTGGTCTTCGGGAGTCTCTGGTGAGCTTCACGCTGGGGTTTGAAGAGTGGGGACGACGATTGAATAACCACACCACACAAAAGCTCACAAGGGCAAGAAATTCAGAGAAAAAAGAGCCAGGATCTGGGCCATCATGGCGGATAACAAGCGCAACAGCATCGCGGGGAAGATCGCGACACCCAACCTGAAAGTGGGTGGTGGGTCGGCTAAAGATGTTATTGATGCGGACTCGAATCTTTACAAGGCGGTTGGATCGCGGTATGTCTATTGCCTTTGCGCCAGTATTCGCAGAACCTAGCGACGGACAGCGATATGGCCAGGCAGGCTGACAGCCTTTAGTATCAAAATCACATGCGCCCCAAACAACAATGTGCTTGAAGGCACCCTCTTTACAGCATGTAACCTCACCAATGCTATAGCCATCAACACCGCACCTGCGCCACCAAATCCCTCTGCGCCGCTCGCAAGCCAGCCAGGCGATTATCACATCATCCCCTTCGCACACATCTTGTCATTTGAACTAGTAGGCTCAGGAGAACGAGCCCCAGAATCAACACCAGGCTTCGACGGCGCAATGCCCAGCATCTCCAAAGTAGATCTCGCCGCCCTCCAAGCCCGCGAAGAACAAACCATCCGCGAAATGAAGAAAAAAGACGCCCAAAAAGGCAAGGGTGTCTCCAAAGAAGCCCAAGACCTTTTCGACGCTATTTCTAGAACGTGCGTTTCTCTTTCCCTCCTTACCTCTCTCTCTCTCCCTTCTCCTTCGCGAACCCACAATCTAACCCCTGATTCACAGCCTCCCAACCCGCTGGGCCGACACCCAAATCGTCGTCAACGACTCCGTCCTCATCCAACCCCCTTACACCCTCGACAACATCAAAGCCCCCGCCGACAAAGCCCAGGCCGAAGCCCACGTTCGCAAAATCGTTGAACACTACTATCAGCGTAAGAAGGCTGCTTCCGGTGCGCCCAGGGCCCCTGTTGCTATGCCTATTGCGCCTAGGAAGGGCGGTTAGACGGGTGGTTTTGTAGAGAGGAGGTGATGGGGGAAGTGAAATGGGAGGAGATAAATGAACATTGAAAGGAAAATCAACGGAACAAAGGGTTTTGCGTAAGAAAAATACCTCTGACCGAACCCCAAAGGCAGAAAAGATAAGGCGAGAAAAGGGGAAGGGGGAAGAGTATGTGCGTGTGTGTGAGTAGGTAAATAGCTAGCCCGATGGAATATGAAGTGAAGTCAATTCCTTGAAACTCAACTCTTGGCTCTCTCAAATCCATCGACTCTCTACCCGCCCCTCGATTTGATTCGATGTTTTTCAGCGCTTTGCTTTAATTTACTTCGTCCCAATCTCCCCTCCTCTCCTCTGCTCGCTCCTATGCGATTCAAACACTACATTCCTTCCTTCATCCTCGCTACCCTACATCCTATACATGAATATGATCACAACAACCCCTCTCTAATCCCCAAATTACCGCGGTAAATCTAAACCCCTCCAAGACACCATCGCATTATCCTACGTACTTCCGGGAAAAAGCACTCTTAAAAAGTATTTTATCAGACTACATCACACCCAAACTGCCAAACTTACTCAAAACTAAGTCAAATCAGTCTATCAATCCATTTATTTTAGTCTAGTTTGTTGGACTTTCTTACCTTCCAACACGTCAAATAAGATAATACATACTAAGATTAGCATTGTACCGGTTATATCTGACAGTTGAAAGCGTATTGCAAGCCTGGCTTTCAGACTACGCCTTGACTAGACCAGACTAGATTAGAATATGACCACGACTCCGACTAGATTAGACTGCGACCAGACCACGACTACGACTACAGTACTCGATAGGTAGGTAGGTAGGTTGTAATATAATTCCCACTTCATGTTCGGCAGCGGGATGAAATGAGAGATGGAATGACAGACAAACAGAGGGAAGAGCGGGAAGAGATAGACGGAGGAAAGAGAGTGGAGAGTGGAAGGGAAAGGAGGAATGAAAAGGTGATGAACTTGCGTGGCGTGTAGTGGTGATGTATTGGCATGCTGACGTGCTGACGTAGAACTGGAAAGGTGTAATTCCTTATTCGAAAGGAATTTCTTGTTCGGCTATGTGGATGCTAGGGCGTAGACATTGGGATTGTGAGATTGAGGAGGAGAGGAGATGTTCCGCAATCGGGGATCGGTGTGTGTGTGTGTGTGTGTGTGTGTGTGTGTAGACTCGGTGATGAAAATAGTTAGAAGAGGATGGGTTGGAGCTGCTTAATGGTATAATAGAGAGATTTATTTTCCGGGAGGTTGGTAAGGAGGGCGGTTGGTAAATGTAGGAAGAGCTCGACGTTGGATATAGGAGGGCGAGGGATAGAATGGGCGTGCTACATGTATCGAAAATTCAAATTACTTGCGCTGAATAGACAGTATGCTATATGCGGAAATGATGCAGTTCAAAATGCTGTGCTGATGGCAGTTTGGCTCTTTGCAGCCTTGCTGGAAGCTTTACAGACAGTAAGGATATACTGAGCCCTCAGTATTTATAAACGGTCGGATCTGTTTGACCTGCCTATCTCCCTCGAGCTTCATGCATTCGAGATGATCGTAGCTCGTGTATGACCTCCTCGCTACACCTTCCGCCCGCCAAACTAAACGGATAGTGAGGTGAGTGGGATTGGACATGGCATTGCTATCCTCCAAATCTCCTTCCAATAGGTCAGAGACCCAAATATATTCTATCGCCATATTGTCGTCAAAAATCAGAGGCGATCCTTCCCTCCTTGCAAGTGCGAGTTTTCGGAAATTACTAGCATATCGGCGTGCATCCTCTGGCTGGAATCGAAGCTCTTTTTCTAAGTCTACGCCGACCTCAAACTCAAGAGTCGCTTCTTGGCAGCTCTCGGGAAGAATGACTTGGTTAAGTAGGTTTTCCAAAATTCTAAGTCTGGCAGGACTGCATGTATCTTGTGCAAGCATCGTCCAAGTGACACGTCGCCATTTCAAATGTGGGAGGAAGAACTCAGAGAGGTTTGATTTATTACACCATGTGTACATGCAGTTATGGAGATGATAAAGTTGTTCGCCTCTTTCTTTTGTAATCCTTTGTAAGAGGGGGTAGTTTCCAATAGGGAAGTTCCAAATACGGTGTTCGAGAACGTGATAGGTTGCGCTTCGAGCAGGAATGTGACGTCCTTCGTAATAAATCAAGCGACATGTTCGGATGAGTGAGGTGGAACATTTCGTCACGTAAGTGTGACCTGGGCGAAATTCGACGGGTGATTTTGCAACTGAGTGTATGTTGCAATAGCCTTTGTGTTGGGATAGTACAAGCTTAAAGATATCAAAGCGCACTTCTGGAGGAAGAATTGAGAATAGAAGTGATTGTCGCTGAGGATGGCAATCCGCAGGCGTGATGGCTGCTAACGCACGGCGGACACTGCGTCTCTGCATGGCATTTTCTCTGACTGTTTTATTTTTACCAGACATCTGAAAATTTTTGATGGTCGAAAATTGATTGTGATTGTTGGTATGGCACGTGTTGGTAGATGTTGCAGTCGTTGCTGCCTAGGTATGCGGAACCCGCCGCAATGGCATCACGTGATTCCACCATGCTCTCAGAACAACTCACATCCTTCCCTTAATAGCATTCAATTAGTTTGTAGCGTTATCATCTTGTGTGCATGACGTTACCGAATTATATCGAATCAACGCGACGAGAAGATGTGAGGCTTGTGTAGCTTACTTTTAGAGGCCAATTAAGAATATCGATGCATGAAATTATGTTTTATTATCAAGTCATAACCTCGTATAATATTCATATTGTAAAGTGCCAGAATGTACAAGATTAAGGATACATCAGACGCCAAACGCCTTCATTTCGCTCAATCATGCGCGTGACAAGATCTGCCGACTTCCATAAAAAAAAGAAAATATTTGTGTTAATACATGTAAGTTTGAGATGACGGTAATAGGAGAAAAAGAAGTTGTGCCTCATTGTTCGCCCGACGCATGTCCAACGTGAGGTAGAAAATGAAAATTGGTAACCCTTTGACTCCAGCGTTAGGTAAAGGAAACAAAACATGACAGAATACAGTACTCCAAACAATGAATGGTTGAAAAGAAGGAGCAATACCAAGCTGTATCAGTGGTGGTAGGGAGGTGCTCAAACCCGATCAAGGCCTAGATCGTCTGGCGTGAGCTCATACGCGTTATAAAGCTCTTCTTCCAATGGTCTGACAATATTATTATACACAGCTTGGCGGAATTCTGAGTTGTCCAAGCTAGGTTCCATCGTTTCCTCGTCGAAGAAATCGCAGTCAAGACATGCACGTACTGCTTGACGATGATTCCGGTAGAAGTCATCCGATATGCCCTCGAACAATCTGACTGCAACGAAATAATCAGTGTTGACACCAGGCTTTCCATCTGCTCCTAGGTCGTCTTTGCCTTGCTCTTGTTCAATTGGTAGATCCAACTCAATCTCTAAGAGAAGAATGCCTAAGGCCAATACACTAGGATTTGGATGTATTCTGCTGAGTGCGTCTGGTGGATCCTCTTGTGATGTTTGTTGGAAATTGGTTGAGAGATATGGCTTCCGAATATCTAAGCCACCTGTCCCTGGGTCGGGAAAGAACGAGATATGTTCCTTGCTCCAGTCTTCGCTCAACCATGGACTTTCGCAAAAATGTAGGAGTGAGTTGGCCAGTATTACAGATAGTATGCGCTTCTCTTTCAGCCGAAATTTCTTTTCACCTCGCAGTAGAGACGCTAGAGAAGTATCCACTTCGTTTTTCTGAATACTAAGGGTTCTAGAGGACCTACGTGAGGTGCGGACACTACTAACGTGCCATAAGCAGCCACCATCAAACAGAATCTGGGGTGAGCATAGATTCCGATCGGCTTGTAAGAGTGTATGACAAAGCTTTTCAATCTTCTTTCTGGTGCCCGTGGAAGCTCTTCTTCGGCGGGGAAAGGTGGCTTGACTACTTCCATCTGACGGCGGGGTCATATCATTGGAATGGCTTGAGCAAGTAGGTGAAGCTGTCGAAGTCATGTCCAAATCAAATCGCACGCCTCGCGTATCTTGGGAAGTCATGCTTCTGCCATCAAACTTAGTCAATACAATAGAAAATCAGATAGAATATCATACTGTTGAAGGGCGATACACAATTGGCTCTCCAACCAACGGCAGTATGGCTTATTGCCTTCACTCAGGGACATGAGCATATCAAAGTATATCTTCTCACCTCCTTCCAGAGAGGATGTCACAGAGTCTCGGCGGCTATCTCGGTGCTGTAAGAGGCAGAGGCGAGCCTCGTGTTTGCGTTGACAGTCGCATGGCCACAGTCCCCCCAAAGCATCGTACAAAGTATGCATTAAAGGTCGGAGCTGTATTTGGGGGTTTCCAACGACGTGACTGTCTTTCTGTGATTCGGGTGTTGCAAAAGAAGTGTCAGAGAACCAGCAGACAATTTTTTCGAGTCGCTCATTATCTTCTGCGATCTTGTCAAGAATGCGGACACACTTTCTTGCATCATGAACAGCGTATTGTACGCGAAGTTTCAAGTCGTTGATTGGAGTAGCTGTGCTTTTCTCACGAATCAACCGAAGTTTGGCGTATGTATGGTGGGCAGAGATCTATGATGTCATCAGCCTTGTAGGTCAGGTAGTGTGAATTGACTTACAGTTTCGTCTTTTGAAAGATCTAATGACTTTCTCTCGATCAGCTTCTCAAGAGATTCCAGGATAGATCTCAATGTGACGAAAAAGGTCTCTTTTCCTGTACCTAGGCGTGACCTGAGTGCAAGTGCAACCTCTTCTGACTGCCAGCTTGCTTCGAACTTGATTCCACCCTGTGGAGATACTAATCTCTCCCGTAGATCTTCTGGTAAGTCTGACAAGCTGTTGGCCAGCTTTGTCAAGTTCATGTGAAGGAAGGTAATCTCAAAAGCTAAATTTTGCATAAACTCTGCTCGCTTCGGGTCAAGCCTTCTGGAATTGATGTAATCTGCAGCAGCGATAAGTATTGGTAGCACGCCGAGTGCCAAACCTGCAATTTCGACTCCACTCATGGTCAATGTAGCGTCAACTTTGTGAATAGAGGAGACCGGAATCTTGGAAATGCTTCATAAATACTGCGGGGAAAGAGGCACCAGCAGTCTATGATCTACGAAGAGGCTGTGTGATTATGCTCACCGGTCAACATTCAGCCTCGCCCCTTTTGAGCCACCCTTGCTGCTCATTCGTCGCTTTGTCTCACCGTGAACCCCTCATCTATATGCGAATCTCTTCTATCGGTCGGCGGTGTCTGACCCCGCAATCAGCCTTGTCAGTGTTGGCTCGTGTCCTTCTTTTCGTTTTACGTGCTTCCTGTTCATACGGAATTTCCCTAATCTACAAAATATTTGTCTACACACATGAAATGAACCACACTACCATCGCTGGAGTTGCGGAGTCGTGTAATGATGAGTTCGAAAACCTGCTCTATTTAGGCCCGTTGCGAGGACAGGCTAGCAAGGCTGAGCTGGGTGAAGAAATAGAAGAAGAGCGCGCACGCTTTAGAATATGGGCAGCGCATATTGGCACTTTTGCAAAACACCACTCTTCTCTAGACTACCGACTGAGGGACAGCGAAAAGGTGCGGTCTTTGGTCATCTCGCAATTAGAGGTCCTTCTCGCAGCTCAACTTCGGTTGTCTGAAGCCGTCAAGACTGGTATGTAGAGATGTTTGAAAATGAAAGCCACATTGACTTACTGCAGAAGACTTTGATGTGGCAAAAGATGCTGACGCGGTTGATAATGAACATGGAGATGAAGTCTCTTATGAATCTGCATCAATCGACAGTTCGTCAGAAAACTTCGATCTACTGGCTGAAGAAGAATGCCTCAGAAGTATACGAAGTGCTATTGGTAGACTGCATCGCCTGGCAAAAGCTATTAGGCAACCAGGTATCACATCACAAGCCTCTAAAGCACACAAGTTTCGCCCGAAAGATGAACTTGGAAACGACGAAATTGATTCTTTCGAAACATACAGCCTAGAAATCATTCGTCGGACGTGTCAAGCAGCGCCAGGCTTCCTACAGCGTCGTCTAAGTAAAGCAAATGCTTCTCGAAGAAGATTGTTTCTTTACCGAAGAACACATCAAGAGAAGTTGTATGGCAACAAAAACGACTCCCCAAAGAGACGCAGGTCGTCATCTCGCCATGGGACACAGATAACTGCATCGGTGGTGCCTTCGCAAGGTCCTGTAGTAGCGGCACATGTACCGCAGACTACTGCAAGTCCGACAAATCTGGACTCTCAAGCCCAATCTTCGATTGGAGAAGCTACTAGTTTCGTTGAATCCCAATTCAAACCGGATAGCTCTTCTAAAGCTGCTAGTTCGATAGGTGGGACATCAGTGGCGAGCATGTTTGGCCATTCACGTTTACCGCCCCCACCGAAGGTTCCAGCTTCTAGGACGGAATTTGAGTGTCCATATTGTTGCCAATTGATTTCCACATCCGCGCTTCGTAAAAGTTCTTGGAGGTATGTGAAACGGTTTGATCCTTGACAAAGTACCTTAGCATCCACCAAGTAATTGATCAGAGACTGACAATGCACCAGGCAACATATGATGAAGGATCTCGAGCCATATGTTTGTGTTTTCGAGCACTGCTCTGAACAGGATGCTATGTTCCGTGATCAAAACGCATGGGCAAGTCACATGCGGTCTCATGCGATGCGATGGTCGTGTCGACTTCCTGGTCACCCGAGAGGCAGTAGTACGCTAACTTTCACATCTGGAGACGAGTATGGAGAGCATCTGAAAGACCATGGGGCGAAAGGGATGAAGTTCAATGACGCGCAAATTCAGTTACTCAAGCGGCAACGCGGGCTTCCAGATCCTGCCCCCGTCAAGGTCTGTCCACTGTGCTCAATTTCTCTAGAGGATCTTGGACAACCACACCACGATGGAAATGTATCTCATGGTCGAGGCATATCAGAACAACCTGCTTCGTCCGCCCGCGCACTGCAGATGCAAAAACATATAGCATCGCATCTAATGATCATTGCATCATATTCTCTACCCTGGTTGGATGATACCGATGAGGATGTAGCCAGCGACAAGCCAATCTCCCTAGCAACTGAGGTGACCACGACTGAGGACGAGGACGAGGCTAGTGAACATCCGCGTCGGACCGATAGTCAGAAAGATCTACAGGCCACATTTGGAGGCCTTGACTTCATTGATCATAATGAACCGCCAGAGGAGCGTCGACAAGATGAATGGGATTTCATCGAAACTCCCCCATACAAAGGCCAAGAATTCGACGAAGTATTGTTCTCTTTTGTCAGAAGACATCATATCGAGATGGCATTTGCAGGAAACACAAACAGAGAACCAATACTACCTTGTAGCTATATGCCACTGGGACGTAACACCGATTTCTTTGGTCGAGAGGATGTGCTTTCATTCCTTGAAGCACAGCTCTGCTCTAGAAACATAGAAGCTCCGAATGACCATGAAAAGATGAATGTTCTCAAGACGTGCAGTCTTTATGGCCCAGCCGGGATTGGTAAAACTCAGGTTGCAGTCGAGTTCGTCTACCGTCACTTGCAAGATTTTGAAGCTATATTCTGGGTTCATGCAGACGAGGCATCAAAGATGATTGAGGATGTTAATCGAATTACTGTGCAATTAGGTTTGGTAGATGCCTCTTCTGCAGACTCAGGAGATCAGGCATTGACTAGAGACCTGTTCAAAAGCTGGTTGGGAAATCCTGCCAAAACATTCAAGCCAAGATCCGGCTCTCAGCGGGCAAGCTGGCTACTGGTTCTCGACCACGTCATCGAGCCTTCCGTTCTTGACCAATTCTGGCCTACTCAGAGGGAGTGTGGCGCAATTTTGATCACAAGCAGAAGAGCAATGCCTTGGCCCGCCGAAAGGTACCCTTCTCAAACATTGGACCGTTTCACTCCTCAGGAAGGGGCCGAATTTATGTGCAGTCTCCTCGGAAACGATATATCAGCTGAAGAGAAGCAGTGCGCGAGCCTAATAAGCGCAAAGGTGAAAGGAGTGCCTTATGCATTAAGACATTTGACTAAGTGGATGGATGGTGAAGGCTTAAGCTTTAGTGAGTTCTTAGCTCAAAATCATACTCGCGAGAACAAGAAACTTCAGAAGAAGATGAAAGGAGAACTTGCAAGGTTTGTAATTTCAGAAGAACACTCTTTCCTGGAAGCCGCGTTGGAAAAGATCAAGCATTCTCGACCACTACTCGACGTTTTGTCAATGCTCGATCCGGATAAAATCCCCGAATCCATCTTGAAAACCGATTCACCACATATATTCATAGAAGGTTACCCATCCAATCAAACGAGCCTTGATGAAGCCATTGAAGAATTACTTCGATACAGCTTGGTTACACGGAGCCCCACATCAGCTACTTTCCATATACACAGGATCGTACAAGATGCAGTGAGGAAACAGATGAGTCCTGTATATGCCAGGGATGTTTTCAATACGTGTGTCCTGTTGCTCTCCGCTCGCTGGTCCGTACCCAACCTTTCGGACGATCCATTTGTGTGTGCTTACGTGCATAGGCCTTTCCATACGTTTACGTGGCGGCATGGTATCTCGCGATGGCCACAATGTGAGGAGGTAGATATACCTGGGAACGAATAGGAACGTAAGACTGACAGTCCTCAGCTTTTCCCACATATCATTCGCCTGCGTCGTCTTTCTTCAAACATACAAACGGAAGAGTATCACTTATACGGAGCGTACCTTTACGCCTGCTTGTGGTGTGATTGCGGATGGTAAGGTGGCAATGGCGATCTGCTAGATCAATGCTTACAGCATCAGGTATTGTCATGAACGCGGAAAAACAAGAGAGTCTGATGTGTTCAGTGGAGTAGCTCAACGGCTTTGCGGAGAGTTGAAGGCTTTCTATCCTTTGCCACCTACTCTTCAGGTACCGCCCCATCCTACCGAGCGCGACATCGATAATCTTATAGCGGAAATCCTTCACAATCGAGGCGTCATGGCGAATGAAATCAACAGGCCAACAGAGTCACTTGAGTACCTTCTCAAATTCAATGCGATGATGATGCGTGAGCTAGGAGATCAAAAGTCTGGCACTGATATGCGCTTGGCTTTGTCGTACAACGAGTTGGGATGTTCATATATGCTTCGAGATGACTATGCTAATGCAGAAGACTGTTTCAACAATTCCATCGCAAGTATGGAGAAGCTAGATAGCTACGAAAGGTGGCAGGTCTCTCTTCCAGGTGTCAATCTTGGTGTAATATACTGGCTCACTGAACGATTCGATGAGGCACTGAAAGTGCTTTCGCAAGGCCTTTGTGATAGAGAAAGGAAATTCGGCTATAATGACCAAGAATCATTCATGTAAGTACAAGCTTATTTTTCAATATCCCTGCTAATAAATAGTCAGTACTGGCCGTTTCTTATACACCCTAGGCAATGTGCATGAGTCTCTCGGGAACTACGACATGAGCTTATCATATCATCAGCGCTCCCTCAATCATTACAGAAACACACTCGGGAGTGCACATCACAGGACGGCCGACGTATTCGTCCGAATAACGAGACATTTCATGAGACTGGGGCAATTGGCGGAAGCACTGTGAGAATCTCTAAAACTTGCAACGCGCAAAAGTATTAACTTTCTTCAGGGATATCGTGGACAAAGCCATTACGATTTACTACAACTTCGACTCTGCATTTGAAGCTGAAACCGCCCGTGCTAAGTTTTGGAAGAGTCAGGTCTTACGGAAAGGTGGTAACATTGCAGATGCAGATAAGGAATTATATGAGAGTGTAAAATGGTACTACGAGCTGACGGGGCAAGCAATGGGAGGATGCGAGGACGTCAAAGAAGCTGATTTTGACCGGTTGGTTGTATTTTGGTCACGTTAGTTGCGAAGACAGTATGAAGTAGGACTGCGTGCTAGGCTAGAGGATAGTGCGGAGAGAGCGGGGTCGAGTTCAGGGGGCCGACGATTGGTTGTTATTTTACGCTAAAGTACTTGTGGTGGTGCGATGGGACCAGACCACCCGCCTACGCCTTGATTTGCTCGCAATAAGAAAACCGGAACTCTCGATTCAAGAGCGTTTAAGGTAAGGTTAGATCACATTGACTGTCAAGATTCACACTCTTTTAGCTCATAGATGCTCAACAAACCCTAAGTTCAGTGTCACAACGAAGTTGATATGGAAAGTTATTTTACAAGTGAGCATTCTTCATTGCGCTCAGAGAAAGGTATCTCAAAATTGTAATTGATAACTCCCTGACTGCACCGCCCAATTCTTGAGTTTAGCCCATAGGATGTTTGAATCCCAAATTTGTTCCATAAGGCAAGCCCTCTACTTCCTTTCCTCTTCTTCAAGGTAGGTCAAATGTGCCCCGGAAGCCGTGCCTTCTAGCTGGATGGTTTCACCCTTTTGGAAGCCGTGCTTTTCGCCAACGACAACGGGCGTATGAGGAGGCCAATGGGCTTTCCAAGGCTGCGACTTGGGCTCGTTCTGAACGGCCGGTATTTTCTTGACTTGTTCGATAGGCATGGTTTAGATCTGCCTCTATCAAATATCATGTTAGCGGCGATGGAGTGATGCGACGGCCCAAATATGACAAATAGACACTGTATAATAGCACTTACTTCTTCGCAGAGAATTGATGTTTGTGCAAGGGTTATAAGATCGATTTTACGCAGATCTGAGAGCGAACTTGGTAAGGTGTTGACTGTGAGAGGTTTCAAGAAGACCTCGGGCACCTGGGGGCAATTGGGCATTTATTAGCCGCAGTCAGCCTTGGCATACGTGACAGGAGCCGCAGCTGACGAGTTTGTACGCCTTGCACAACATTCACATTAACCAATCGAATACCGGGTCATTCAATTGTTACATGTGGACCGCGTCCAAGCTTTCCTAATCGGAAGACACTTTTAATCAGTTCTCAGCCAGTCTGACCCACCAAGCCTAAAGCTTTCTTCTGCAGTCATCATAGGTGCTCTCACCTGTGGGCGCAACTCGAACCTTCACTCCAATCTTTGTGAGTGATAACTACGCCGACCTAAGACTCCCAGAATCAAGTATGGCAACATCGCCAAACCCAGCTTCACCATGTTCAGCAGTAGGTGATGTCTTGACAGACCTCATTTTCCTTAAAAGGGATGACAAGCATATGCACGAAAAGCCATATCGATTACGATACGATCCTGGAGGAACAATTCCCCGGACCAATTGCGAATCTGATGTCCAGAGTAATATTCTTATTCGTGACATCCGTGGTAGCGAGACCGAATATACCCTTGAAAAAAATGGGTTCCAGGTTCTTGAGCTCAAGACAAAATTGACCCCAGCGGACTTCCATGATCGGGAGAAAGTGAAGGCGGTGTACTATGAGGAGTTGAAAGAGCTGCTAATGGAGACGTTTGGTGCAAAGAGAGTGGAGATATTGGAACATGGTGTATGTTGAAATCATTGAATTAAAAACTGAGACTAATACTATCTGCTGTGAAGATCAGGAAGAGACATGAAGAGTTCCCCGTTTCTACAGGGGAGGACTATGAGTATCTGCAGCCTACATCCATCATTCATATAGGTGAGATCTCCGCAACACACCCTAGCATTCAAGAACGCTGACGATGAATTTACAGACTTCACTCCAACCGCCGCCCGCTCCACCAGTTCCGAGATCTTCAAGATCCCTCCATCATCATACACACGATTGCAGACCTTAAAGTAAGTTTCACAGAAGTCATCTAAAAGCGCTTCTTGCAGCTATCTGCAATGAACACATTGGCCGCCTCTTACTTCTTCGTTGCTTACGCTAATTTCACCGCCAGTATTTGGCGTCCTCTCCACGGACCTTTGACGGACTGGCCCCTCTCCGTCGCCGACTCGTGCACTCTCAAGCCTTCCCGAGACTGCATTGCAACAGACATTGTTGATCGGACTGGCTTTACGGAAAATTTCCAGATTTACTACTCTTCTGAAATCGAATTCTATTACCTGAGCCGGCAGTTGAACAGTGAGATTATATTATTTCGACAAACAGATACCAAAGAGGGGTGTGGAACTGGTAAGATCGCTCTTGAAAGAAAGGGGTTGAAGGATGAGGCTGACGGAAACATAGGTGTGCCACATGCAGGATTTCGCAACCCAAATACTGTCGCAGGTGAGAGACCGAGAGAAAGCGTAGAGACGAGGGTGTTTCTATACTGGTGATTGATATCAAAGCTGAACTGTTGTCGATATAGTTCATTAAATATTGATTCCACATAACGATTACTTGAAGTGCTGGAATTGCATGCTATTGAAAACTCGCATCCTGTCCTACAAATAGTTGTTATGGCTCTCGTTTTAGACTAATTACTATTGCCTCTACTACCAAATTCTTTGTTTCCTTGTTATTTAGTAACTTCCGTTCCGGTTCAATGTCATTTTGATACCGGTCGAGCGCTTCTTTATTTTCTCCCAGGGTCAGCAGATTGAAGGTAATCATCCAGCATCAAAAAATTGCGCCAATACATGCCTATACTCCACGCTTATCAGTACTTCAATGCAGTCGAGATATGCACGAAAACGCGAAACAACAGAAAGTGTATGTCATGACATATAATTCCATATCATTTTATGAACGTCGAGATGCTTAAAGGCCCCCAATAAATAAGATAACCCCTTTAAATCATGATGACATGCACTCAAAGTGGCCGGATCTTCACTGCGGCTGCCGTGCATATAAGAGTATCGCTAGAATGGCCTCGCAAATCCGAAGAACGTGTACAGATACAATTATCCTCTACTTGGTGCTTGAGTGAGCAAACTATTCGAGAGACATAGTCAGGCTGTATGGATTCTAGATAGTCAGATTCTAAGGTAGTTAATTACCTGTTATTTGCAAACATATACTAATTATAGTCTCCAGGGAATAGTGTAATCGCCATAATAGATGTTATGAGGCCTCGCTGATAGTCAATACTCGGGGACATAGTCCTCTTTCTTTAATACCTTGGATCCAATTTTCTGGAGGTCATCCCCCCACAGCGTATCCTTGCTGATCCCGCTTAGTGTCTGCTCGATCATAGCAGACGCCAACTCCGAAACATGGATCCAAGGCGTGGGGCCAAATTGCGCCCAAGTGCTTGTCAAAGCCTCGTTCTTGGGGTGGCCGGGACCTTCAATACCGCCGGGCTTGGTCACAGCAACCTCGACATCGGGTGCATGTTGCTCCGCGAATTCAAGAAGGGCATTTTCAACACGACCCTGAACTTCAGTGTCAATGATACAACTGTGAATCAAGCATGAAAAACTTACGCGCATGAGGCGGTAGTCTTGGCGAAAGGGGGGTGTCTTGGTTTGGTCGCGCTCCACAGCGACGCCTGACGTGTAGACAAAGCGGAAGGGCTTGTTAGCCACGGCAGTGATATTGTTTAGACCATTGACCGTGTAGTCGTAACAGATCTTGGTCACCTCGTCAAAGTTCATATCATTGGCCTTTGTGGGCGTGACCGCAAGGGCCCTTATGAAGTATTAGCGTGGACAGTGATCAGGCAGACGAGTAGAGCAAGACCCACCACACACAAGCGTCGGCGCCTTTTAGTTGCTCGATGACATGGTCAGGATATGGCTTCTCCCAGTCTTCGATGATTACCGACTTCAGCTTTGATGTGTCCGCTTCGGAACCGGCATGCTTGGGTACCAGAACTTCTTTGCGCGCAAGCGCCAAGATCGATGTGATGGATCCGTTCCGAAGTGCTAGACGAATAACCTCTCCACCTACAAACCCAGTGGCTCCTGTAACTATGAGCTTCATCGTTGGTACTTGCAGCTAGTTTGGGTCTATGAAGGAGATCAAGTGAGCTCCAGGTACTGTGCAAATATAGGGTGAGCTTCTAAAAGGGTCAAATCGGAAATGCTGCACCGCAGGGATAATGCGGCACAGTTCTAGAATAAAAGCACAGTTGTAGGGTAAAGGTGTAAGGCAGCTGTGTAGGACAGGAGGATGCGGGGCTCGGGAGCAACGGAATATAACTAGTACCTAAGTACTTAGCTACATAAGTGCTTTGGTGCTCCCGCACGTGTCGCGTCAGTTGAGCTGCTGTCAAGCGGCGGGTTCCTACATAATTGACTGTTGATGTGAACTGTGTGCTACATTCTGCCAAAATCTCAACTAATTCGGCATTCATACTGAATTATTAACAAATGGGAAGTGAAACATGAGAAGTGCTTGGTGAAAAGTCATTACACATTCGCATTTTAGTGGATATCTATCGCGCGAGGTAGAGAATAACTCCGATGTATTGAATTAATTGGCAATCAAGTTGGGTCTATCATCAGAGCTCCAAATTTACGACGCTCATTCTTTAGATGAGTTAAAAGTACCTGCTCCTATCCCCCGACCTGTCCTGACTTTCCTAGTTAAAATTCCACTAACACCAGCCTGGGTTTGATATCGCAGAACCAAAAAACGCTGATATCCAACCCTATTCTGGGTTCGGATTCCGATCTGGAGAGCCCGTCATCTGGTTCAAGCAGACCATCTGTTACGCCTGCGGCTCCATTGGGCTGTTACACAGCGTGGTCAATGGCCCAGCTGCGGACGATAATAAGCAATAAGCCAGATTCTGATCTCTCAACCACATGAGGCCTTGCTATACCATTGGATATGACCAAACGCGCACAAATGCTGTGCAACAACGAGCCATTCAAAACTGCTCACAAATCGGTTGAGCCGACGGATGGACGTGCTAGCGGGCATTTTTTGAGTTTTGTTGAGAGTTGTAGGAAGCTCTAGGAGCTTAAAGGGTCGAGGAAAGGTCCTTTAGAGAGAGGAGATCTTGTTGAAGATGAGAACGTTCTCAGTCCGCGAGCCCTTGATATGGGCATCAAAAAATCACCAAAATGAGCTCAGGTGGCGGGGAGGAGAGCCTCCAATTCAGTTGCGTTGCTTTGGCCCCTGGGTCTTAAAACCTGTGTTAAGAACTGACATACTCGTTTTACAAGCTTGTTGTGTGGCATTTGTATTCAAAGATTCTTAGGAAACAGGCAACATGTTAATAGTCAGATCAATAGAGGATTCTACAGCAAGACGCTTGTTTCCTCATTTGTTTGCAAACCAAATCTGATCGCGTTACGTTGGGCTTCTTTTGTTCCTGGCCTTACAGCACTCTATTCCCTACGCTTGACGCAAATCAACCAGGCAGCCAGGCCAACCCTTGAGGTTGAGTGTAGCTACTTTTATCCTGACTAATTACCGTCTAGAGTAGCAGTGAGGCGCCAGAAATTCTCAACTCATTGCTCATCGTGGCCCAATTTCACCGGACGCAAATCGATGCCAGCCAACTAATCAACCAATCAACCCTCAGGCCAAGATAAATATAATCGCGCAAGATAATGCAGGCAAGTACTAAATTAGGCTGTATAGTCTTTCATCAGAGCTGGACGCGACATCTCTCAATTTGATGATTGTGAGACGTCACACTACCTCCTACATCGTACTACCTTTTACAATGCAATGATAATTGTAGCGCTGCTTGTTGCCAAGATAGTGCCTTTGCAAATCGTGTGATTCTATCGAGTCCGCTTCCTGCAAGTTCCTGTGTCTATTAAGGAAAACCAGATGTAACGATTAAGCTTGATATCGTGAAGATTGCGTCTCGCTTAATAGAGTTTTACGCCCTAAATACGCCTGTCTAAAAAAACCATTGCTACTGTATAATGCACATTAGGGGAGTCTCCATAGTTACCAATAGCATGTCACATGGAAATGTCCAGCCAATCCGAACTCTATGCGCCATGGGGCCTATCACTGAGATTCTGATTGCTGCTCCAGCCTTGTGCTCTTTTTATCCCGGGAACAGCCACTCTGAAAGGAAGTCCGCGAGTATAATGCTCTTGAGGGGTGTGTCTGTACAACTCTTTGTGTTCATTACCGCGATGCGTGCCCATGCTTGATAGCGACAGGTTGCAATGGTAAGAGAGATGTTCGCGCAGTCATGGAGATATAGAGCCAATTCGTCGCGTCTTTCATCTTCACTATCTTCGATGCCTATGACTAGAAACTCCATACAACGAGACTCAGTTCTATTTTGGGAGCGGTTGCAATGCTGAGAAAATCTCATCAGGTAAATAATTAGGCTTGCTACAAAGTCAGATCTGGAGAATGCCCAAAGTCCGAAGGTCCAATCACGCCTCCGAGTTACCTCGCACCAAACATGTGATATCAGCCTGAATGAAAAAGCCACACTCCCATTCATGGTTCTTTCAATACACTCGTTATTTTGAAATTTCGCTGCCACTTTTTCCATCGTTTTGACCGCAAATGCTTCAATCCATAGCCACCGCTTTGAGGTTTCGCAAAGGCACGATGATGACTAAACTCATCCAATCATGTTACTGATTCGAGACAGAGCCCATCCATGAGATTTCTGAGCTATTAGACAAGCCGGATGCCGCATCGCAAGCCAAGGGCTGGGATTGGCGAACGGGTATCACAGTATCTTTATGGATCTCTGCGATAGCCTTCGTTGCCAATGTCACTCTTCTTCTAATCGGTGCGGTTAATTATGACAGAGTTAATGGCATCGGCGTCCTCAACCATGCCAACGCCTCGAGAGTCGCGCATCTCAACTCCTTGTACCATACATTGATCAACGTCTTAAGCACCGCGCTTTTAACCGCAAGCAACTTTTGCATGCAATTACTCTGCGCTCCAACTAGGGCGGAGATAGATGCGGCACACGCAAAACAACAATGGGTTGATATTGGCATACTGAGTATACGGAACCTGCGGTTCATTTCGAGTCGAAAAGCTATTTTATGGTGTATTTTGGCCGCTAGCTCGCTGCCGCTTCATGTTCTGTGGGTCGAAAACGCCCGTGACAAGCACAGAGTCTGAGCTGATATTTAGTAGATACAATAGCGCCATTTTCCCTGTGACAACTGGCCAACAGTATCGGATTTCTTTTGTTGATCCCCGGGATCAAACCTCAGTCAACAGTATACCCAAAGGATACCGCAATCTGACCAATGATCAATGGCAGCCTCTGTACGATGCACAATACATTCCTAGCTCTGGCGATCTCTATCTAGTCGCTGACGCGTTCTCATTCAGCGCGACTTTCAATGTTACCGGGCAGAAAATAAATTGGAATCTCCAAATACCAGAGCGATCGGACAGGGAATTCTCTAGCATCTTTTTGCCACTTGTCAACAAGACCTTGAATTCCACAGTTCGCTTCGAGAATGATAGTCTGGCAGGTACCTTAGGGAGAGCATGGGCACCAGAAAGAGTAGTAATCCCTTTGGTAGATTATACGGCTGCGGTCATGACATACAACAGCTCTAGAATTCCGCATGTATATTGGCCGGCACCGATTTCCATCGACTTGTCTAACGATACGACGTGGAGAAAGTTCATCTCAGCTGGCACTGCGACTTGGTTAGCAATGCCGTCGCTGCGCATATCGCATGCATTCAGTCAACCGCTTCACAATGGTACATCTGTGCAAATCAGCATCGCGTTCATTACAACTGTCGTGATCTGTAACTTCTTCAAAATCATTGCGATATACTTGGTATCGCGAGAGGTTTTGTCTGGATTCATTGCAACTCAAGGGGATTGTATTTCTTCATTTATGCAAACACCAGATTACATGACCTTGGGCCACTGCACTTAAGATAGGAATCGCTTCGTGCAAGGCGATTTAGGGATACATTCACAGTCTGATAAAATCGCGAGGAGATGGACTTTCAGAAAAGGCCGCTTTGCAGATGACGGCCGAGGCAGATTGTTTTCAGTTCTCTTCTTGTACGTGTGTATGAACAGTCTCGTCATAAGAGATCCACTGACCAGCCGCAGAGGACCGGGTATCGGTATAACAATTGTTGCTATCATCTATCTTGGTGTCCGTATTAAGCGGGCCACCGACTCAAATGGCAATGTAATTGGTGCTCAATGGGGTTCTGCAGCCCAGACGCAGCTATCATTTGTCATGCACTCATTCGACACCCGCACAATCCTATTCAATACATGGCTAGCGAACTTGCCTCAGATTGGCCTCTCAATCTCTTACTTCACAATCAATCGCCTCTGGACGTCTATGCATTTTGCCATAGAATGGAACAATCTCGCAACAGGCCGCAAGGGCCTTCGAGTGACTGAACCAAAAGGGAAACAGCTGAACGCCTACTTTCTCCAGCTGCCATACTCCTGGGCCATTCCTCTTGTTTTCATGTCTGGGCTTCTTCATTGGCTGCTTTCGCAGGCAATATTCCTGGTTCGATATGACGTGCGCGATCGCGGTGGGAATATAATACCAGAGAAGTCGTGGTCGACTTGCGGTTACTCAACATTCAGTCTCCTGATTTTCTGCATTGTGTATATGGTGTTTCTCACTATTACCGTCTATCTTTTCTTCCGAAAGATTGAGTACAAGATTCCTCCTTCGGACCACTGCAGCTTGGCCATCAGCGCAGCATGCCACCCTCATCCAGATGAAGTCGATCCGCATCTAGAGCTGGTACAATGGGGCGTGCTAAAGAATAGATATGGTGATAAGATTCAGCATTGCTCATTGACGAGCGAGGAGTGTACACCTCCTGAAGAAGGGGAGTTATATGCGTAGAACAAGTCGATTAATACCACCTTACTGATAGATCAAGTAATGATAATAATGTTAAAAGACGTATGCGTAGTAAATTGAAGGCTCTTGAACAAGACATACTTACTTGATTCTCGAAGCTTTGGTCTGAATTGGGTTCAAATATGAGATAAAAGTGTATGAGTACAATGCACTTTGATGCTGTCCGCTGTATCCTACTTCATGTCATGACCCACATCACAAGCTACTAAACAAAACTAGCTGAGCGAACGGAAACCTTGTGCTCTCTTGTGCTGCCAACACCAAAACCGTTGACATGTCCGTTTACAGTATCCCGCGACTTGTACTATGGTATCCCCCAAAAATTTTAGCCATGGTTCGTGCGCGACAGGGGGGTTGAAAAAGGACAACAAGAGCGCCAAATCGTACACAATAGCATCTTCGATACTAGGAAAATTATATCTAGTAAAGATTTAAGATCTCTATTACCTATAAAATAGTATCGTATTGTATCTTGTATAGTGCCGTAGGTAGGAGTGAAAGAGACCCCCTGTCACGCACGAACTATGGCTAAAACTTCTGGGGGGGGACCATAGTAATAACCTTCTGCGGGAAGGAGATGGATTTAATTAATGCAGATAAGCCCTAGTCGGAGGCTGGTCTTCACATATTAGCCTTTACGGCTAATAGCCCCCCCCCCCCCCCCCCCCCCCAAAGCCTTCACATTGATTGTGAGAATACAATTGAATTCTTTTTTTTTGACCGGATCATATACTGACCTGGTTAGAAGGGCGATAATGCCTGTATCCAGAACGATTAGCATCCTGTCATCCATTATTGGTGTCCACGAAGTTGGATTGAGAAAAATTGAATCGGCAGAATACTTATCACCGAAGCTTGCCAGGGTGTCTATTCTTGTCTATACTCAGCTCAAGAAGCACCTTATTAGTGAAACAAGATTCTAGCGAATATTTGTCCGTCCCAGCAATCACGGACTCTGATCGACTTCATTTTGCGTTTCGACTTGTAGAATAGTTGTTTTTCTACGCAAATCAAAACACTGAACACTTCCATTAAGAATGATGCTACGAGGAATAGCGTAGACTCATACCAGAGGTTTGCCCCGGGTTAATGATAGCCATAGTGTGTGATGCTCAGATGACCGCAAGTTCTACATAATGAAGCGTTCACTTGAGCGCAAGAACTGAAAAAGGTTGGCCTATGTCATCTGTTATAACCTCAGAGCGTCTAGAAGGCCATGCGGTGCTAAATGGCAGACGCCTGACTCCTTGGACGACGGAAGTGGGGCGCCTGGAATGTCACCCTTGTCTATTGACTTCTTTTCTCAGATCAGCCTGATCTTGTTGCCAGCTCTCATCTTGTTCGCACTAGAGAGCGAACGCCTCAAACAATATTTCTACGATCGCGTCATAAGGAGTTGCTGGGGAATGGATTGGTGATACAACAGTCCAGGCCAGTGGGGCTGGAAAGCATAGGACGTTGGGGGCCGAAATGACTTAGCTGCCGGCAAGGCTCCAAGTCGCCTATCCTGAGTGGGAGCTCATTCTCTCCGCACCTTTCACGCATCGCCATAACTCTTCATTTGATCCGAACAGTGGACTCTAAGAATGGCATCCACACCTGGTTTCTGCGACTTCTGCTACGTGAACGTTTTGGGAGCGAAGAAATCATGGGGTCATCACCACCCAAGCGCATCGTCCCTTACGAGCTCTGCTCGCCGGGGCTGCACTTTCTGTAGTCTTCTGCATGAAGACGTTCTAATGTATCACTCGCTCCTACATAGACATGAGCACCAGAATACCAGTTTAAAGCGCTTTCTGCATGAGGACGTGGCAAGAGTTGACAAACTACAGCCAGGCCAGGGCTCGGTCGTATCTTTACACCGATGGAGTGTTCGCAGCTTGGGACGTACCCGAGAGACTAGACACGAAGTAGTATTTACTTTTCGAATCGCACTGAGGCAACTTAATGATGAGAACAACGAGCATCACAAGGGAATGCCACGAGTCTTCGAGATACCGGAACGAACTTTCTACTGTTTCCTCGAAGAAGAGGTCGATGACTTGTTGTCTGCCGCTGAGCTCGGCACGAGCACAGATCCTGCATTCAATGGTGGTCAGCAGATCAAGGACTGGATTAGGGCCTGTGGCATTGGACACAAACACTGTCCTAAGCGCACTGGCTCGGCGAGCAAGTTCATTCCCACACGACTATTACACATCGGCGGCAAGCGTACAGGGGATCGTCTGCGGGTAGTCAATACCAAGCTTAACAATGTCAAGGGACCTTACGTCACCCTGAGTCACTGTTGGGGTAAAGCTCCGTTGGTGACTCTGAACTCTAGTACTCTCGAAGAGTTCATGCTTGTCGGTCTCCCTTGGCGTAAATTGTCCAATAACTTCAAGCAGGCCATTGAGGTGGCGTGGTTCCTCGAAGTTGACTACATTTGGATTGATTCTCGTAAGTTCTCATCAAGGCGCCAAAGGGATAGTGGAAGCTGACATTGCCCTGGTTGATTCAGTCTGCATTATGGTAGTACTGTCATACTTCGTGATAGGCCGTGCTGACGACTGTGTAGCAAAGAGACGCTGACGACTGGAAGCACGAAAGCTCTCGGATGGAACAAGTGTACAGAAACTCATTCTGCAATATTGCTGCTGCCGATTCAGAGGACGGTGCTGGAGGTCTCTTCCGCCAAAGAGAGGCGCGGGACGTCGTGCCAACTACCCTGGACTCCGATGACATGTCTCATATCCTGGGTAAGCGACGGTGGGTAGTTGTACGCGGCGATCTGTGGGATCAAGGCCTTCTCGAGAAGCCATTGTACAAACGCGGTTGGGTTTATCAAGGTCAGTATCTCAGAGAAACTCAGCACGCTTGCCTAACAGTCTTCAGAACGTATGCTTGCACCCAGGATCTTGCATTTCAGCAAACATCAGATCTTCTGGGATTGTACCGAGATGAGCGCTTGCGAAAGTCTTCCGGCTGGGCTGCCTCTACCTTTAGACCAGCAGTCGGCGAGGGATCGCCATTGGCGTGGGCGTCTACAGGAGAGTACAAGGGGTACGACACTGCTTTCTGGAGTCAATGACGACTCGCTCGATGACCTATGGAGATCAACAGTCAGAAACTACACGAGTCTTAACCTCACTAACCAGACCGACAAACGTATGGCAATCTGGGGTGTAGTGAAACGGCTTCGAGAAATACAAGGCGAAGAGTACGTTGCTGGAATGTGGGAGGGAGCTCTTGAGGAGCAGTTGGCTTGGAGAATTGTAGACTGCACTACCAGCAAACGGCCTTCGGAGCTGAACATAAACCCAACCTGGTCTTGGACTTCTATGCAAGGGACGATATTGAGCCCGAGCAGATCGGCTCGGTGGCAAAGAAACTACATTGTTCGAGACCACGCTGGCGATAGGATCTGGTTCGACATTGGTGAGCAAGGCATTCGACCAGGACTGCCGACAAAACGCTCAGAAAGCGCTAGCGATATGACAAGAGAATTGGACCTGTCAAGCGAGAGGCGGCGTCATTCAAGTACAGCGACACGGACGGGCTCGCAGCCAAGCGTTCTTGGACCTTTAGACGTTACTCAACCCCCTCGCCCCCTGCTTAGGTCAAGGACTTCATCGCCGCTACGAACGGAACTCACGCCCCGTATACCTAGATCAAGACAAGGAACGCAGTATTCTAATGCACAACAAAATTCGCAGGCGTTGCTTGATGAACGACGTGAACTCGAGCCAACCTTGAAAAGTAATAAAATTGCGATACAAGGCTATCTACACGTAGGACGTCTGAGCCAGAACAAGTCTCGCTCATGGTCTTTGGAGATTTCCCATGCATTCGAAGAGACCGATGAGATCGACGCGTTTCCCGACCTTGTCCCGGTTTTGGATGAACTCGAAACGATATTTGTTGTGCTTGCATTGACAGAACGCTCGAACAAGGTCGAAACAAATACCATGGCGGAAGAAGTTTGGTTTGAAGGTCATGGTCTCTTATTACAAGAGGCAAACGAGCCTTGGTGCTTTCGGCGGACTGGTGCTTTTGACATTCGCCATCTGAGCTACAAGACTTGGCAACGCCTTCGGATGATGAATAGCAGCTTACCAGGCTCGATAATGGAAACGGACACAACTCCTTGCAAGAACTTTTACATAGAGTGATATAGGGGATTACATGTCGCAATTTCCACCTGATTAGCTGTCATGAACCGGGTCTAAATACGTTATCTCTAAGTCATGCATTTAATACCGGCTGGATTTCTGGACAAGTTAAAACCAGAGCGATACTGTGAAAGTGATAGACTATAAGCACATTTAGTAAACTGGAGGCGACATCGTGGTTTCATAATGATCCTGTACATGTTCAAAAGCCTACTGCTCTACAGCACCTGGATGCCTTTGGTGCAAAGACTACGGACCAACTCAACTAAACTTCCAACTCAAGGATGGAGATACAAGTCATTATTTACATACAATCCCCTGTAGAATGAAATAGCTCGACGTTGCCAACATACGTGTCAAGCTATTCGTACGCTGGGCTGGAGTGCTTTACTGTACTACTGCCGTCTGAAGTCCTCATACCTCAACTGAGAATGCGCCAGCGCATTGTAGTTCCGTGAAAATCATGTGAAGGAAACTTTGCGGCATATTAAGGCTATACATCGCGCTATTGACTTCTGACATAGATGTACTGTTTTGCAAGTTGTCAGATGGCAAGTTATCATTTGTGGTGTATGCTCATGCAAGCCTCTTTGCACCTTGAAGCATTTTTTATCTGCAGTATTTCAATATATTGTCTACTCTACACAAAGTTGAACAGCTCGACTCTGTCTATCGGAACTCCAGACCCGTCTCTTCCGGTGGTGAAATCATTGGCGATGCAGAAAAGACCAATTCCGGTCCCTTGACAGAGTCTGATGACTCGTGCCTGGAACTTGGTGTTGGTGATTGAAACGCTGACAATTGCCGAGGTAACGGCGACTGGAATGTATGCGACTTAGGGATCTTGGACACCGGCAATTGTGCATACGCCCAAATTAAGTCCTCGTTGTATTCGTCGTTCACAAACAACCAGAAAAGGCGGTGACACGCTGCAATAGTGGATTCTCGGCCGGGATATGGCGGAGCAATGATCGTGAGGTATCCGTTCGCGGACTCCAGCACATCTTCTGGACTGCGAGGTGGCATTGCGCTCATGCGTGGATGGCGAGTTCGCTCTCGCAGTAGGTTGGTAAGGCGGGATAAGGGCAAACCTCGAACCGCATCTCCTTTCTTACCCACTGCTGCGATAGTCTTGAGAGCTACCGAATCCCTGTCAGCCGATTGCTGCTTGATCATTTTGATCGCGGTGTTGAAATGAGCTTGGACATTTCTCGGTATACGGTTCGGCATCAGATCGAAGGCCTCGGGAGAGGGCAGACTGTGAATTCTGTCAACGGCAAGCTTTGCTTGCAGAATGTTTCCGTCGACATAACGTGCAATTTTTTGTATCCACTCATGACCTTTGTTTCCGTGCATGGTATTTACAAAAGCGAGCCCGAACGACGACAACGGAGGCTCCGATGGATCCTCCAAGGTCATAAATCCTAGATCGCCATGCTCAATTTCGAGACCCCATGTTAGATACTTTGCCATGGCATCGTCGGACAAACCATCGAGCGTCAGAGTGTAATACTCTGGGGCCTTCCAAGTGCCTACCGATTCGCTAAATATGGGATTAGATAGTGTTATTGACATGGCTCGTATTTCATGTGGGTATCACCCGGCCGGAACGTACTTACCACTGCTGACAAGGAGTGTCTTTCATCTTGCAAGTAATGCAGATATCCTTTTGCTGGCATGTAGAGCAGCGCCAAAACACCTTGAGGGGTGAGTCTCGCGGGTGATAATCGCACCATACGATCATTGCTGGTTCATGCCTGGGTAACCGTGACGTGACAAGTATCTTCAGTCCCTCATCTTGCAGGCTATTGAGCTGCTGCTGTACCAATTCACGTAGCGCTGGACTGCACTGGTCTAGATGGTCGATGACAAGCACCGCGTCTCCCTTTCTGACCAACTCTGCAGTCCTCAAGCGGAGGGCTTGTGCAATAGAATCAATCCGTTTTGAAGCTCTCTGCCCTGTGTGAAGCAATTCCTCATATGCGCTGTATGCCAAATTGGTCGCAGGATCGACATCGCAGCTAGGAGGCGACAATTGATTGTATATGATATTCAAGAGATCCTCTAGAAAGGCGAGTTCATTCTCGACTCTGCGATGGTCTATGAAGACGTTGGCAAGCTGGAAGGTCTGTTCTTCTGACGCCGATATGCTTTGTCTTAAACGTTTGGCTACTAGTGCTGCGAACGTTGTCTGACTATCCCATGAGCATCTTCGTCTGCACTCTGAACAGAGACTGACCTTTCCGGCTCCCGGCCCGCCAATAACATGGAGTTGCCAATGGTCTTTACATTTTAGCCATTCGGTAAAGAGCTCGCTGACAAGTACACTCTCAAAGAGTTGTTCGTAGATGTCGGACGTGATAGGGAATGACTCTTGGATGGCTGTGTGAACGACCATGTGTCGTGCGAAGGCATCGTCATCATCTTTACTTGCGGTCTGCCCAATAGCGAACATGCTGTTTCGTTGAGTGAAGCTCCACTGGTCGGGCCGTATTGACCTTAACAAGGCTGCGTCTCGAAAACCTAAAACTTGCTGTGTAAATGCACGTGCCCCTCGCATTGAGTGTGATCGAGTAGTACCGTATAGAATCACGACATCGAGTTACGAATCAGTCATTTGGGGCTCCTGAGGCCAAATACGCATTAGCTAGCGTAACCTAATATCGCGTTTCTGTACGGTAGGTGAAGTGATGTAGAGCCTCAATCAAGCTGACTGCATAATCTCGATTTCCCGTTGATGGCGTAGAAGCGGAAAGGTTAGCGTTGCAAAACCCTTGTTAGTGCCAACTTGGGGGTCAAGTTCGGGGGCCAAATTTGGGGGCCAACTTCACCTACAGAGGCAAGCATCAAGCTGAAAGATTGACCGGCTGTGTAAGAACCTTTTGAGCAAATTTGCACACACGAATGAACTTATTCCTTGGTAGACCCCCTGTAGTATGGCAAAAACAAGGGTTACGCGCTCTTCTCGATGAAGCGCAATAGCACTACAACTAGAAATATTTTCATAGGAAAAAGAATTACAAGAAAAAACAGTAGACTAATTTGTAGGTATCTCAATTTTCCAGTCCCTAAAAGTAAACTTTATAAAGTTTAATATCACTAAGTTTGCTCGTGGTAAAGACCCCTGCTGATGTCTTACTACAGGGGGTCGACCGAGCATCACCGTAGTTTGCATTGACCTCGTGGATGATGCATGGCGATCTGGGAAACGGCTGGTACGCCCAAATATAATTTCTCCATGACATGCCCCCCTGCAGGGGGCTTTTCCAAATGTACCGTAGTAAGACTGCTGAGCAATAGACTTACTCCGGCGAGCATGTAGCCTTAAGTATCCCTTTCTCGCGATGAACTTTATGATTTCGTCCCAAACGACTTGCGATCATCACCTTCAAGATGCTGTTCCGAACATCAGCCCTCTCGGTGGCGGTGTTGAGTAGTGTACATCTCTCCAATGCGCTATCGATATCGACGCCCGACATTCCTTACAATAAGATTCGTGTCCGCCAGGCAGATGCCAAAAACCCAGACTCGAGTGCTTGCGGCTCTATTATCGACGATGTCAATGCTGGATACGCTTATCACTATGCGTATAATGCATACTCTTGTTTGACCAGTGTACCTTTCAACCCTGCTGTTGCTACTCGCTTCATCACGTACATCAACGACACCGTACAGTTTCAAAGCACTCTTGCATATCTCCGGGAACCTCCAGCTGGATATCAGCAGCCTGGTGTAGATATCCTGTCAGGATTAACGCAAATCCAGAACAATATTACGGCGCAAGTCTATAAGAACCAATATCAATTTGAGGTTGACGTACAGCACTTGCTGGATAGAGCCCATGACGGCCACTTGTATCTGAGAGGCGGCATTATGGCGGCTTTCTCCTTCCTCGCGCCGTATTCCATCACCGCTGCTTCACCGGATGGTGCAAGTCTACCGAAGCTTTACATCACAAATGACCTAGTAAAGAGCCGAGACGAAGGTTGGACGCCTTCCGCAATCGCTACAATCAACGAGATGGATGCTGTGGAGTACGTCACAAAGCTGGCAAGCATCAATGCCGTTGGTGGTATAGAACCAAATGCCGACTGGAACCAATTGTTCTACACACCTGCCTCGGCCATCCAGGGGTTTGGTGGTATCTGGGACAGTAGCGTACGCTTCTATCCAGGAGACGAGATTGCGATAGTCATGGAGAATGGGACCGACTACACTGATTACTGGCTTGCGCTCTGGAAGGAGCCTTACGAGACGGGACCACTCACAACTGGTGGAGATCTTTACAACTACTTCGTTCTGAATTTCTTGCCCGCCTCGTATAACCCGAGCGGAAATTTTTACAACCCAGCATATGCTCCCGCTGAAGATCTCGTGAACACGACTGAACCTGTTGCCGTGCCTACACCTCAGCAGTCTTGGAGTATCAGATCTAGCGGAGCATATCCCAATCCTGACGTTCGACAAGAGGGCCTCGCAATTGTCAGCGATGGCGTTGTTTCTGGCTACTTCCTACCACAGGTCAATGCTGCGACACTCAGCATCCCTTCGTTTGCACAGTACTCTGACTCCATCGGGGACTTCAGCGGTGCTGTATCAGCCTTCATCAGCAATACAACCAAACAAGGATTAAAGAGAGTTGTGATAGACCTTCAGCAGAACACCGGTGGTACCGTGGAGCTTGCCTTCAGCACCTTCAAGAGATTTTTCCCGAACGTGGATCCCTTTGCGGGAAGCAGGCGCAGAAACCATCATCTTGGAGGTATCATCGGCGAAGCATACACTTCGTACTTTAATAGTCTTAATCCTAGCGATCCTGGCTATGACGACTTTCTGGCTGCTGAATGGGTGGTAACGTCCAAACTCAACGCTGCAACGGGCCAAAACTTCACTAGGTGGACTGAATACACAGGACCTGTGCTAAGAAAAGGCGATTCCTTCTCTCTTACAGTATGTTTTCAACAAGGCCTTATGCAATAGGTAGATCTAACAGAGGCTAGGAGCGCTACAATCTTTCAAACTCGGCGTTCACTTCGGCTTTGTTCGAAGGCTGGGTGCCATTGGGTTATGCTCCTGAGAATCCCCTGAACTACACAACTCCACCATTCGCAGCTGAGAATATTGTCATAGTAAGTGTTATGGCTCATGGTCAATTACTTAAGGCTGACAAGTGGTAGTTGACAGATGGAGCTTGTTCATCCACATGCGCTCTTCTGGTCGAGATGTTCAAGCAGGCCGGAGTTCGAACCATTGCAGTAGGTGGACTTCCAGCCACCGGTCCGATGCAAGCTGTAGGAGGTATGTTCAAGAGTGCTGGAATACGCCACTATATCACCACTGACGCCCGTTCCTCTAGGAAATCGTGGTGCCGCAATTTACTCCGCCGATCGAATCGATTATGATCTCGGTATGATTCCTGCATTCAACGTCGACAGCGCAGCATTGGCCACGGTTCCTCGGCTTACCGCCAGTGGCTACCGAGATTCTGGTGTTTTCACAGCAGCCCTTGGCATTAACCTCAGGGACCAAATCCGACCAAACGATACAGAGCCGCTCCAATTCAAATACGAGGCTGCCGATTGCCGGATCTTCTTCACTCTAGCAAATGCCTTTAACTACACCCGCTTGTGGTCTGATGCTGTCACAGCCACTTTCGACGACAATTCAAAGTGTGTCTCAGGCTCGACAGGCTTTTCGAGCTCAAACAAGACTGCACCAAAACCTGCGCCAACCGCACCAGCTCCACTCAGTCTCGACATCGCCCAGCCTGATGCTGTACTAGACGGTGAGAACCTCAATGAGTCAGGCGGTCCGCAGAACGCAGGAGAGCTTGCACAGAGCTTCAGCATCGACTACTGCTCGCGCGATGGAACCTGTGCATTTCCCCACGTCCAGCGATGTGAAACTATCCCAGCGACCGTCTGCGGCGTCAGCGCAAATTACAAATTGTGTCTTCCACAGACACAAGACCCGAGAGTGTGTGACCCTACAAGTACAGAGTGGGAGGAAACCTTGATCGAGCCAGGGCGTGGTAATCTCAAGCGAAGAGCTTTGCCCTCCAGTCTGGTAGCGCCAACGAGGAGGCCTCCTCCTTCCACAAACGAGCCAGTGGGGGGAGCGCCCCCGATGGCCCCCAGGCCTAGCGTGACGAGTGGCAATGAACCGCAGTCACAATTCAAGAGGTATGGGCGATGTAGGCCGAAGAAAGGCAAGAACTTCATAATTCGGGGATGCCGTACAGGACAAGCACTTGAGGCGATGCAATTCATCTAGGCCAAGCTTTGTTGGGTAGTCAAAGTCTGTGGAGACTGCTGTATAGATTGTAACATTACTAGAAATATAATATATACACATCACTTCGACTCTTTTTGTGTTCTATCCATGCACGTTAAGGGTATTGGTAGATCAATTTAATCGATATATGCAAATTTTGCTCACCTACTTCTCCAAACCCATCCCACATCTCCCCCAACTTCTCCGGTATGCTCCAATTTGGACAGTGTCCCGCATCCAACTTCACCACATTTCCGTGCTTGCCCGTCGCCACTTTCACTACACCAACAAAAGCCTGCTGCCTCTCCGGACTTACGACAAGATATTATTCGCGAAAGATGTACGACACAGGAAATTCGTTGTACTCGGTCAGGTTGACGGGCTTGAGGAATGAGGTGCCGGAGTGGTGTGCGAGGTTGAGGTATGCTTTCGTTGAACCCCATCGCGAGGTCAATATTGGGACGATGAAACCGTCCACTAGGTAGGGGAGACCAAGGGTTTACGAGGATCTGACAGCCCTAGAGCTTCATAGGGTAAGGGTTCCTCCTCCCTATTCCCTTTCCCGTTTCCCTCGCCTCTAAATGCTAACATTGGCTTCTCTTCCGATAGGAAGTTCTCCCTCCTGAGCCTCCTCGTGGCTTCTGCGGCCTTTACCATGGCCGCTCCCGCCCCCAACGCTGAGGCTGCCAGCGCCGATTCTCGCGACATCTTCAAGCTGGAGAAACGATGCCAGGGTAACAAGCTATACTGCGATGGTCTAACTATTCGCTGTTGCGCCGGCTTCTGCTGCACCGACCACCATGGCGCTCATCGATACTGCGAGAAGTGCAAATAGAACGCGGTCAACAAGCACGAATTGTATGGAGGGCATGGCCTTACGATCATGCCCGGCTCCTTGAATGGGCTCGATGGATGATTCCGCTCAGGATGTAGACACACTCGTTGAAGAGCTGTAGGAGTAGGGTATACTTGGAATTGATAACACTCGTTCACATTAGTGAAGACTTTTAGAAGAGATAGGTCACAATAAAAGTGCAAAAAGGTGCCGAGTCGCAAGAAAAGTAACATGCAACAGCGGGGATTTGCCGTAGTGGTGAGTGGTTGCGCGTGCGTGAAGCGCTGCTTTGTTCCTGAACGATCGTCCAATTTAGCGCAAGCGACATGATGCAGCCGCCTAAAGTACATTAGTCTACAGTGACTGAATTTGAGATGTATATGTCTCTCGAAGGGAAGCAGAGTCTGATTTTGAGGTGAATATGTCTATCAGAAAGTAGCAGCGTTCGATAGTGGCACATAAAGGAGAGCGCAGGCAATTTCCCCGGTTCAATCTGGATATACGCCTTTCCCCATGTACTCAAATTCGCTCTTCCACATCGTGCCCAGAAACAAGGTTGCCTGCGATACGCTCTTGCACCTTGATAAAAGAAATTCAATCTCCAAGTCTAGCCTCGACAATCACTATGGTCTTGAAGTTGATTGTCAAATTGCATCGTGACCTCGGCGCCATGTAATTGCCAGGATCAAACGAAGCGCTGACACCATCCTTCGTAAAAGCTGGGCTGAGCTCCCTATGTCTACCATCTATGCCTTTGAGATCAAACCTGCTATGCACCACGTGATTCTGTCAGTCTGATCAAAGCAGATTCAATCTGTCTCGTTCTCAATACATCCTGAAGACCCCGTGGAATATCTTTCTCTATATCTAAACATTATCTCTTAGCGTGGTTGGGATGTACTTTGGTAAAGGTGCGCAAGATTGATGGGGTGGCCCACTTGCTTGTGAGGCCCGCTCGCTTGTAAACTACGTTAGAGATTATGACAGGCAATCGGTTACCACGAGCTTAGTCGGTACTATGTTTCCCACAACATTCCATGAGCGCTAAGAACATCTTGTCTCCCGTCTTCAAGCCTTGAGTCCGGCCCTCTCATCCCACATCCAACCTGATCTTGAGAGCATGTCCTGCTACAGGATCATGACGCAATCACGCACATCAGTGACGGATTGGAGGGATTGATGAAGGTCCTTATCATCTAAACTTGCGAAAACGCGATCACGTGCTTCTCTTCAACTTTGGGTGTTCAAATAGCCAGATGATCGCTTGATTGAGCCAAAGTACAAGTGCTCAGTTCAAGCACTCACAAACGACACCTTCGCCCCATTGAGACTCTCCATATTGAGCTTCATATTCTCCACATACTCCTCAACCTTGTCTTCATTCCTAATCTCATCATGCGCGAAAAGCATACGTACGAAAGTGTACGCGACCCAGAATAGCGCGAGTTGCTGTGCGGGACAGTGCCGTGCTCCGCCGCCAAATGGAAGAAACTCCCAAGTGGAACGTACGTCCGTCCAGCGCTCTGGCCGGAAAGCTTCAGGATCGGGTCCGAAGATGGACATGTCACGGTGCATGGTGAAAAAGTTGATAGAGATTGTGTCTCCTGGAACGACATAGATGGGAGCATCGCCGGATTGGCCGCCGCCGGTGGGGAGGGTGGTGGCAGTGAGGCAGGTGCGGGCTTGGGATGCGACTGGCGGAAGGAGACGCATAGCTATCTTTGTTCAGTGTTGTTCTACTAGCACGAGTGAGAAGCTTGGGGACTTTACCTTCGTTGATGACGTGCTGAATATAACGCAGACTTTTCAACTTTTCAAAAGATAGTTCTTCCTTGTTCAAGCCCTGGACCTCGTCCTTGCATCTCCTCCATATATTTGGATGCCGAGCAAGCAAGAAGAAGAGATTCGTCAATGCCACGGCAGGCGTGTCGCGACCGGCGAAGAAGACATTGAGCAGCTGGCTGGTAAGATCCGAGCGGTCCGTCGTTTCTTTGGCAAGCTCGTAGACGAGTATTGTCTTTCTTAAACTGTCCTTTCTGTGCTCCTCTTGCTGATCGAGCGCGCGATCCACATGCCGTCTAGTATACTCTTTGATGGTCGCACAGCTCTCTAGAAATTCACGATCACGCATGATGAGAAACTTCATTTTTCCTAGAATAACACGAATACCTACGCCTTTTTGCGCAGCGTTGAAAGCATCCATGAACTTTTGCGGATCAATAGGCGAGTTCGGTAGCAATGAGTCGAAGCTCTCGCCAAAGATGAATTCTGAGCTTGCGTCTAGAATCTTTGACCAGCGTCAGCGAAGTTTGAAATGATCGTCCAGCCGGCATTACCAATTTGTCAAATAATGGTTGTAGATCTACAGCGCTTGTGTCTTGTGGTAGTAACGCTAGTAGCCGCTCAACATGCTTTTCAAACATGCCTCTATCCGCAATCTGGCTGCGCGTAAATGCGGGCCGCATGAGGCTTCTTCCGTGCTCCCAAATCTTGCCATCGTTCGAAATAATGCCCTTTCCGACCATGGCTTCTGCGGGTTTTCTCATGGGTCCAACGCCAAATTTCTCGTGCTGGAAAGAAAGCACGGTTTGGACATTGCGTGGAGAGACCGTCGTGATCACGCGTCGACCGAAAGGGAAGGACTGGAATGTGTGACCATAAAGGCGAGTTTGTGTCTGATTGTCGCGCATACGGCAATGATCTGTCATTGACTTGAAGGTTGCGGCCACCGTGTCGAGGCCGAAGAAGGGATCTCGTGAAGGGAGTGTCTTGGGAGAAGCACAGCCATGTCTTGATGATGCATTGCTGAATGTGTAATAGTTGTAAAGACGACCCAAGCTGAATCGAAGCAAAGAGGGAATGAACAGAGCGGCAACTGCTGGGAGAAGGAAGCTCATTGTTCCTTAGGTGTGCCTCATCGTCCAGAAAAGGCCACAAGATTTTCTTCCTTCACGCCAGTTGAGTTCCTTTGTGGAGCGGGGCTTGAGGTCGATTCAGGTGTGATCAACAGTGGCACAGTGGGTGCTTTCTCGGGGTCCGAGCAGACCACAAGAAGCACTACTGTGCCACACCCATACCGCTTCTTCTAATGTTGAGCAGGCACGCTACCAGAATATTTATTCTGACGCACAATTCTTTGCCGCTCGGCCTCGGTAGGAAAATTAAAGAGAATAGTGGAGCGAAAAGCTCAAACGCAAGTCTTGAATTGGTTCAGTGTTGCTGCCCGGTTGGGCTAGCTTACCTGTTCAGCACGCAGCTTGACTGGAACAAGCTTCTCTACGTTCCAGGATTCATACTATGTATACTCGGACTAGGCTTCGTGTAAGTGACTGGGAGCAGGATTCAACGATCCATCACAGCTGATTTCGCCGCAGAGTCGTCGGGGTGGCCATTCGAAAATTAGTCGAGTTCTACGTCGTCAGTGACAGAATCTCAAAGAGCCATCAGATCCAGTGTAAGTTTCAGCTGCTCCAATCTGTCTGCCAAAACATGCTGATGTCATGTACGCAGACGAGCTGGCCCCAACAATGTACTGGACCATTCCAGAAACCTGTATCGCAGTAGTTGGTGCGTGTCTACCAACGCTTCGACCCCTCTTCTGCGGCTGGTCGCCAGAGTCTGTCCTTGGTTCTGTAAGGTCCGCCCTTTCACTGAACTCTTTGTCGAGCAGGCACAGTAGACCCACAAACTCTACTGTGAATCTTTCGCGGAGTGGTGACCCGAATAGCCTGGATATACCGCCCGTGCTGCTGGTTAGTCCGTCTAAGGCACAGAAGAAGGAACTTGATAGTCAGACTTCCGTGATTTCAGCCGATGATGAGCTCGCCACCTCGGCCACTGAGTCGCGATTGGGCGCTACAGGAGCTTCTTGCTCCTACTTCAGTAGAATGTCTCGCTCGAGACGGCAGGCGACTTGGTGACAACCTTCCATCTTCATTCACTTGTTAATAAGCATCTAGCACAAGAAATCATTATTCAACCTCGATAGGAAGCGTAGAGTTCTCAAGTCTTGCTACAGAGCTTAGGACTAACTAGCTAATAGACTTTTTTAACAGCAAGGTAATGTCCGCTCAAGCCATCGAGGTAAAGATTTGTGTCGCTAGGTCAGGACATTTCAAATTTGAAGTTTTTCTTATTCTTAACGCGATACCAGACTTCTTAAGGTGCAGCGTCAGCAACACATTCTTCACTCAAAGTACGTCTACATCTTATATGTACCCAAAAAATAGCCCCCACTAACGCTTATCAGAATCCTCACTGGCTCGGCATGCGAAGCCATGCACACCTAGTCCAGCGCCCAGTCTAAGACAAAAGAGCTGCAAAGGTTGCACAAAAGCTAAAGCCAAGTGCCGCCTACAGCGTCCTGAATGTGGGATGGGGGAGAGGAAGGGCTTGGTGTGTGATGATGGCGTTCCCATGACGAGAAGCATAAGGACGCAACGTACAGAAGATAGAGGCAGGAGATCGAGCAGACGCACGGCCGCTTCGTGTCAAGCGAACGAGATCAAAGTTCTTGGAATTCGTTCTGTTGAGACGAGCCAGGAGGCAACATATGTCACATAACTCCAGTCTTGGCATCTATCTGTACCTAGCCTGATAGCTAGCCCGATAGTCTCCTTATCACATATACATATCATAGGTCAGATCATTCCACAACATAGGCAATAAAAAAAAATCTACTCTTGTAAACAAGAGACAAAAACATACAACAGCGGGGATTCCCCAGTGGTCACCCACCTGAGTACTAGTCCGCCGGTACACTGCTTAAATATGGCTGAGCGAACGGGAAGCCTTGTTCTCAGTGTCCTATGGTCGTATGTGACAGTTGTATCTAATACTTGGCTATATGACCTAAGTGTTAATTATCCAAATTATACACATAATATTCTTATGAGTTGTATGAAATAATATCAAGTATAATCCTCGCGTCTAGCTGATGTGATTGACGAACCTTGGGCGCGGCGGAACGGCATAGAGCATGATACCAATTCCGGCTCTTTTTTCCATCCATTACGATGACGACTTGCCATCTCGCTCTTAACTCATGCGATATATCCTGGCGAGTAGCATCGCGGTTTTTGCCCTGCGGTTTGGCAATGGATACGTGCGAGTTCACAAACTACTTTAATACAGGTACATAGCTCATTTTTCTGTTCATCCCGACTACAATGACTGACACTTGGGCACCACGCTGTCTAGATGAATACAAGATATGTTCTATACCGATCGGAGAGAAATTTCATTGTGGCCATAATGAACGGGAAGACTGGCGTCAGACCTACCACCTAGACCCTAGCAATACTGTCGTTCATATTTCATTGTGTGAGGTCACAAAATATGCAGTCGGCGTGCAATTGAGACTCATGCAGGTACCGCAGCGACATAGATGGACTTACAAATATGACGAAGAACACTTCTAGGAAGTTCTTTGATTTATTTCGCACAGTGGCCCCAGCAGTCATTGACATACGAGATGGAGAAGCTTTGAAAAAGTCATCAAGAACAACTAATGCTTCTTTCGAGCTGGAGAATATTCTACTCACAGTTCTTGTAGACCAAGTACCGTAAGCATTTTCGAACTCAATTATATGAGGCGGACGTTTGTGAGGCCATATTATGTACTTTCCCATTCATGAAGTGTATATATTCACCACCATTGTCAGTTAGAATCATTGGCGCATATGGTTAGGTGACTGACTTCAGGAAAGGCAATAACGGGGCAAATTCACCCCTGATTCCAGAAAGTACCCAAGAGCCCTACATCTGCCAGCACATGCAGTGCGATGCGTTTGTTGATACGTGTTGCAAAAGCTCCGATATTCGTTCAAAAGGCTATGCTTGTGAGACTCTGTAGTGTGTCTGACACCCAAGTGATTGGCCACTTCGCATCGGCATACCGATTACACTTCCCTGGTCTTCCAATGCGGCCCGGCGACACAGCCAATAGTTATCCCATGATCTCCCCTGTTTTACCGGTCGCCACGAACTTTGTTGGTAAGATTCGCAGCCCGAAAGTGAAGGACGACAAGGCTGGCCAATTCCATGTCAGCACCCACGAGGCTGAACATGCCGTCCGACTGACAGCTCAGAGAAATCATGCAACCCCGCGTCTTTCAAATGCCATGCCAGCGCATTCATATTTGAGCCTCATTGCTCATGCCTGCCTCTTTCGGGGTTAAATGATAGTTGATGGAAGGACGATTGAGAATATTCCAGTGATCGCCAGTACCACCAGCGAGCGGAAATGTCAATCAGTGATAACTCGACCATTTCGCCAGGCGGAGATAATGATGCTAGCTACCAATTGCTTGACGAAAAGTCAGATAGCGATGGTGGTGATATCTCAGCCTCACCCTACGACACATCGTATGTCTCACTCCCAATTGCCTCCCAAACACACCAATCCATTGAACATCGTTAACAACTCTCCTTCCAGCCCATACGCGGACAAAAATATCGTTTCCCTAACCATTGGCCATACCGCCACCCCCTTTACAATCCACTACACCATCCTCTCCCGCAGCCCCATTCTCGCATCAAAATGCTCCGTCGACTACACCAAACGCACCAACCTCTCCCTCCGCGATCTCGACGATTCAACAGCGCATGTACTCATCCACTATCTCTACACAAATACATACCAATTCCTCTCCTTGCCCAAGGATGATAAGTCTCCCACAAATTACCACTCCTACAAACTCAGCACAACAACATACACTGCCGCGTCGCGCTACGCCCTCCCAGGCCTTGCCACCCTCGCAAAACAGCGCATCATCTCTTTGGGCGAAGACATACCCATCGCAACTATCCTCAGCGTTGCGCGGGACTTCGCGTTCCCAGGCTTACCAGAGGAAGATAAATGGTACATTGCGTATCTGGAAGACATCGTGCACAGTGCAATGGCCGATGATGTCGGGGCATTGCGAGCACCCGAGGTTCTCTCCGTGTTGGAGGGAGGAGGCAGGGTTTCGAGTGTGGTGTGGGGCGTTGTGATCAGTAGTTTTGCTGGAGTAAAGGGGAAAGAGGACGGAGAGGGTGTTCAGACTCCGAGGGGCGAGAAGGTGGCAGCGCATTTGGGGTTTGATTCGATCGAACCTATTGTTGTGGATATGCCTTCACATACTGCTGATGTTGAAGGCGAGCATGAAAGCCGTGGTGAGAAGAATGATGGGTCGATGCGGGAAATGAAACAAAGTGAGGAGCAGGATGTGGGTGGACAAAGTCCCACGCCTACGGGAGCTCCTACTCCCAGTACTGGCTCTGCGCTCAGCCCTCCTAAATCTCATAAGCGCTCTGACTCAGCCATTGTTGTCGATGCGATTCCCCCAACGGTTCAGGAGGATGCGCCGAAAGAGGAAACATCACCTGTGGTGATGCCAGTTGAGGGTGAGAAGACAAACGGGGTGGCGGGTAAAAAGGGTAAGAAAAAGAAGAAGAACAGTATTATGTTCTAACGGCAGGCGTGGAGTCTTTAGCCAAATTATGGAGTTAGTGCGACGTAAAATAAAACTACCTACATACTGTAGCATGAGATAAGTCCAATACATAAGACAAAGAATGGAAATTCACTGTGCTTTGGTCAAAATATCCCCTTCAGACAGTTGTTAATACTGGTAACTACCAAACTAGAACGGCACCTCCAGCCTTCCTCTCTTCCATTCCTCTTTCTCTCGTTCCCTTTCCTTCTCCGCCTCTCTGCCACTCTCATCTCCACTCCTCTCATCCTCACTAGGCCCCTTCTCCTCAACCATCACCCCCGCATCGCTGCTCGGTCGTCTCCCACCGCTCATTCTCCTTCCTCCGCTACTTCCTCCATCACTGTATGTCGGGCTCAAACTCCTCAGTCGGTTCACAGGCACACGTTCCTGCAGGCGGCTTGCAGCAGTAGGATCTAGCTCTGCAATTGCAACGGGGGTTGCAATGGAAAGCAATTCACCCACTGCGCCCAAAGGTTGTTTTAGGCTACTAGGCGAGGTTTCTGTGAGTGGTATATTCTGTTGGTCTGGTACGGAAGGTGGGGTGTTGGGCATGAAATCTGGAGGTAAAGCTTCGATTTCGCCCAACCAGCGACGAACGAGGTACTGTTTACACCGGCTCCATGCGCCAAACTCTTCGGTCGCGGGGTCGTATTTATTGGTGAGTCTAATTTTGTCGGCACTGAACCAAGAGGTGATAAGCGTCCACTTGACAGCATTCCACCAGCCAATGGGAATGATGCCTGGACGTGGGCCTTTTCGACTCCAGAGTGCAGAATGTTCAGTGGCAAGTTCATGATAGAGCGCTTCGTAGACACCTCTGCGGAGAGGGTTCTGGCGCTGTGTTGAGAGATTGTGTTTTACGGCGTACCAGAGGATGAGGACGGCACAAAGGATAGGGACGGAGACGATGAACCACCATTTGAGAGGTGGGTTGTTTTCTTCTTGTGAGAAGATGTCGACGTTCATGCCAAAGAAGCCTACTGTAAAGGTCAAGGGCAGAAAGATGAATGTGATCCAGGATAAACGCCACATCGAGAGGCCAAGTTGCAGGGAGTGTCGTGCATCTCTGATTCCAACTGACTTATCTGTAACATCGAATTAGCATCGATCGAGCCTGATCACGATCGTTTTCGCTTACACATGAGATCTGAAAGTCCGCTTGTAGGCGCAATAATGTCACGATCCCACTGGCCAGTAAGCTTGTCAAACTCTTCAGGGACCGTTCCTAGCCATGGCTCGTTGACATCTTTCGGTCCTCCTGATACTAAATCGTGTAGATGTGCCACCATTTCCTTCACGATGTCTGCGTGGATATAGATCAAACGCTCAACCTTCAGCCACTGCGCACTATTCTTCCACAACTCAGGAGCTCGCGACTCATCGGCAGGGTTGTCGTAGACTAGATGCATATGATTAGCAGAATACTTGAAACGGATTTAGCATACTCACTCTTATCCTCAAGAATACCCACATGTGTTTCACACGCGCTCACAAACCTATCCCAATTATATGCCACGGCCTTGAATATATCCTTCAAGATGAAATCCATACACTCTGTCGCCATGGTCTCATCGTTCTCCATTTCCTCCCTGGGAAGATAAAATGTCAGTCTACGCCATCTCGACTCGATCTCCTGTCGAGCCCCAATCAAAGTATCCTTGACTGAGCCGCTTTGCGAGTTCTCAAAAATGATGATAGTATTGCCATTGTCGAGCGTTCGTAGCTTTGGAATATACTTCTCCTTCTGCTCGTTGGCATCGACATTGCCATAAGACTTCTTGAGGCGCATGTATTCTTCCCAGGCTTCTTCATTGTATGGATTTGGTATATCGGGATCAACAGCTTGGCCAGGTCGACCATTCCCTTTTTGTACGTAAACGGACAAGCGTTGCACATAGACATCGTGACCATAGCCAGGCTGGTCATTTTCATCATAGTCATTGAGTTCCATCATAGGCCTCGCACCAGGAACATCTACCGTACGTTTGGGGAAATGCTTCAAGTAGTCGCAACCAAAAGCAGCTCGAGTGATGCCTCTCCATGGGTCTCGCTGAGCTCTGAAAGTCTTGCCTCGAAGTACTGGCTTGCCACCTCGCAACTGTGGCTGTTCGTACCTTGCCCAGCGACCAAATGTTGTGCCTACGAGATCATCGCTGGCATCTATGTGAAATTTGCGCAGCAGGAAGCGTGTTGCCCATTTCGCGTTCTGTACGTGTATAATTCTCAGAGCCGCCTGAGCTGACAGATCCTCCTTGCGATAGAATTTTCGTAGCCCATCGATATCGCTAAACTCTTGCGCAAACACCTTCTGTTTACCATTTCTTGTATGTTCTTTTGCGACATAATCAATCAACAGAACGCGCCCCTGATTCCAAGTATCCTTTCCCCAAGCTGTCTTCCACTCCAAATTCGGGCTATGTTTACGCTTGTGATTAGACGTGCTTTTCCGATGTTCGCGCGCCGAGGACTGGGAGTCTGTGTGCTGGAAGGTTGGGCGCTCATACGCGCTGAAAGATCGAGATGGTGCTGCGACTTGTTAGCCCCTGCACGCCATTCCAAGTCGTGTACCCACCAACATACCATTCATCTGCGTCGGGCTAGGGCTAGGGTACGGAGGTTCGCCCGCCGCTGTATCTTCGACCGTGATAGGGGTGGGAGGATCTGACCTCGACCGCTGAAGGGCCGACATGATGTTCTTATGCTATCCCCAAGTCGGCTCTTAACGTAAACGAAGCTTAGCACAAAAGCTTGATTCTGATGGGCAGTCGCGAATGAGCCGTTGAAGTTGAATTTGCAAAAACCTCAGCAAACAACTACAGTTCGCATGCCCAACGGTCATGTAGCTTATATGCAGGTCACAGCGCGTCGGAAACCTTGCCATCTTGAATCTTGGAGGCCTGATGATGGCGCAGGATGGATGTGGGGACGTGATCATGAGGCTCTGTCATCCGCACCCGCAATCGCACCGCCACCATCGCGTCTCGCGGCACCGTCTTTTTCGGGCCGTTAGTTAGCTCAGCTCTAAGTTGACTTCACGCCTCGCCTCGTTTTGACCTCAGAGACAGGCGAATTACGTATGTAAAGGGTACATGATGATATTCATTTAGGGAAAAGGTTTTCAATCACGTCCTTTGGCAAACGGTGCATACTAACTAGGCAGAAATGCGAGTCGTACATGTTGGTGACAGACAAGGTGTCCCTGACCAGTTCAATCAGCTTACAATTTCATAGCACAAGGCGCACAAGGCACTCCGGTAATCAAAGTCACAATCAGCCCCTAGGAGGGCAATTCAATGCTTTATCCATAGCTTTCTTCGACCCTTGCACATTTACGCATTAAGCTGGATAACAGGAATGTAGCTGAAGGGGTGTAAGCACAATGAGTGAGATGCGCCAGACAATGAAAACAACGATTTCATGGTTTGATCATATCGAAAATAGCGTATTGACGTATTAAACTATCTAGCAATATATTTAATCTACACGCGTACCATATAAAGCAAAAATTAGAGAATGTTTATTTTGGTACTCTGACTCCAAATTTATATAACGATAAAGCACATTAGCTATTATGTATTAGATTTACACTTGAAGGGAGTTATAGTTCGCTATTATATACTAAGAAAGGTCATTACTAGTGTAAGGTCAACGAGGCAGCAATTTGAGGCATATATGTTGCTGACAGGCAATTAACCCGCCGATAAACCTGATAGGATATAGTCAAGTCATAAATGCACAACACGAGGCGTAAGAGGTCGTAGTTAGCCTTGAGACGAATAAATAATGTTGGACCTATCCCTTCTTCGAGCACTGCATATCTGTGTAAATGGGCTCATAAATGCCACATAAGAGAGTATGGCCTCCTCGGCGATCGGCACGCGGAAGCTTCCGTTGAGCCGCATTCTGATAGTCATTTGAAGCTCTGGTATTCATAATGCCACCTGTCCTGGTCTTGAGCAAAAGTGAGGAAGATACACTCTTCGAAAAACTCAAAGTCGGTCAGTATAATCGGGACTTAGTTCATTGCAACCATTGAAATGCCTCGCGTGAGCCTTCCTGTTAGCACAGTTTGGTTCTATTCTTGAATCATCGCTGAGCTTTCCAGTCTGATACAATGCTTAGATTCTGGCAATCTCGACCTGTGTTCACCAATGTCCTGTAAAGCTGCTTCCTCAGCCCCTCCGTTTCGATTAACACTACTCACCACCATACTGGGAAGTAGCCCAATTTCGAGACAGCACTTTAAACTTTAGTCTAGTCTCCTCATCAAGTAGGTATTGCACCAAAAAAATACCCATAGCCATGTGTCTTTTTAAGTATCTGAGTAGTTCTCCAGCCTTCATCATTTCGTTCACCACAATTAGCGACAAGCCGCACTATCAAATATATGTCAATTCAAATATATGCCAATTCGCCGACTCCATCAACAGACCTTTTGCTGGAAATCAAAACCACCATAGTCTACCTCAAAGGCCTTCTACCTGCCAAATCACCTCCCAATTGACACTGTCTCTAATATTAATACGAGTTGATCGCTGTCAGTCATATTGATGCTTCGCTCATTGCTACAAGCTCACGGACGATTGTCAGATATCCCTTCTCTCTTGCGAATTGTATAGCCCGATTATACTGCCCTTCGTAGGGGCCGTGGATACTGACACCAGCGTCTAGAAGCAACTTGACGGTATCAAGGCGGCCATTCTCTGCGGCGCCTTCCAACGCAGTTCGTCCGTTGACTCTAGCCGCCGGCGCATCGATGTCTGCACCACGTTTCAAGAGCATAAGAACGATTTCAGGGTTCCCATTCATAGCGGCGAACTGGAGGGCAGTACCTCCGTTATGCCATGCCGGTGGCGCGTTGACATCCACATTGTGATCCAAGAGCAACTGCGCAATTGCCAGTTTTCCTGCCTCGCAAGCTGCCTGTAGTGGCGACCTCGAGATCGCTCCCTTAGGATGTGCATTCGGATTAGCTCCATATTGTATGAGTACAGTGACAAGTGAGACGTCCCCGAGACCTGCGGCTGCAACAAGCGCTGTCCTTGTGCCACCGTAAGGGCGAGACAGTTCGAATTTATCATTTGGGTCTGCTCCCGCTCGTAAAAGTAATTCTATAATCTCTGTAGCTGGTCCACTGAAATGCATAATTGCGGAACCGAGAGCTGTTTTAGTGTGCGATCTTTTATTGGGTTTTATGCCATTCGAAAGAAGGAGCTTCACCATATCTGTTGACCTCTGCCAGACTGCTTTGCATAAAGCCTCGTAGCCGAAGGTTTCTCCATCCTTGTAGCCATTTTGTGAGCGAAACGTTAACATCCTCACTAGTGAAAAGTTTCTGTGTTCTACTGCCTCTACGAGAGCTGTCGAGTCAAGCATGTCTGCGCCTTGGATAACAACCAAATCAAATATCTGCTGATTATTTCCACGAATAGCCAGCGTCAAGGCAGAACAACCCCAAATTTTCGCTTGAGGATTGTTGATGTCAGCTCCGGCCTGAAGAAGCATCATAGCTATCTCGAAATCATCCTGCTTGATAGCTAGTTGCAGTGGCGGTTCAATCCCCCTAAAAATATCGTTGTAATCTTGTTGAAAGAGATAGTCGTTCAAGCCGAGCGGGCTGACCTCGGGGTCAGCGCCGCTGTCGAGTAATATCCGAACTAACGAAGATTGTTTCGTTTGGACCGCTGCTTGAAGCGGCGTTATAACAGTCTTTCCATCGCATGCGCTGTCACTGATTGGGCTTCCAGCTTCTAAAAGCATAGCGACCATCTCTAGGTTTCTTTTCCGAACCGCATATATAAGAGCTAGGGTACCATGGAAGCCTTCTCCTTGTTCCAGGAGACTTTTGACAATTTCACAATTCCCAAACCCTGCTGCCGCAACTAGCAATGGAGTTTCTTTGGGATGAGCTCTCTCTGCACCACAACACTTTGCGCGCGAAAAGGTATACTCATCCTCATCTTCGTCTTCATCTTCATGTTCGCTCTCTTCTGCCCTTTCCTCAATAGATTGAAGTGTTCGCAAGTCAAAAAGTCTTTTGATAATCGGCTCGTGACTGCATTTGAAGGCCTGAACAAGTAGGTTTGAGCCCACCTTAACTCCTGCACCGAGCACGAGATCAAGCATTTCAAGGTCTCCAGACAATACCGCAGCTCTAGCTGCTGGTTTCAGTTTATCGGCGAAAAAAGTGTCGCGTCGACCTGCAAGTAGAAGTTGCTGGACAATCTTGTAATCTCCCGACGGAATCGCCTCGCAAATTGCCAAGCTCAGTGTAGAACTGTCATACTGGTTGGTGCTGGATTCGAATAGGAAGCGGAACATTCTACTATCTGCTGATTGGACCGCTTGAACCAAGGCAGAACTTTGTGTACGAGAATCATTACACATTGTAATGGCATGAAGTGTAAATTTGACGACTTCCTCCTTTGCTTCGAAGATGGCGTTGGCCAACGCAAAGCAACCAGGCCGTGCACCTGCTGCATGAAGTAACTCCAACAATGGCAAACAGCCAGTCAACGCTGCGTTATCGAACGGACGAACACGTCGATAATCTTCGATGTCCGCACTGGGGCAGTAGTGTTTAGAAAGACCGTTGGGATCTGCGCCCGCACCGAGAAGGAGTTGAACTATGGACAGACTTTTGCTCCTTGCAAAGGTGGGTCTTCTCTCGAAATTACTAATTGCGATACCTAAAGGAAGCTTTTCGAAACCGTCAATTAAGTTCACATTAGCCCCTTTTTTTAGAAGGAAGCGTATCACGCTTTCGTCACCGTGTCGAACTGCCTCAGCAAGCGGGATGTGGCGCACAGTTGAAGGACCGTGGACCAGAGCTCCACTTTGCATCAAAGTTTCAACTAATTGCAAAGCCGATTCATCTTCGTCTTCTTCTGATGCAGCGAAACTTCTTCGAGCGGCTTGCACAATAGCAACTACCATTGGACAGGCGAGCTCGTCATCGTAATAATAATGCGTTTTTTTGCTCAGCTTATTTGGATCAGCTCCAGCTGCAAGCAAGAGACGCACGAGCTCGAGGTTTCCGCCCGCACAAGCTGATCCTAGAGCTGTAGTGGCAATGGATGTGAATGAATCTAAGCGGTCGGTGTAGCTAATGTTAGGGTTGCAGCCTAAGTCGATGAATATTTTGATGATATCTATGTTCTGCCCATCTAGGGCATAGGGATACAGCGCTTCCAAGGTGGATTCAGCAGTAGGTCCTCCAACCGAGAGTAGTTGACGTAGAAGGGGGGCGTTTTTCTCTTCTTCAAGCCAGTTTATGATATTCTTACGGATGTCAAGATCTGCAGAATTCAGGAAATTGTTAGAGGCAAGGAAAATCATGGACTGAAGGGCCCTAAAAGCCTCAATATTCCCCGGTAGTGTTTGTAATAATTCAAGGCCTCCGCGGAGATCTTCCCCGGTGTCGTTCCTTATTTCAGGAGTCCTTGTTCCAGTAGTCGACCTTGGACGAGCAGTAGAATTTGCTTTAGGTGGCCAATGTGGCAATTCAAGAAGTTTCGGCATTTCGTTGAAATGGATCGAGTGAACAGCGGGGGGCTTAGAATGAGACGCTGGGTAGGTAGTATTGCGACCCTCCCGACTGACTAACAAGCCATCAGTACCCAATTCGTCAAGTTTTCTACCAGCTGTAAAGAAGGTGTATGGATAAGGCCTATACTGATGCAAAAAGACATTCGGAATACGACCGACCTTGATATAGGAGAGATGCAAAGTACTGCGATATGAGCAGATCTCCGAAGAGGTTCGAGCTACTCCCAATTGGTATCGGCGTGGCAATGGTTACTCCATTAGGTGTTTGAAGCTCACTAGCTTTAGTACACTCAATTGGAGCTTGCGATCCATAGTACTCCGTTGAAAACTGACCATGGTCATAGCTTGTAAGATTGGTCTCGCAGCGAGTCTGTTGATAACGCCCGATGCCACGCTTGACCTTCTTTGCGGGCATGAGCACACCTTCAAGAAAGATATCACTCTCTTTGCCTTCTCTTTTCCTCGCGAGGACCTTATGCCTGATTGGCTTCCACTCTTCTTCCGTTAAATTTTTACGAAACTTCCACATTTTGAAGTACTTTTCATATTGAGATTTGCTTGTGCAATCGTCAGATCCCAAACCGTTATGGACTAATGATAACATACGTAGTGTTAAATCCATGGAAGTGCTTCATCTCCTCCTGTACATATTTGAGCCCTTTCTGCTCAATGCAGTAAAGTTGTCTGATGGTTTCCTTGTGGCGATTCCAGTCCGCTTCGGGTAGGATCGACATGGTAGATAATGAAAAAAGTGTGAAAAGAGGGGAAGTTTTGTGTTGTAAGATTGTAGACGTCTTCACATTGTAGACGAGGAAAATGATTCTTATGCTACGTCAATCACAAAAATGAACTCTGGTCGCTAAGAAACCTACGTTTCGCCGTCTTGACCGCTGTTCGACTGTTACCAAAATCTGTGCCAAGGACTGGAGGACCGGTCAGCCCTTTCGACTCCCATTGGCGAACAACATCTTGTATGCAACCATTGGGCGCCTCAATACCAACCAACCAACCAAAGCAAGTGACAGCCCAGTTCCAACCCATACTGTAGTTACGGCGCAGCAAACGACGGCAACCTAAATGCAACTTGCCAAAATCTGGCTGCAGCCAGCACGCCGCTCCTAGCACCGTCGTCACCAATCGATCTGCATGGCGCTATATTATTTACGCACACTGCCCCTCTCCCTCTCTGCAAGAGACGGGCGCAGCCCCTGCAGATCCCTTGTGTCTGCCAAAATCTGGCAGGGGTATAATTGATGGTGAGAAGACTGCAGGCAGGCCTACCAATGAAGATGGCGGATTGGTGGTGCGACACCTCTGAATCCCTTAAGAGAACCGTGCGCTCCTTGACGCACTCATGTCCCTGCCTTGCCCGGCTAGAGTTGAGGATAGAATCTTGGAGGCACCATAATCTTACAAAACGTGGGATACCGAGATGCAGGTTGTAGACAGTACCAGAATCTGAACGCAAGATAGGTATATAGCATCAAAGATCAAGACTGCCAGTAACGAGTATCTCTGAATGAGTTTTCGAATACTACTCGAGTGTTGCGATGTCTCTATCATCTGAATCCATCATTGCACTCGTAACATTACTTTTCACCATTCCTCCGTCACTTCTGATAATTTGGAAAATTTGCCGTAGACGATCACATACCCCTACCATTGCCAGCGTTATTCCACCACGACATAGTGCTTCTCAAAAACATAACGACCATTATTCACCAAGCTACCGATTTACTCGCTGGAGTGCGAGGACTTCAATACGCGTAGAAAGCCTTGTAGTGACTGGCGAGCCTTTCCGTAAGCACCATGAGCCGACGCTCGATATGTGGCTAAGATCGATAGCAATCGTCGCCTCAGTGGCTCCATCATACGTAACATCATCAGAACGCGCCGGAGCGACGCCGGCACCGAGTCAAACAAGAATATTGGAAGTTGTCTAAGGATAACAACCTAATGCACAAGGTGACGGCGGCTGAGGGCGAATGCGGTCAGACCAGACTCGTCGATTCAAATCAATCCGAGGAGCCCTCAGCAGAAGAAGAATAAAAACACAACAAGGATAACACAGCTTGAGGAAGTATTCAAGTACCCAAGAAAGGCTATTGTAGGGCTTGGGAGAATTGGTAGGAGTAAAGAGGTTGCACATAGGATGCCTCTAGGGGATTTGGAGAATTTGGAACCTTACTAGAGGTACAGTTGTTGCTTTAGGCTGTATGAGCTGGGTCGTAGCGATACTTAGAACGTAATGCAAGCGCAGTGAGCTTGAGGTCGCCCAGGCGTTTTCTTGCTTTCTTCGTTTTCCAATCCCCAGACTGTCTATCCCACGCTGCGTGATACGGCACCGGACACTAGGAATGCTGTCAGCCATGTAAGTACAGGCAGGTACAGAGAAGTGTTGAGGCTCGTGGCCGACTCAAGATAGGGGAAAGCAAGCTGAACAGGCTGAAACGCCCTAAACAGACACTTGTGATGGCTGTGTAGTGTGATGTTTCCTTCAGAATTGAAAACACAGAATTTCGGGCGTAATTTACAGCCGATTCTTTCGGTGCACAACACAACAGGCGCACCATAACTTCGGCATCCATCTCCTGCGCGCACATTTTCAGGTGCCTGAAGGCTGTTTACTGTACGGCATTCAAGCTCAAGTCTCGGGCAAGTCTGCATCCTGCTGGATAATCTCGCGGGGAAGATCTAGTAAGTTTTTTATAGGCAAAACTTGGTTTCAACTAAAAGAACTCTGTATATTTTCCGTAGGGTAAAGATGAAATTATTCCCGGATGTGTTTAAATCAATTGGTCTGTATCACCAGTACCTTAGATTCCGAAGACGTCATGTTAAGCCTCACGAAACGCATGCGCCTAATCCCGATGCTGGCTCCACTTCCACTCCCTGATAACTGATTATGACTATTTGCAGGGTTCGTAAACCACTACTATTTTGATACAGTACTTGCGAACATCAGGTGCCATGATAGATAAACTTTTCAACATCACTTTGCAATGTACAGGGTGATCTTAATCGTTCAGATATGCAGATTCGCTTGAGCAACGCATGTTTCTTCTAGTTTCCCACATACTGGAGGCATTAACATTGTCTAGTCCTTGTCCCATCATGAGTCGTGCCTGGCTTTCCCCGCAACTGGCGTCGGACTGCGGCCGAGGACACCCGGAAGATGTCCGAAAACGGTACAAAAGCACAATCTGCCCTGGTCGGGGTAATGCTAGCCCGCTGTTGAGATGGCTAAATTGGGCTTCCACTTCTCATTGCGGCAGGTGCAACGCAATGCAGGTCACCAAGGCTATATGTATGATCAGCGGGACAGCTCCTGTGGTCTTTACGCTGAACTCCAAACCATCAAATCATCATGAAAGACCTTCTATCTTGGGCACTCTTTGTGACCTTAGCCTGCGCACAAAACATAACTACCGATTTTGCGACATACTTCAATGTCACAACATTTCCTAAAGAACAATGGAGAAACGTTAGTGATCTACTCGGCCAAGGCCTCGAAATTGCTGGCTCGGATATCTATCCTCACTTCATGCATCGCTGCATTCGTGTTCAAGTCTATGGTGATATAGAGATTGCGCCAAATGGATTCATTACTCCAAATCTTGCTTTCAAGAACATTTTCTTCGTTGGCCAGTCGGCTTGGTCATCATGGGCAATTGACACTGGAAATCGTGAGCTACTCTTAATCGACACACTCGTTTCACCAAAAGAAGCCGAACAGATTATACTTCCCGGCATCGAGAAATTCGGCTATAAAGGAAGCGATATCAAGACTATTTTGATTACACACGAGCACACTGACCATTTCGGCGGCCTTGCATATCTACAAAAGCGTTTCAACCCTGTAGTGTACGCCTCGGAAACCGCATGGAAAACTATGGCTAAATCACAGTTCGATCCCCCTCTATACGCGAACTACTCTAACGCAAGGAACATTGACGATGGCAAGACTTTGAGGATCAATGACTTCAAGATCACCACATACCTCACGCCAGGCCACACACCTGGCACTGTCTCTTTCGTTTTCCCTGCCGTCGATAACGCAACACAAGAGACCCACACAGTCGGCTTCTATGGCGGCGGCGGTATTCCCCGAGCCGCGTCCGCTATGGCGCAGCAAATACAGTCCTGGACGCGCTGGAGTAAATTGGCTATTGAGAAGAACATCGACGTGCTCATGTCAAATCACCAGACACAGGATAACTCAATCTACAACTTTGATTTGCTAAATCATCGCGGTTGTCAGGGCGGGAAGTGCAATATGCCTAATCCGTTTGTCATTGGTGCCGATGCGTACTCGCGGTATGCGAAGGCGATGGCTCTTTGTGTAGGTGTTCAGGCCGCGAGAAATGGAATCAGTCTGGATGTAGATGCAGTGATGAAGAGTGACGTTGATATTACGGCAGAGGAGTGCCATGATTAGATGTGAGATGAAAGCATGAAGGTATTTGATTACTGAGGGAAGCGTGTAACGTTTAACATTTAACATTTAACGTTGAATGATCGTAGCATAAAAGGATTTCGAAATAGGATTGAAAAGAGAGATGTGCTAACACAACTCTATATCTGTCTCTGATTGACCAGCTTTCAAGCGTGCGTGATGTCTGTACTGTGGAGTTCAGTTGTGTGATACCTATCCACGTTTGGCAAATCTATTCTCTACGAGAGGACATGCAAGAGTTGGTTAGATGGCGCGTGTAGCTCAAGAGTAAACTCGTAGGAAATTAAAATACCAGGGATTAAGAAGAGTTTGATTCTTTCTATTGAATTGAAAAGAGCGTGCTTACTTGGTACCTATTCAGTATTTTGCTTATCCTGTAAGTATACTAGATATGAATGAGCTTTCGAAAGATTTTAGTACTATTAGCTACTCAGACAGGCTGGTCCTAGCGTAGACTCAACTAGGCAGCATTTTAAGGCATAAATGTCGCTATTAGGCAAATAACCTCGCTGGTGAATCTATAAGGCTGTAGCCAGCTTACCAATCCACACCACGAGGCTGAGGCACAAAAGGTCGCAGTCAACCTTGAGCCAAATGCATCAATATTGGACCCATGCCTTGTTCAAGCCATACATATCTGTGTCAATGGGCTCATGAATATCACACCACAAAAGAGTATATGGCCTCCTCAGCGATGGGCTCGCAATGCCTGACCGGTGAGCCACAATTTGATCGTCCGCCTTAGCTTTGGTACCTATAACGCCAACGATCCTGGTTCGACCAAGAAGGGTAACGGTGTACTCGTCCAGAGGCACAAGGTTGGTCCAATCAATAGGGATTTATCTTCAACCAACGCAGAACCTTTCCCATTAGTCTACCTGTAAGCACAGCTTAGTAATATCATTGAGTTTTCGGCCTCGTCCAGTGCTCACATTTTCCCAGCCACAATCCATGTTTAATACTGACCTTTTCCAAGCTTTTGCGCCTCAGATCAAATAAAAGATGGAAGAGATGCACTCACTGATAAACGAGGGAGAATATGAGCTCGTTCCCAGCTTCATAACTGTCTGGTATTTGATCCTGAGGAACTGGAGATCAGTGAAGACGAATTTGGCTCCTTCCTGATGGTAAAATTATCATAAAAGGCAGTTTGAATGACTTTACTTGCACTGCAGTCAATGAATATAAATAGGTAGCAGAAGATCTCTAGGTACTGACTATCTTTCGGGGTCCTTTCACTACTTTTTCAGACATCACTCGGTCACCGTAGCCAAACACCAAGGAACAGTGTTTTTGCAAGTTCCTCATCGCTGTGCAAGCCAGTTTCAGACGAGATGAAAGATGCGAGGTAAGCACAGTCCTAGTCAACTCCCCAAATGGTCTTTATGAGAGTCCGAATAAATGACGAAGCAAGTCAAACTTCCAATAGCAACGACAAACGTTGACGAGGTCGATAACGGCTATGGGGTGAATTTTGGCGGTAAATGGTGTATTGGGATCGATGTTTGCAACTAGCTTTTCAAGTACAAGTTTGGGTCCACAAAGACAGCTACATGTGTTTCTTTTTTACTGTTACACGTATACTACGCGCACCATATACTTCACTTTGCAGCCATCTCTTTGGCGTACTATTCGTATATTGTTTATTCGCAATCCACTTTTTCGAGGTCTTTCCAGCCATGCAAGCCTCCTTGCGTCACACTATCGCAGTGCGTATGATCCGGCCAAAACCCACGACGATCGTCGGTCTAACACATGCTGTGGATGATGGCATATCAACGTGGTGCCTATTGCAACTGCGATTTAGAAATAGCAAAACACTTTCTATACCACCCGTAGGTGCAGCTCGAGGATCTACGCGCTTGCATTAGACCAGGCTCTCGTTGCTAAATTTTTTCAAACACTAAGGATACACGAGAAACAACCATGGTCCCCAGAATTCTTATATCAGAGAATGTATCCGTCTAGTTCCAAGGACGCTCAAGGGTTCAATATTTGAATTGTGAACATGCAGTTGCTACCAATCGGTGGTCAAACCTGACGCCTCATAAAAGAATCAAAAATGTCAGGGAAATTGAGGATCTCGTGCCAGCATAACATGGCACAGCGACCTGTGCAAAGCCCACATAGTCGTTTACATAGACCGGGCCGGAATCAGATGAAAGAAACGTAAAAATAAACCACCGCCGCACTTCTGGTAACAATGCGACGTCTCGTTGATCTGCACTGCGATCCAGTCGAGTTGTCCTCAGCCGCATACATTATACTCGTCGCCGAAACGTGGTCACCGGTGAAGCATCCAGGTGATAAGGCATATAACCAATGTCAAGCGACCTCTCCACCACACCCACCATACATACACAGCAAAAACGCCATTGAAGCAAACCTAATATCAGCTCTGCTTGGGCTGCCTACGTGCATCGAAATGCGACGGTAATTTATCTAGTAAGGCATACGTAACTTTTCTGTGTACAAATATCTGCAAGAAGTTGCTTTTTTGATGAAAGTATTGCATATGAAGTGCGCTTACCACAATATGTTGAACCGCCACAGTGGCGCAGAATTAGTGCATGTACTGATCAGTAGGTGGGCCTCACAAGTGAATAGGAGTATGCCTCGTAAGTGAATTAAGTTGACTAGCAGGACTGTAATTCCGCCTTGCGGAAGCGGGAGGATGCACGTGGTAGGTGGCGCTTTCTGTAGCGCTAGACCTAACTATCTCAGCTGAGCCTCACAGGCCACACCACTGTGCATCACCCGACGGCAGTACTCGGCAGCCCTCCTCGGTGATCAGTATGTTCACGATGTACGAAGTGGCAACAATAACCATGACCAAACATGAAGTCATCCCATGTTTATACGTTTCGCATTGCCCACAGCTGTGAGAAACCCGGTTTTGAGTGTTACCGCAGGCCACTCTGCATTCGTGCCACGCCGACCCCACCTCATGATCCGCGCACCCGCACATCCTTACGGACCAGACTCACCATCATTCCTCCTTCATGCGCCTCCTATCGTTTGGAATCGACGGCGAATTCAGCCTAGTCGAACTTTTCGGCCACAACGTCCCGCGCTATGCCATTCTCTCGCATACCTGGGGAGCTGATGAGGAAGAAGTAACCTTTAAAGATCTACAAGATGGCGGAGGAAAGAGCAAAAGCGGTTACAAGAAGCTTACCTTTTGCGCCAAGCAAGCTGCGATGGATGGCTTAGATTTCTTCTGGGTGGACACTTGCTGCATCGATAAATCAAGCAGCGCAGAGCTTTCAGAGGCCATCAATTCTATGTTTCGCTGGTATCATAATGCCGCCACATGTTATGTGTTTCTGCAAGACATTTTTATAGACTCTGGAAGAGTCAACCTGTCTTCCCTATCGACACCAGCAATCCAGAATAGCAGATGGTTCACTCGTGCGTGGACTCTCCAAGAACTTCTTGCACCAACAACCCTTAAATTCTTTTCCGCTGAGGGTCAATATTTGGGAAATCGAGATTCGTTCGTGCAGGTAATATATAACAAAACCGGTATTTCTATTCAAGCTCTTTGGGGAATGTCTCTATCTCAGTTTAGCGTTGATGAGCGTATGTCGTGGGCTAAAGGACGCCATGCTAAACGTGAAGAGGACGAGGCATACTCTCTGCTGGGAATATTCAACATCTCCATGCCGCTCATTTATGGAGAGGGTCGAGATAATGCGTTTCATCGCCTACACAGAGAGATCAAAAGTTCTGAAGCTGTCAATAGATTCGCTACTGGAGTCCAATTTAACTTGTATAACGGCACTCAGAACAACAACACGAATAAAGGTCATCAGATGGTGACATGTTCTTTTCAAGGAACCGTGAATTTCGGCTGAGTTAAATCGAATCGGCAGTTATTCCGAGTTATAGGAAAAGACTCTCCCCAAATTTTGGAATGACTTCCGGATCGTAGTAAAAGGTTTATAGTAGTAATAAACGCAGTACAACATGTTGAAATATAACTATTGTATTTGGTTCAATACATTTGGCAAGTATAAGAGTACATGATACGTTTTTAAAAAGTAAAAGCGCTGCTACGGTTACTGTGTTGCACTGCTTCCGAAATTCACAGGCCCCGAGAAACTAGAGCCAGGAAATTGACTACCAGGACCTGCATTGTTGTTCTGCGAACCCCCAATAACGTTGAATTGGAGGCTATGGCCATACGCGTAAAACACATTACCTAGTGTCTCAGTTGGTATAGAAGGCCTCAATTTTGTGAACTTCGTTTCCGCCTCTTGAAGTGCTTGAATGTGATCTTCCATTTCGACTTTTATCGAATCATTCTGGGCTAATACAGCTATAGCCCTCATCATGTTTATTACCAAAGCTTCCAACGTTTGCCCGTCGCTCAATTGTTGTACTGCTGATTTGTAGTGTTGAAACCTCTCAGTCCCTGATGCTTTAGAAACCTTTTCTAGAACGAGCTTGCAGAGGTTTGCTCGCATCTTGCATTCGTCTAATAACCCTATCGCGCCCTGGATGTTTCCAGTGAGACTACGTTCGTCTAGTAAAGTTTTGGCAGCTTGTATTGCCTTCTCGAGTATCTGTAACGCTCTGCCTGCTTCATGAAAAGCTTCTCCGAGAATATTATCATCTTCGACAATTTTGTAATATTCTATCCCAGCCTTGGTGATATCGAGCAAACCAGATAAAGTTTGGGTGATCTTGTCGCTATCCATCGTGCACTTAAAAGGGAGAAACAAAGTTATTACGCGAGCGAGAAAGGTTCACGCGAAATTTCAGTTTTGATGAAAGACTTGTTGCAATTCAAGACGTTTTTCGGGCTGCTTTACGAATACTATTTACCCCTCCAACTGAGAGAATATTGAGCCAGTAAACCCCTGTAGTGAACGGAAAATTCTTGCCTCTCATTGGTCAGAGGTGCATACAACATCTGCATGGTCATTCCAATCGTGACCGTCCTGGGGCAGGTCAAAGCACTTCCGGTGGTATGATCACCCCTCCTACCTCCTCCTATTTTTAGCCAGCTAAATAAGCAACCATAAATTCACAACTCTTAAACCTCGCCCCCTCCTAGTCTTGTCAACGCGACTATAGTGCACAAGACGAAGTTGCCTCAGATATTTATGTGATTTCAGCTCTGCCAGTGAGATCTGTTTGGTACAAGTGGACGCCGCTACAATACAGAGGGCATGAGACTATGATGCGACCCACTACAGCAGTTGTTGCGCAGTAATAATAGACGAAGAGAACCAAGAGTATTGCTATACTGTTGAATCTTGTACTTCCTTTTCCCTTAACTTCGTAGTTTCCCAAACCTCCACTTTCTGATCAATTTCTCTCCATACACCCAGTGCCACAAAATCATGCTCCCAAATCCTAGAACTCAACGAAATAACGAACAGCACACTAGGGCATGAGAACGATCCTCCTCCTAACCAAAACATCAAAGTCGCATTATGGTTTCATCAAACACAAACAAATAACAAACTTCGCAGACACCCACCTACAACCCCACACTTCACAAGTCGCATCACATCCCATTCACCAAAACCACACAAACAAACAATCAATCAATCAATCAAATCAAATATTAACACTCTCATTCACCTACTCAAATCTACACTTTACTTTACTTACTTCACTTCACTTAACTACACATTTCACCTCCAAAACTATACAATCCCATTACGCCCACCCATCCATCCCATCCTTCCCCATCCAAACCCCATATCCTTACCCAAACCAAACCCATACCCCCCACCGGCCATCCTTCCCCAGTCCCAAACCCCACCCAGTCCGAAATCCAACCCAAAAAAAACAGCACAAAACAGCACAAGTACCAACTCATCCACACCCAATGCACACTTCTTTAATTACAACTAACGCACACCCACACCCACACCACTCCACAAACAACTATAAAAGCAAAAAGAGAGAGAAATAGATAGAGAGATAAAAAGAAAGTCATCACATCATGTCGGGTTAATGCTAAACGAAACAGGACGATAAACATCGGGGCATTCCATGTAGGTATAAACGCGCAGAAGTGGGTATTTTGTGGTGTATCGCAGCCAGAAACAAGGTATGAGAATGGTGATGACAGCGACGGCATTAGCGAGAGAGAGAGAGAGAGAGAGGTATGTTGGTATAGGAATAAAAACGAGAGATGAAGAGAGATGGTAATAATGCTCGCTGAAATGATGACGATGATGATGGCGATGACAACGATGATGAGCATAAATATATCCACAATATTTGACGAGGATGGAGGAGGAAGAAGGGCTCATTCGCACATTCGGCTGCGTCTGGCGATTTCCTCGTCGCTGAGGGCTGCGAGCCAGAGGCATTTTGTGATGATGTGGGGTTCGACTTTGAAGTTGTATTTTGAGCTTGCTTCGAGGAGGCGGAGGAGATTTTTGACTATGGTGGCGGCGGCATGGTGGCGATCGAAGTTGACGAGGCGCTCGCCGCCCACGGGAGGGGCGTCGATGAAGGCAGGTTTTTGCGCGTTGTAAATGAGATCTCGTGTGTAGATGCCAATGAAGGGGATGCAGCCTTCTTCGACGGTTGCGGTTTCCATTTCGAGACGGAGGTTGTGGAAGTTTTTGAGAGGTTGGACAATGGCTTCTAGTTCTTTCATGACCTGTATTTCAGCAGCAGGGACCAAGGCCCAGGTTTTGTGGAGGCGGGAGACGTCGTTGGAGATAAGTGCAATGGCGATTTGATACATCGTAGCGTAATTTCGAAGTCGTCGCGCATGCGCTGCAATATGAATGTACTTGACGATGCAACGAGCGCGTTCATGTCTGTCTTCAGTAAGAACACACTCTGACACAACCCATTTGACCACCAGGTTGAAACGGGCAATGACGACATCGACGCCTCGAGCCTCCTCTGTTCGAAGATACTGCACCCAGTCGCGGATCTGCGGGGATGACTGCTTCCAGCGAAGCTCAATGAGCTCTTTCCAGTCAATTTCGTCCAATGCGTCTTTTTCAACAACTGTGAATTGCTGTGCAAGAACCTCTGAGTCATATGCAAGAATGAAGGGAATATGGGCACCTGGTGTGCTGGCTCTTTCCACTTGGCCTTGGGTATCAAGGAATGGATCCTGTAGATGTGATTGAGAAAAGGCGTGATTGCTTGGCCGAGAGACAGTAGGTGTAAGTACAGGTGTTGGCAAACCCCGCTCGAAGGTTGTAGGGTTGTGCAGCGGCTCTTGTAATCGATTCGCAGTGAGAGGCGGAGTAGGAGGGTGGCGCATAGGGTGCGTGGGCAGGTCCCCAGACGGACGCTCAACAACAGCTGGTTCGTCGTCGAAGAAGCTCCTTACGCCATGACTTGTGCCATCTGAGCGGCCGCCTATTGTTTCCATGTCACTGAGATCCTCGTCTTCGTCGAGAAGGAAAGATTGACGAGGAGCACAAGAGACTGGTCGGGTTCCACCATGAGGTATTCTCTTCATGCTCTCAGTTTCGACAACATACTCAAGTGAAGAATTTGGTGAGGTCGTTGATCGACTCGCTTGAGGTGTTAAAGTGTTTCCTAGTTGAAGCGGGGAGGGCTTCGCTGACGACCGCATGGTATCGAGGGTTCCGGCTCGCTGTGAAGTAAGGCCACTAATGCCCCGATCAAGTAGAGGTATCGAAGAGTAAGAATCTTCTGATGCTCCAGCAGAGCTTGGTGGAGGCACACGACGTGTTGCTTGCTCCTCGGCTGGTCTTTCCATTTCTTGGCAATCAACTTCAGACGAGGCAAGTGGGCGATACAAGGACTCTTCACTGCTGTTTTGTGTCACTTGCTCCTGGGGAACAACAGTCTTTCCGGTTGCTTTCGGGGCACCACTAGGTATATAGACTTCAAACTCTACAGTTTCTCGAGGCGAAGGGTTGCTAGGCGATTTCTTCTCATATCGCCCTTCGAGCTTCATTAAAGCAGACTCGACACCTCCCTCATCGTCTGTATCGTCAGGGAGGGCGGCAAGTTTTGCAACTTCAGCCTCAAATGAAGGTCTGAGATTTGGCTGTGATGAGTGTGTTGCGACGAGTGAGATTGGTTTCTTTTTGGGCTCCTCAACCTCTACCTGTTCTGGGTGCTGAATTGGCTCAGATGACGGATCGACATACCGATCGGATCGTAGTATGACTGAATTTGTGACAGAGTGAGTACGATTCGAGACAGAGCCGGTCGAGTGAGGGCGTTGTAATTGCTCAAGATCTTGAACATGGTCAGCAGCACGGAGATCTCCACCTGGTCGTCGACGAAGCTGGCGTGCGGGTGTTGCAGAAGGAATGGCTGGATGATGATCAAGGAAAAACGGATCATTGTTCGAAGACATGGTCTGGAAAGTGGCAACGCTGTCAGCACCCCGATGCCGACTAAGCACACTATTGTAAGAAGCATGGCGGCGTAGAGAGCCTGGTCGTGCGATAGAAGTCTTTGTAGATCCTCGGCGCCGGAACGAGTGCATGCGTTCTCGGCCTTCTGACATGGACCGTCTCAATTTTGCCTTGGGTCGCTGAACATATGTCGTTGAATTATGGTCGTCATGATTCGGAAGCGTATCTTCAGGTGCTTCAGTGGGGACGGGATCGGCTATCTGTATCTCAGATATTCGTTGGTCGATGGAAATGCTTCGCTCATGAGGGGCTGAGGAGACATCTGCTTCCTCGAGTGCTTGGTCCTGTACAGGTAGAGCGCCGGACATGACAGGCAGAGGAGGGGCTCCCGTATCGTCTATGATCAAAATGGATTTACTGCCGCTGGTGATATTGCTCTGTACTCTGGGGTCGAGAGTGCGGACTGGTGTCTTGCGCTCTTCAGACAAAGGTGTGTCCCGTTTATCAAATTCAAATTCGAAACCACCGAGGTCAGGAGGATCGCTGCTAGGTTGCAGTTGCTCTTCGTTGTGAAGCTGCTCGATGACTGCTTCTTTGAAGCTTTCAGCGACTTGAGAAGCTAATAAATCGACCCTGATTTGCGGCCTTGTTCGAGTGGTCCGCCTCTTTTGTACTCCAAGGGCTGTCGAGCTGGCACCCAAATTAGACGAACGCGACGATTGAGGTTGTCGATAATGTACAAGACTTCCAAAATGTGGGCTGCCATTGGGTGCTTGTCTTGTGCTCAACGCACGTCGTACGCTGCCAAAGATCTTCTTCATTCCAGGGCTAGTGGGTTGATGCACCGGCCTTTCGAGCTCATGAGCACTCGGCTCTTCGTTCTCCAATTGAAGCTGGGATCGCGCATGGCGTAGACTCCTCATCTCCACAAAGGGCGAGCCAGGTTGGAATAAGCCACCACGGACTAGGCTTCCTGGCATGTTTGACACAACGGATGCAGCTGTTTCTGGCGATGTATATTTAGGAATAGAAAGTGGAGCTCTACTGTCTCGTAAAGCATCAGAGAAACTACCACTTCGCTTGTGAGCATGGCTTGGTCGATTAAGCTTCTTTGCGGACGCCGCCTGTTGAGGCGCGGTTGTCAAACGGGGTGTACCCGCAGGGACTGGATGGGGGTATAGAGGTAGGTCGACGGCGGGCTCTGTTTTGTTCATACCTCGCATGGGTATGGAGCAGGAGAGAACATGCATGCTCTGCTCACTCGCAGGTGAAAGTGGCACTGGATTTGTTTCATACTCCTGAGAAGGCACATAAGGCGAGCTCATCGAGTTCTGGGGTGTATGGCGAGCTCTCTGAGCCCACTCCATGTGCCTACTGGCGAAGTGATCGCTGGGGTTGGAGCCAACTGTCTGTTTCGTATCACGATCTCCATGTCGATGGGGAGTGGACGGGATGGGGGGATGAGGAGGTTCATCAAGCGAGGTTTGTGAATCAGGATGGCCACCTGGAAGGAGTTCTTGATCTGCTGGACCTTGACCTAAGGCATCTTCCGTTTCCCAGTACTGCGCACAGGTTCGTCTCCAACACTTTTTGAGCTCGCCCACGATCTTGATATCACCGCCACCACCATCTTCTCGGTTCCGCAAGTCGATAAACAGGCTATTGACGAGGTCGCAGAAAAACGTCCGCAGCTTGTAATAAGGCACAAAGTCGTCCACGAAGTAATTGAGTATCCAATGTCGTAAAGCCACAAAAGTTCGTACACGCACAATACGCCCAAAGTCGTCCTGTCGATCCACGGCCCATCGCAGCCTGGCAATGAGATATGCTACCAGATCCTTGGTGCTGAGGAATGCGCGGAAAGTGAGGAAGAAATCAGAGAGTAATTCGTAATCCAAAAAACTTGGTGAGGTGATATGAGTTACCAGTCGCGATGGAGTGGCCGCTAGTATGTCGCCAGTCGAGGAGAAGCGTACAACAGTGGAGTCATCTGGATTGAGCGTGATGGCATCGTATAATCTAGGTCCAATGGGCATTTGCGAAACACGTGACGATGATGGCCCAGAAGTGGGGAGAGGAGGGCGATCCATGGTGGAGCTATATTGAGGGGGAACAGGCGAGTAGGCGTCTGATCGAGGTCGACTGGAGAGGAAGGAATGGGTTCCAGCTCGCTGTGGAGTCAACAGAGAGTTGGCAAAGTCGTCTGCAACTGATGTCCGCGTATAGACGGAGCTGCGTAAGTCGAGAGTTCCACGGTGGCTGAAGCGCGGGGTACCCAATTTGTAGTGAGGGATTGGGACTTGCAACAGTGGATACGAGCCAGTGTCTGCTGTCTTGGGTCGACCAAACGGAGCTCTCTCGATGACTACTTTGAAAGTGCCTGGCTCGTTGCTGACTGAAGTGACGGTGTGCTCATCGGCAGTGGAGAAGGAGTGGGATCGAACGTGAGTGATGGGGCGAGCACCAGTGGGATCTTCTGGCGAGTGTTGGGTTGATACATGTTCTGCTCCTATGTTTGGGAGCGGTGGAGGGGGCGTGGGTTCGGAGCGCGGAGTCCTAGCACCATACAAGCTCTGCTCCCATTCATTGCTCGTAGGTCGTAGGTAGGCGTCGAGGTTGGCACTGTCGGGGGGTGTCTGGGGGGGAAAGACAAACGGGTCAGGTTGTGGCCGGTTGCGTTGGTTTCCAGGACGCACGGCAGGTCTGTGGGGGGGATCATGTGTCAGCAAATGGTTGTGAGGGGAGTGAGAGTGAGAGGAGCGAGAGTAGTGAAGAAGTGGTCGAGTTGGAGAGGCGTGACATGTGGTTGGGATAAGGGTGGTGAATAGCGAGGAAGGAGCATCAGATGATAGCTCTTTCCCCATCCACCAGCACCTCAGATAGCTCTTTCCTGGCCTGACGTCGTCTATGCCAGCCACACACGCACTATGCACTCTCCCACTACGACTTCTACCACAACACCTCGATTGGTGGAATCCGGGCAGCTCTTCTCTTTCTCTTCATCTCATCGTACCTCAGATAAATGACGCCGTTGTGGACGTTGGCCACGGTATAGGAGCGCCCCGCAGCAGTCGAATTGGACGTCGAAGTGGCCGTGTCGATGGTGCCGCTACTCGCAGCGCGGGCGCGTGTTCTGGTCTTGAGCTGCTCGCGCGAATCTTTGACTCGTCGCAGGCGGCGCTGGTCGTCAGCACGTCGTCTGGCTCTGTCTGCGCTCTGCGCGCTGGGCAAAAGATCGCGGTGAGGTTCGGCAGGGGAGCCTGGCCCTGGGTGGGCATTCTGCTGCAATGCCTGTACGGACATCCTGCCCCATTCTCTTGGGGGTGCGCGCAGCAAATACGGGCAGGTCAGCAATTCGGATGGCACCGCATGTGCAGAGCAAGAGAGGGTTCCAAGGCCATGTTAATCTGGGAGCAGCAAGAAAGAGAGGGCGACGAGCAAGCGGGTGAATGAAGAGCCCCCAGCCCTGCTCGCCCATGTATGGCCCAGCACAACTGAGCGCAGTCACGGCAAAGTCACCACTCAGCGCGCCCCCAGCCCAACCGGGGCCCATGCCTGCACCGCGCCATGCCCAATCCTACTGTCCCCGTCTCCGCCGGGCCCCACTGCCTGCAGAAAAAGCATGCGAACAGGGCAGTTCTCGCTATCCACTCCTTCATCATCGTCTGCCAATGCCCTCTGCGCCTCGCTGTATGGTGCCTGTGGCCTGCAACTCGTCACTCATCCAATACTGGTCGGGCTGCCTGATGGACCCCATCGTCAGCCGTCGGCTCAGAGTACCCGCCCGCCCGTCTGTCCGCTGCAAATCGTCTTATCGAGATGCCCGCCATCCACTGTCTGCTAGCCGCATGCTGGCGATTGACTTTTGGCGACTGTCCACTCCCAGGGTGGGCCCTAGCGCGCAAACTTCCGACTGACGCCCACTGGCCGCCGCCACGAGATCTCAAGGATAGATCCCTCCAACGGCGCAACCTTGTTATCTGATATCTTGCAATATTTACTCACAACATGCTCTGTTTTGGGCCTGTCACCCTGTGCTTCTCGTACCAGCTGCCGCCCGCTTCTGGTCATGTCCCCGTTCGCCTGTGCTACCGCTCTCTCTTCGTGTCGCAAACATTTCCCTTCATTGGTCGCCTCGTTGCCTATGGCCAGAACTCGTCACAATGCTTTTGACTCGAGAGGGTCACACACAACCTTTGCGGTAGTGATGGACCATGACCCTAGTACTAACTCGGTAGGCGAAGCGACGGTTTGTTGTCGACGGTGAAACAGGCCTACTCTCTTAGCTGCAAGCAGCGCGGTTCCCAAACACGCCGGCTTGTAACTGTGGTCTCGTGGACTTTGCCGCCTTCATTGTCGATGCCAGTACCAAGTACCATGCGTCACCACTGTTCAAGGTTTGCCTCTCTGCGAATGAGCATGTCACTCCAATCTGCTTTGCCATCGCAAAGGTAAAATTCTGCATGAGAATATTCGGTCCGTCCGGAGACAGCTGAATGCCGGCATTGCTAATGCCAATTGATTGCCCTATCATCGCACGCATTTTGTATTCGCACAAGCATTTAACCTCCAACTACGGGAATCCAATGAATAAAAGTCGTGGCGATTGATTACCTGAAACAACACTGATTATGCACCAAGACCAGAAAGCATGATATATAGTTTCGACACGAGGAGTGGAGCCATCCGTGTCTTTGATTATACCGCAAACCGGATTACAAGCTTACAAACAACCTGCAAGCCTGCAAATCTTTCAATTTCAATATGCTTTCCAAATAGTCTCCGCATAATCTATCAGTTGTATTACACTTTTGAGAATTCTTTGAATACCAACGTGTTCCAATCAAAACTCACTTCCCAACCTCAATATTATGCATCTTGTATCTCAACATTTCAAAACAACAAAAAACCACTAATCCTCAACACCAAGAATATTCAGTATGAAACCATCACACAATTAAACACATGATCATCATCTCACAAAATAAAAGATTTACCAACAATAACATTCAACAAATCCACATGAAACACCGTCTCATCTCCTATCACCACACCTCCTTCCCATCCCACCTCAAAAAGGATACGCCCTAACATCCTCCTCCACCTCAACATCCAACCCCCCCTCCACCTGCTCCCGATGCTTCCTATCCAAATACTCCAACAGCACATCCCCATACCTCTCCCTCCCCTTATACCTACTAACATCATCCCCCCAACTCCTCACCGCACTCGCCAGCCTCCCCGGCACATACGGCTCCTTGCAAATCTCCGTGACCCTCACGAAATACGTACGAATCGTAAACACCACCGCGCCACTCCTCGGCAAGCGTCTTAAACTCTGGCGCTCCGAACGAAACCAATGCTCATCCACGATCTTCGACGTATGCGCCGTCGCCCACCCAATCCCCTCCGCATCCTCACTCCCAATCGAGTCACTCCACGCAAGATTATCATCCACCTGAATGAAATAGTTATTCCGCAACACAGGCGCATGAGGTTGTAGTCTTCTAAAAAAGTTCATCATGCCTTTTTCCAGCTTCGTTTTGTACCCCGGGACGTCGCCCGAGGTGTGGATTTCACTGAGCGGCATGCCGAATTTATCCTCTAGCCGCCAGAAGCCCGCGAGCAGGATGGAGCCGGCGAGGAGGTAGTATTGGCCATCTGGGCGCTCGATCATGAGGGCGAGGTCGTCTTGGATGGTGCGGGCGGCGAGTTGCATGGGGTCTTCTGCGAGGGGGCGTTCGGAGATGTTGAAGATTTCGTTGGTGAGGAGGTTTTTCATGCCGGTGAAGCCGTCGTTTTTGATGTCTAGGCGCTGGTAGAGAGAGGGGTAGCGTTCGGGGAGGTAGGAGCAGAGTTCTTCGAGGAGTTCGAGGGCGGCGTCGTAGGCTTCTGGGGCGGTTTTGGAGCATTTGGGCCCGCGTTCGAGGATGCGTTGGGCTTTTAGGGCGTGGTATTTGGGGAATTCGTTGTCGAGCTCGATCCATTCGTCCCAGTTCATTGTGCGGAGGCCCATGGTGATGTTGTATTTTGGGCCGTGGCGGAAGGGCCGGTAAGGTAGAGGTTTGGTGGTTTCAACGGACCAGTTTGGGTAGGGGGGTGCTTTTGGGCGGGTGAAGGATTGGGGGTACCATACTGGTAATGTTAATACGTATGGATGGGTAAGTGATTGATGGTTTGTAATACCTCCAAGTGGACGTTCAGGTGCTTTGAAATGTGATCGCTTCTCAGAATTGGGTGTACCAGGCGGCGTGATACTCTGCCTTATACGCTTTCGAAGTCGACTTGTTACTGCAATGATTAACCAGACACACGTAGCAAGTGATAGACCCGCGTAAATTGCTACATCAGGTTGCACCTTTGCTTGCTGTAGTGTGCTGTTGATCATTGCTTGTGCTTTTATGAAGTGATGCTGTATAGTCTGTTGTAATTCTTCAACACCATCTGTGATCTGCAAAACCAAGGACGACATGGTAACAAACGAATAAATCAAAAGAACGATACTTTCTATTTGTGTATCATGCAAGACATCAAGGAAAGGAATAGAGCAGAAGTGGTAGGGATTCTTGTGGTAGTTGCAATTGACTCTAAACTCATATTTAAGTCACTTCGTTACCCCTCTAACCACGCGCAGAGCACGCGGTCCGCGATAACGTCCGCCTATGAACAGTGTGGGGTTGACTGGGCCGGTGTCTCAATGCTGGTTATCTCGTTGGCGGGGGGAAAGCACTACCCTAATGGGTTAGCCTACCGTCGAACATCAAGCCTGCTCGAGTAGCCAAGCATCCCAAGTAGCATCGATACGATAAGCCAGCTGATGTAGTCGTCGCATTGTCCGCGCTAGAGGCTGATACTATCTTTTCCAGCTCAAAGAGGCGAACAACTGGCACTTCATGCATGCTGGCTTTTCTCGGTAGAAACGCGTTGCAGTAGACAGTAACGACCCCATTTCCTGCGCAGTCGTTCCGGTATGAAGGGTAAATCTGGAATCCAAAGCAGTCGTCCCAAGATATGCGTTTGGGATGCATCAAGGAAAGAAACACATTTTAGTGCCTTCCAATGTGTGGTGTTCGAGATGAAGTCGGGCTCATGTGTCGTTGGCGTGGCTGAGGGTAATTGCGAGTCAATCAGATAAGCACAATGATTAATGTCAATGTATTTTCCCATATCTTCCTGATTCTCGTCGTTCATGCCAGATGGTATGAGCCAGGTGCCCGGAAACAGGCCGAACCCGGTCTTGGCTTCACTGAATTCTCCAGGTAACAGGCCAGCAAATTCACTCTTGATGAATTTTGCGTGGACCCCACTTGGTAGATGGAAAGAAGAAGGAAAGCGGTACCATTCTTTCCCAAGACAGACATTTTCACTTGGTTTAGCAATATTTTGTAGAGGCTGATAGACGTTGAGGGGTGCAGAATAAGCAGTGATGGTTCCTGTCAACACCGTTAGCATATGACACTCGTCTGGTGAAGCCCCTTTCGAAAACACCTACCAATGGTCCGCAGCATGCCTACATCAAACGCAAGCAGCAGTGGAATGCTAACGACGGCTAATTTCACAGGGGCAGGAATCTTGCTGACCAGGTGTTGCGGGTCAGTCGAACCAAAATTAGCGAGCAAGAGATGCAGGGAAATCGCTGCGTTCAGAGCCAACGCCGGATATGCGGGATACATGAAGCGCTCTTCCTTGTGAGGCTGAGCAGTGAAGATAGCTAGCCACAAGTAGAACGGGCTGACAAATACGATGCTGCGTAGTAAAGTTTGCTTTGAAACAGCCTTTTGAATAATGACATGCTGAATCAGAAGTAAAGGCAATGCTCCCAAGGCAAGAAAGAACCAGATGTTGAAGTTCAAGGCAAGGTTGCGGATATAGAAGTGCCAAGGTTCCACACCATAAATATCAGGACCTCTACTTCCACCACTGAATACATTGTATAGGACTATGTTCAGAGGTACGCAAGTGAACTTTCTGTAGAAGAAAGAGTCGATACCAGTCTGCACTGCCAGAGCTAAGAGTGAACCGACTGCACCTCGAAGAAGCCTGAAGAAGCCATCAGCAATTTCGCCAGATACAGCCGCTAGAATTACTTCTTCAGCAACGAATGGGAGGACCAATGCACCAGCAAATGGCCAGCCCAGAGTTGCGCCAATGCCAAACCACATGACACCTTGTGCTGTCTTCATGCCTTTAGTCCAGTCCATGAAAGCAGAGAAGCCAAGCATTGAGGTATACATGGCAAATGACGAGGGAAGATAAGCAGGCGCAGCGTGATACATGCCAGGGCTGAATACCAAGGCCATGGTAAAGAAAACCGCGACACGTGGGTTGAGTGTTTTCGATATCACAGAGTACAGCTTGGTTTCGCATAGTGCGCACGCAAGTGCAAGTACAATTCGCAGGAAATAAAACTCGATGGTTTTGTTCCGAGCAAGTGTCGCAATTGAAATTATAAGCGAGTGTATGCCAGTGTATGTCCAACTCCTAATTGCATACTCTGGGGAATACTCCCAGGTTTGCAGACCGTAACCATGATTTAGGTAGTGTGAAGGCTCCCAGTAATTGAAGACCTCGTCGCAATCTTGAATGGGCGCAAATATAGCAGCAGCGACGTTTGCTACCGCAAATATGAGGAAAGCAACATTGGATGCGAGTTGTGGGGGTTGTGGCGATTGCTGGGCGCTGGTCGTTTGCTTCCTGTGTATATGGTAAGTTTATATCAACACGTATCATGAGGTGAGATAATAGTAGAGTGGTAGATGTTATACAGTGTTAAAATGAATTTGAAGAGAATCTGATGAAGCAAGAGTATTGTATTATTTTATATGAAATTTACTCACCTACTAGGAGGCATGGCAGCGCAAGTCGTCTTTCACCATTCCTTCCAGTGGATGCGACGCGCAAGGAGCCAGTCCATAGGGCTGAATGACGCACGCGCCTTCTCGCCAAGAGCAGGCGTCGCGCTAGCTGCATCAAAAAAGGCGACGTTCCTTCAGGTGCTCTCCTCAGACCATCACCGCACAACGTAAAGCAAGACAGTGCAAGACGGCAGCTCAGATACTGCAGAGGAGACAAGATATGTCAGACTCTATGGAACCGCCCGCAAAAAGGGCGCGGCTGGAGGCTGATGCTCCCTTTTATGGCGCATCCTCGCTCGACGCGCCAGGATCGCCTGTCGATGACATGGACGACGATTTCTACGATACAACACCTGTTAAGCCGGCAGCCCAGCCTGTGGTGGACGGGTCGGCGCCTATGCTTGCTGCTGCTGCCACTGCGCCATCCAGCTTTCACCTTCCCGGCCTTGGCTCTGTGGGCGACGCCCCAGCTACCCAGCCTTCACCAGAAAACGCAAAGACTGAAGCCCTTGATGGCAACGCGTCCGAGGAGGGCGAGCTCTCAGATGCAGAGGCCTTCTATCATGACGAAGCCGCTGCTGCGCCCGCTGCAACTGATGCGCAGGCTGTGGGTGAAGCATCATCGCATAGTAAGCCGTTGCATTCTGAGCCCCATGCTGTGTCCCTGACATCTGCCCAAGACGCTGTTGCTGGTGAAGCTGCGGCGCCAGACGTTGGTGGCAGTGAGCAAGTGCCTGGAATAGACGCCCAAGACGACGATGACAGCAGTGATGACCTTGCCATGGCGATCACCAACGGCCTGGCAGAGCAGGATGGGAAGGCCGAGTTTCTGCAGGCAGCGGCAGCGAACAAAGACAACAAGGATGCAGAGTGGCAGCTGGACTCTGATGCCTCTGAGTCTGGATCTGATTCGGATTCCTCCAGCTCAGACGACAGCTCTGATGAGGAAGGTTCAGACGAAGGCGAGCTCCTGGATCCTGAAGAGCAGATCCGCCTTCTGATGGCAGAGGTTGCTGACGAGCCTGGCGCTGGCGGCAAGGCCAAGGTCAAAACTCTGAATGAGCAAGAAGAACAATACGAGAAGCCCGACATTACTGTGACGGAAGAGACCAAGATCACAGAGCTCGGCAAGGTCGAGTCGGTCGTGGAGAACATTGTTGTGGTCAAGGCCAATACGTCTGGTGACTTGCAGGTGCTAGAGTCTGGTTCTGCGCTCTGTTTGCAGAATCGCACCGTGATTGGCAAGATCTCTGAACAGATTGGCCGAGTCGAAGAGCCCAGGTATTCTGTCGGCTTCAACGAAATTGATGAGATTACCTCTCTAGGAATTGCAAAAGACACGCCGATCTATTACGTCAACGACCATTCTACCTTTGTCCTTACCGAACCATTGCGCGCCCAGAAGCATACTGACGCCTCGAATCTCCACGACGAAGAAACACATGAAGTCGAGTTCTCAGATGATGAGAAAGAGGCGGAGTACAAACGTGAACAAAAGGCAAAGAAGAGGGCACGACAAGAGGATGATCATGAGCCTCCGACCCAACCACAAGCACAATCACAACCCAAGCCAGAAGTTAAGATACCTACTGGACCCAAGGGCCATGTCGACGTACCAGCATTTTATCAGCCTATGGAGTATCAGGGAGGTGGCTTGAAGTATAGCGACGACGAAGACGAGGACCTTGGCATGTACAAGCCGCTCGCAAGACCCGACCACTTCGAGCAGATTGTCGGCCAAGGGGCACCGCTTGAAGATCGCAGCCATGTTCGCCGTGGCATGATGCGAGGTCGGGGTGCCTGGGGCGATCGTGGCCGTGGGTTCCGTGGAAGAGGTGGATTCGGTGGCCGTGGAGACTTTGGAGGAGGTCAAGGAGATCGAGGTGGATTTGGAGGTGGGCGTGGTGATTTTGGAGGAGGCCGTGCTGACAGAGGAGGACATGCTGGCCAAGCCAACCAGGGTGGAAATCGCGGAGGTGCACAAGGCGGGCGTACCGATCGAACGTGTTATGCCTGCGGCGAAGTCGGCCACCAGAAACGCGAATGCCCGAAGCTCAAGCCCCAACTCGCTGACCGAGGGAGACAACAGGACCAGAACAACCAGCAGAAGAATGGTCCCAAGCAAGATCATCGATCTGCTGCATCTTCATCACCAGCTCGACAACAAGACCGAGGTCAATCACAGCCACAGCATTCACCGCCAGCTAAGAGCAAGAATAAGAACCGGAAGCAACGCATACGGGAAAAGAAGGAAAGGGAACGTGAACAGCAACGGGAGCAGCAGCGAGAACAGCAACAGCGAGAGCAACAGCAACAACAGCAGCAGCAGTCCCAAGCATCACCTGCACCTCAAGCGCCTCCAGCGACTTCGAATACTGCATCGTATACTAACAACAACACTTCAGGCTGGCCACAGCAGTATTCGAATTCACCGCAACCAGCAGCGGCATATGCACCACCACCTCCTGTACAAGCGCCATCCTATCCAAACCCAGCAATGTTTGCTCAAGCTGCGGCTGCTGCAGCAGCACCTCCAGCAGCAGCCCAAGGCCAGCAACAACAACAAGCCAACTGGGCAGCTTGGGCGCAATGGATACAAGTAGTTGGAGCCATGCAGCAACAGCAACAAGCACCAGCGCAGCCAGCGCCTCCACCACCACCGCAACCACAAGCACAGGCCCCAGCAGCAGTTCAGTACCCATATCCGTATCAGCAATACATGCAGAATGCAGCTCCAGCACCTGCACCACCTCCAGCACCGGGGCAACCCCAACAACAAGGTGGAGGACAGAGCGCGCAGTCTTTGCAGGATATATTGAGAGCACTGAGTGGTGGCGGTGGCCAGCGGTGAGACTTGATAAATTTGTTAATCGATGATGAATTATCCTGGCGTTTGGAGTGAAACGAAGAAAGAAGCAGACAAAAAAGGAGAACAGCCATATATTCTCTCACATGTTTACATCCATCTATTTTCTTTTACCTATCTAGTGTAATTCCATTTTCAAGGGAAAAGGGGCGAGTGTTTATGTGTACTATTATCTTGCTTGGAGGCAGTCGATCGGTTTATCATATCTACAAAGTACGAAATACGAAGTACTACAGACTTAGGCGTAGGAGTCCAAGGCGTTCTTTTGCAATCTGGAAGCTCAGAGCAGTGGAGAGGTATTCTTGCATGGGTAATGGAGTGGGAACAAATGCCTATCATATGTGTTTTTTTTTTGGTAATTCCTGTTTGATTTGAGACGACATATGTATGTAGATCTGGGCAAAGAAGCGATCCATGTTTGATGGCTTGATCGATTGCTTGATTGATAGTACAAACGATTAGCTGGCATACTGAATGTAGTGTATCCAGCAAACGTGCACTACTCACTCAACTATACCATATCATTTGCCATCCCAACATCTCAAGCAATCTTTCAGTAAACCAACCACACACCCACTTACCAACTCAACCCAACTCATCAAGTGCCTTTCGTCCTCCCCTCCCTTTCCCATTCAGTATAACACCTCGCCCCATATCCATGGATTTAAGCTTACCCGCCTAGCTCGCGCACTAGCCGCTAGCCGCAAGTCGCTAGGCCCATCGCTCGCATCGCCATCATTCGGGATTGCATGTTCCGCGCAAAAGTAAGACAGATGTGATGGATCAGCGAGATCTAGGCTTGTGATCTGGGGGGTTTGGGGGGTGGTGAGATGGAAGAAGCTTAGAGTTGGGGATGGAAGTGTGAGGTGGGATGGTATGGGGCTAAAAAGTGCGTAAGTACTGCTGGTGCTGTGGAAGTATGAGATGGACAGATGAGACGGGGTGAAGACCGCCGTCGGAGAATATGTAGCACGTTCATGGAATTCACCGCCGGGGGGGTGTGTCAGACGGGGCGGGGGGATTCTACTCGGGGCTGGAAAAGCTGTAGGGCTAGAAGTAGGCGAGGGTGTAACCAAGCACCAAGTACATAGTAAGCAAGCAGAAAGTGATTGTCAGATGGGGAGATGTGACAGGCGTCAGTCATCGTCATCACAAAGGAAGGGTGGTTTGTTTGTGCTAGCGTTAGCGTAAACGGGAAGTGTGTGTGTGTGGTGTGGAGCGGGATGAGATGGGTGGATGGATGGATGGACGACTAAGCTACTTTGTTCTCAGAAGTGTTTTTCGTTGTAGAGGGGTTCAACGCATGGAGATTAGCGAGGGCCAAGGGGTGAGACTGCAAGCAAGACTGGCGGGTTGCAGCTGTTTCCGTCGACGTGTGAGTGGGCGAGACAGAGGTGGCGAGTTGTTCAGGTCTGGGGGTCTTTTTCTGACAGGGAAGCGTACTACGTACACACAGTAGAGGGCAGGGTAGGGCAGGGGGACAGCAGGGCAAGTGGCGCATGCGGGCTTGAGAGTCGAACAGAGCTGGGGTGGAGCCGCCGTCGGGCGTGTGAATTGTGCTTGTGCTTGTCTGGACTGGTGCTGGTGCGGGAGCGGGTGAACTGCTCAGTCTGCGTACTGTGCATCGCCATCTTCAACAACAACACCCACTCGTCCACTGCCATCACTACCACCTGCTATTGCTATTGCTATTGCCGCCACCACCACGTCCCACGCCTCTGCTTGTCGCTGTAACCCGCCCGCCCGTCGCCGCCAGCAATCGCCCGTGTTTCACCGCTTTCGCCTTGTTTACCGCTCCGCACATCCCATGCGCACACGCACACCGACTCACTCGGCTTCGCATCTCGCCTCCATGAAGCAGCCGTCCTAGGTGCCTTCTGCGCAAGCAGCCCTCGATCCACCCCGACTCCCTCCTCTCCGACGACCCGCGCTGCGTCTGCGCATTGCGCCAAGCTGTGTGTGTGTGTGTGTGTGTGTTGTGTTGTGCTGTGTTGTGTGTGTGTGTGCACTTGCTGCATCGCAATTGCTGCTACCACTCTGCCCTAAGTGACCATGACGAGGAATGACACCGCCCAAGCCCGCCATGGATCCATTGAGAGCAGCTGGAGTTCGCGCTCGAGCGACACCATAAGGCCTTATCATCGCCAGGGCTCTGTCCGCGGCACCCCCGTGAGTGTCAAGACGAGTGCTTCCACGTACGTCCTCGATATCTTTCCTTCTCTTGTTTTTTTCTTGTTTCTTCCGCGCCGCATCTTGAACTGCCTGGGACCTGCATGCACACGACGAACAGCTGGGGGCAGCCAGGGCTTGTGCTGGGCGCGGTGGGTGCGCGCATGGTTGGCGACAGTCGCAGAGCTTCGACCTGTCCACGCCCATGGCCATGGCATGCCCCGCCTCTGCTGCTCTGTGCTGCTGCTTGGTCCTCTGTCTGCTGCTGAGGTCTGGGCGACTGTCAAAATCGTGCTTGGGCCTTTCGCATGTTTCGCAGCCTCATCCCCTCATGACCCCTTCTCGCTTCCCATAACAAGCATTCGAGCTCGCGCTAACCGCCATGACGCAGCATCGACAAAGAGTCGGAGATATCGCCTGGCACCGTTCCCCCAGCCCCGCCTCCCAAAGACCCCTCACATCGCCCGCGCAAGCCTGCCAACTGGGACGGTCTGCCTTCCAAGCCCCTAGGCGACCACAGGAAACAGCTGGCTGTGCTGGAGACATCGGGTGGGAGAGTGCCCTCCATCTCGCGCAACCCCCCAACCGCTACCAGCACCCATTCCCAGAACGCGCCATGGGCTTCTGCCAATAACGGCACCAACATGGCCAACAGCGTGTGGAGCAGCTTCTTCAACGACTCCAGCGAGGATGTCGGCCAATTGTCGCCTGCGTTTGGTCGTCCTGGAACCGGGGGCAAGGAAGATAACATGGGCTTCCCTCTCAAAGATGACCGGCGGCCCTCAGTAGCCAGTGCTACCACAGTCAGCAGCACAGGCTCCAAGTCTAGTAATAGGGGCGGGTTCCACAAGAAATTGCAAAACATATTTGGAGAAGACTTTCCTGCCGACGGTCGCCAGAATTCAGATACCAGCTTGAATGCTACCGATGCGCAATCGATGCGCGGAACTCGCAATCGAGGCAACTCCTTGAACAATACCGTAGGCAGCTACCACTCCAGGCCTGCCTCGCCCACCAGTTCTCGCCCCCGAACGCCACAGCCTTCCTCAGAAGTCACGCCTTGGGAATTCCAAGATACCAAGGTGAGTTTACAATCGCAGGAAAGAGTGCGATTCAATGTGACATTGGGCCCCCACGTCACTTCCTCGCGTGCTAATGCTTCACAGGAGGCTTCCACACCAGCAGAGGCTAGTGGTCGAAGGTCATCAGAGCAGCATTCCAGCAGGCCCAGCACGCGCTCTCACAAGTTACATGTCAGACTGCCAGGCCATGGTCACCGTCACAGGAACAGCAAAGAAGACAATAAAGGCCCCGAGACACGAACCCCCGACATCAGCCAGCCGTATCCATTGCGTCCTACTACCAGTCGCGAAGAATCTTCCTACAGTGTTGCTGGTCGCAAAGATTCACACTACCCATCAGCGCTGAGCTCTGCACTCAACTCCAAGACGAACTTGCTGGGTCGACCGTCCAGCCCTACGCCATCTGCTTTCTCAGACATGACCAAAGACACGGCTTATGCCCAGAGATCTCCTAGCGCATCCAAATCTCACGGTCTTTTCGCACGATTGCGAGGTAAGGATAAGGACAAAAAGGACCGTTCTACACCGCCCGATAATCTCAAAACTCTCGCTGTAAATGCAAGCGCGTCAGCCACATCGCTCAATCCTTCGATCAACTCATCAAAATTCACACGTGCCGATCCAACACCTCAAACGCAAATGTCTAAGGGAAATGCCACCAACGGCGCATCTGATAAGATGCAGGGCAAGGACCCCAAGAAACACCATCACACTCGGCTGCCGACTTTCAGAAAAGACAAACGCGTACCAACCAATGAACTGGTACCTGGCAAAGATCCAAACGAGGCAGATGCTAGTGCTGTGGGTAATGATGCTGTGTTCTTTCTGGATAGAGATCTCGACAACATGGAGGGAATTGTCAACACACAGCACCCACCAATGACGCCGCCAGTTGGCGAAATGGCGAAACAACCGACTTTTGCGGGAGAAGAACAGCCTGGCCCGTCACAACCAGATGATGACACTGCTGCATGGGATGCGCCTGATTCATGGGCTGTGAAGCGCACTAAAGAAGAGCTGGAAGATGAGTATGGTGAGGTGGACGATAGTGGAGAGCCATTGAAGGAAGAAAATGACAGCAAGACATATTGCCTGCGCATATTCCGGGTCGATTCCACTTTTGCCACGCTTTCCGCTACTTTGAACACGACTGTACAGGAGATCATCCAGATATTGGGGAAGAAGACTGTTCTGCAAGATGAGCTGGATAATTACCACATCGTGATGCGAAAGCACGACACATCAAGACAATTGGAGACCAATGAGCGGCCACTTTTGATCCAAAAACGATTACTGGAACTAGCTGGATACACCGACATGGATCGCTTGGAAGATGTCGGTCGAGAAGACAACAGCTACCTTTGTCGATTTACATTCTTGCCAGCCAAGATGAGCGGTTACTCCAGCTTGGAGCGCGATCCTGGGTTCAGCAAGATGCAAAAGTTCAGTCATATCGATCTTCAGGGCAAGAACCTCATCACCATCCCTATCACTCTCTACCAGAAAGCCACCGAGATCATCTCCCTCAACTTGTCCCGCAATCTTTCTCTGGATGTGCCCAAGGACTTCATCCAAGCTTGCACCAATCTGCGAGAGATCAAGTACACCAGCAATGACGCCCGGCGGTTACCACCTAGTTTAAGTCTGGCGAGTCGTCTTACTATGCTGGATATCTCGAATAATCGTCTTCAAATTCTGGACAGGGCAGACTTGCACAAGCTCCAAAGTTTACAGGGTTTGAGATTATCAAACAACGGACTGACGCGTCTGCCTTCTTATTTTGGTCAATATCGCGCTCTCCGCAGCTTGAATTTGAGTTCAAATTCGCTGTCTGAATTCCCCGACTTTCTCTGTGAAGTACGGACTTTGGTCGACCTCGATATAAGTTTCAACTCAATCAGCAGTCTACCCAAAATTGGTCAGCTCACATGTCTAGAGAGACTGTGGGCCACAAACAACAAGCTCTCTGGCAGTTTCCCTCCAACATTGAGCAATCTCGTGAACTTGAGAGAAATCGACGTTCGCTTCAATGCACTTGATAGCATGGATGTCATGTCTCAATTACCTCGACTGGAGTATCTTATGATTGGACACAACTCGATATCAGCGTTTGAAGGATACTTTCCCAAGATCCGGATACTACACATGAATCACAATCCGGTGACACGATTCGGTCTGACTCAGGCAGTGCCATCACTCACAGCGCTCAACCTTGCATCAGCAAAATTGGCTCAGTTGCCAGAGGATTTGTTCTCAAAGTTGACTGGACTCACGAAGCTGATTCTCGACAAGAATCACTTCACTTCTCTATCGAATAATATCGGTAGATTGTACAGATTGGAGCATTTGAGTGTTGCTCGAAATTCACTCGATGTTCTTCCAGGGGAGATTGGACGACTTGTAGAGTTGCGATATCTGGATGTACGCGAAAACAACTTGGGTCAATTGCCTGCCGAGCTGTGGTATGCACGAAGACTAGAGACACTCAATGTGTCCTCGAATATACTCAACTCGTTCCCCAAACCGAGTGCACCACCGCCCATTGCTGCGAACGGCGAGGCAAATGGGCTGGATGGCAATGCTACGCCATTACCCGGCCTTACACATAGCCCTAGCTACGAAGAACTTGGGAAACTGGAAGATTTCCAGAATAGACGTCCTAGTCAGGCATCTAGTGGGCTGAGCACTGGAACTTCGCCAGCTTCATCTCAAAGAAAGGGATCTATGGCGTCGTACAACACGTCGAGCACTGCGCGGAAACCGTCAGTAGCTTCTCGCGCTACTACTGAGGGGACTTTGACTCCAATGTCTCGTAAAGATTCGAGTCTTTCTAGCAAGCTCGTTACAACGTTCGCGGGCTCTCTGCGTCATGTCTTCCTCGCTGATAATCGCCTGACGGACGATGTATTTGACGAGCTCTGCTTGTTACCAGAGTTGCGAATTGTAAATTTATCCTACAATCTCATCTACGACATACCTACGCGCACCATCAGGAGATGGCAACACCTGGCGGAATTGTATCTGTCCGGTAACGACCTCACATCACTTCCATCAGAGGATCTGGAAGAAGTCGGCTCTTTGAAGGTGCTCCACATCAACAACAATAAATTCCAAGTCCTACCCGCCGAGCTGGGCAAAGTTGCGCAACTTGCTGTACTGGACGTTGCAAGTAACTCGCTCAAGTACAATGTTTCCAATTGGCCATACGACTGGAATTGGAATTGGAATCACAAACTTCGGTATCTCAACTTGTCTGGAAACAAGCGGCTCGAGATCAAGCCCAGTGGCTCATATAGCGGCAGCGGGGTCAACATGCGAGAAGGTCGTGACCTGACTGACTTTAGCTCACTAATAAATCTACGGGTGCTCGGCTTGATGGATGTCACAATGATGGTTCCTTCTGTGCCAGAACAATCAGAAGACCGAAGAATCCGTACTGCTGGGTCTGCCGTGGGCACCATGGCGTATGGCATGGCCGATAGTCTGGGCAGGAATGAGCACATCTCCACTATGGACATGGTGGTACCGCGCTTCCGGAGCCACGACGATGAGCAAGTCCTAGGCTTATTCGATGCGCAGCCCCTTGCAGGAGGGGGATCCAAGATTGCCAAGTATCTGTACGACAACTTCAAGAACAGGTTTGCAGATGAATTGGATAGACTACGACAGCATGAATCTCCCACCGATGCGTTACGACGAACCTATTTGGGCCTCAACAAGGAGCTTGCTACTGCGGCCACCCAATCTCTCGATAAAACTGCATTTTCAACACCGCAAGGACAGCGTTCTGTGCCTGAGCTTGGCGATGACGATTTGACATCTGGCAGTGTGGCGACCGTCTTGTATCTGAAAGAGATGGAGCTCTATGTTTCCAACATTGGTGACGCACAAGCACTGCTCATCCGCTCACAAGGAGGACATCAAATCCTTACGCGAAAGCATGACCCGGCCGAGGCGAGTGAAAGAGCAAGAATACGCGAAGCGGGTGGCTTCGTCTCGCGGCAGGGCAAATTAAACGACGTGTTGGAAGTGTCGAGAGCGTTTGGTTACGTACAAATGTCGCCGTCCGTTATCGCTTCCCCGCATATTCTTAATCTTACGCTAAATGATGCTGACGAAATGATACTGGTGGCGTCGCGCGAGTTGTGGGAATATCTTACGCCAGACTTTGCGGTCGATGTTGCGCGGTCTGAGCGCAACGATCTTATGCGCGCTGCCCAGAAGCTCCGAGATCTGGCCATTGCTTTTGGCGCAACGAATAAGATCATGGTCATGTTGCTGGGTGTTAGCGACCTCAAGAGTAAGCAACGTGCTCGTTACCGTTCGCAAAGCACGTCATTGGTTCCGTCTGGAACTGCCGACGACTTCTTCTCGGCACGGAGACCCGGTAAGAAGAAGAACCTGGTTGGTGATTCGAAACTCGCCAGGCTGGACAACGAAGTGGATGCCCCGACTGGCGAGGTCAGCTTGGTATTTACAGATATCAAGAACTCGACATTGCTTTGGGAAACGTATCCGATTGCCATGCGTTCTGCTATCAAGATGCATAACGAATTGATGCGTCGGCAACTTCGCATTATTGGTGGCTACGAAGTCAAGACTGAAGGTGATGCTTTTATGGTTGCCTTTAGGACAGTCACATCGGCGTTATTGTGGTGCTTTACCATTCAAAGTCAATTACTTGAAGTGCAATGGCCACAGGAAATTCTCAACAGTGTCAACGGACAAGAAGTTGTTGATCCAGATGGCAATGTCATATTCCGAGGATTATCAGTCCGCATGGGTATTCACTGGGGCACGCCAGTGTGTGAAGTCGATCCTGTTACCAAGCGCATGGATTACTTTGGTCCTATGGTCAATCGAGCCTCACGTATTTCGTCTGTAGCCGACGGAGGCCAAATCACTGTATCTTCAGATTTCATCGCGGAAATCCAACGCCTGCTAGAAACTCACATTGAAGGCGACCGCAGCAATTCCACAGGCTCGGAAGAAGCCTTTGGCGACGACACTACCAGCCAACTCATCCGTCAAGAACTCCGCTCCCTCAGCAGTCAAGGTTTCGAAGTCAAAGATCTCGGCGAACGTCGCCTCAAAGGTCTCGAGAATCCGGAGTATATCTACCTCATGTACCCTCATTCCCTCGCTTCCCGTCTCGCCGTTCAACGACAAATGAGCGAACAGAAGCCCGCTCAACCAGCCTCCTCAGAACTGCAGCAAGCAGGTCAAAAGATGGCGAACTCACAACTCACCATCGATACAGAGGATGTATGGGAGTTGTGGCATATCAGTCTCCGTTTGGAAATGTTATGCTCCAGTCTGGAGAATCCAGGGTGTGTTGAACTCAAGCCTCCTGAGACGGCGCTTCTCGAACGCATGAAGTCTCGAGGCGGCGAAATTACAGATCGGTTCTTGTTGAATTTCGTCGAGCATCAGATTAGTAGGATTGAGGTATGTTCCCCACCATTCTCCCTTCTGTCTTTACTTGTGAGAACATATACTAACAAACCCCAACAGTCTTGTGCAACAACACTCGCTCTCCGCCACCTCGTCCGCCCCTTTGGCGCGTCGGAATCGCTTCTCCGCAATGCGTGCGAAATGGGCGATATCTTTGCAGAATTGAAGGCTAAGCTTGATAGACTGCAGGAGTATGAGAGGGAGGGCTTGGAGGGAATGGCTCCTTCTTGAGCATGTTTGATTCAACACTTTGGATTTTCTTCGGATTTGAGTATTACGATGCATGGCTGGTTGTTATGATACATGTCTGGGCGCGAAAGCAGCAAGAGAAAGAAAGCGCCGAGTCGAATCGATTCGATTCGAAGACCGGTTTCTTGGCGGTGCAATAAGGCTGGAGTGAGGCGCGCTCGGTGAATCATGATATCCCAAGGGGGCGTTCGGTGAATCGGGGGTAATTGCCCTTACCCATATACCTTGATTTGTGCTTGGCTGGGATATGAGCTTGGGCTGGCTTTGCAAATGGGTGGGTGGCTCTTTCATATCAACCCACTGGAAGATGGACATGGACTTTGTACATTCCCATTTCTATCTCCATTTCATCACTTTATTTTCAGGTCTACCTCTCTTTTATTATATAGCTACATGCAAGATGCAAGATGCAAGCAAGATGCATAGGCGAATAGGCGTTGCAAGCGAGGATAGTAAGGACCTGTATGCTAGTTTCATGAAGGCTTTGGACTTGCACGTACGTAAAGCGGGAGGTTGGGTTTTTTGTTTCAGCGCAAAGGGAAAAAGGTAGTAGTAGAGAGACCAGGGAAAATAAAGAAGAGGATTTATTTGTTAAAACACTATTAACACCATGACCTATCCTTGTTCGCACACATTCTTCATTTTTTTCCATTCCTGACTCCTTATCTATTCCCCTGCTATACTATTTAGTTTTTTTTTTGTATAATTTGTATGTACAAAAGGGCATTTACTGCGTGGCAAGTAAATATCATGCGGACATGGGGATGATCCGTGCTGGTTGACTACCTGGGTAGTTGAACCTCTGCTTCTTACTACGATTGTTGTGTTAATCAATCTGTCATAAGCTCTCAGCAATCCCCTCAAACCTTTCATTGTCTAGCCTTTCCAGTAAATCTCACTAAGCTACGTTACTCTTCTGCATTTCTGCACAGCCATGATAATAAACTACTCAACCCCCTTCATTACTATCTCAAACAACTAGAACCATCCGTTATCATACAAGACAAAATCCCTCCCACTCACTATGCTTGAATTTCATCTTAGAGATCTCAATGCTGCACTTACACTAATAAGCCGTGGCAAGCGTTTCCTTCATCTGTATGAATTACAGTCGAAGATCTTCGTGGAATGCAAGGCGAGGCGCTGGTGCAGACATTTCGCGACTTTAGAGGGAAGGGAACGTGGACAATGATGCCTATTTCAAGAATGGATGGTAAAGCCGTGCATCTCCTACATGGACTAAGTTAAACTATTAATACCTCGTGCAAAACTGCTATCACGGCGGAGGATTTCGCGCGGGTGTAGTCGTGATCAAATTGGCAAATGTAGAGGATTGATCACGTTAGGCAGCGCCGTCGCTGCGATTATCTTGAGAGGCAGTGTTCAAACGGCTAGAATACGCTTTTCTGTTCATGAGAATCCATTAGTCAAAATCAAATGCTGAAACCAGCGTGGGAAGTATGCTGCTCTTAATGCAGTCCTCCGCATCTTGAGAAGCGTTGCGGAGAGCAGGTTTAGCATAGAGTAATCTGCTTAGGAGGCAACGCGCCAGTGAGCAGATTCATTATCACAGACAGACCAAGAAACCTTTTTGTTTACTTTGAGCAAACTTCACTTCGTTCTTTGCTCATAGTGTAATTGCAGATTTGTGCAATGTGTTGTATTAACCCAATTCTCACCACCTCTTCTCTTCTCCTGCCGATTAAACCGAATCCCTCGCTTAACGCCTTGCACGCAATGTCTCAGGGTAGTAGGCAAGATAAATAACACCAAAAACTACTTACGAAAAAAAAAACCCTCCCCCTAACTATAGTTCAACACCTCCAAGAGACTTAGATCCCGAACAAACTCAAACCAATCCCCATTCCCATCTTCCCTACGCATACCCGCTTTCCACCCCATCCTTTCTATCTGGCCCCTACTTATCGCATCTCGCAGAATTCTCGCAGAATATATCCCAACTCTCACCCCCAACCTTTCACATACGACCATAGGACACTGAGAACAAGGCTTCCCGTTCGCTCAGCCATATTTAAGCAGTGTACCGGCGGACTGTACCGGCGGACTAGTACTCAGGTGGGGGAATCCCCGCTGTTGTATGTTTTTTTGCGGTTTTTTTTGTGCTGTTGTGTGGGCGAGGCGAGTGGTGGAGTAGGAGGTAAGGATGGGCGGTGGAGATGGGTGGGGTTGTGGGTCGCGACTAGTGGTTCGGGGGTTAGGGGAACATGGATAATATTTGGGTATGAAGAGAAAGAGGAAGTTGGAAATGGGAATCATTTTTGGGGGGTCAGGGGATGGAGGGATTTTTGGAATGTTTTGTGGTTTTGGAGGGCAGGGGGTGGAGGGGTGGAGGGAAATAGGAGAATGAACTTTATCTTCGATGGCGATGGAACATAACGTCCCTGAGCTCTTGCGCTTAATCCTCATCAAGATCCATACCGTCATCCTGCACGCCTTCTTCCATCTCCTCATCCTCATCCACAGCCTCATGTTCTTCCGACTCCATTTTCACATCTCCATCCTCACCCCCTTCCAACTCCATCTCATCCTCATCATCCAAATCCCAAAATTGCTCACTCCCCTCAGCACTCTCACTTCCCTCCCAAGCAATCTCCATAACATTCACTCCCCTCACATGCTCGAACCTCCCTAAATTCCCACCTTCGCTCTCCCTTTCTCCTTCCCCTTCACCATTACCACCTTCTCCTTCTGCTGTCGTCCCTGCACCCAGCTCAACCCCCTCAAACCCCGGCGGCGCGCTCACCACTCCAGGCGTATCCATCGGATGCGTAAGAAACACCGTATCAAACTCATTCGCGTGGATCCGCAGCGGTTGTCGCGCATTCGTAAGAGCGCATTTCCCAGAGGTGTATTTTAGCGCGAGCACGTGTTGCGAGCGGGGGGTGGGAATTTGCTGGAAGATTGCGATGGGGTGGCTGAGGGTGGTGGTGGTGCGTGAAGGAGGGGGTTGGGGAGTGTTGGGAGCTGTGTTTGATGGTGGATTGGGAGTTGGACGGCGGGGGGTGGGATGGTTGAACCAGGAGGGGGTGGCGTTGGGGAGGGGATAGGGATAGTCGAGCGGCGAGGGGGTGGGGTGGGAGGGAGAAGGAGGAGGAGGAGGAGGTGGTGGTGGTGGTGGAGTATTGGGGAGTCCGGATGTAGGCGAGGTGGAAGAGGCTGCGGTGGGCTCGGTAGTGGGATCGGGATCCTGTGAGGGTTCGAGGGTGGGAGGATCTTCTATTGCGGTTCCCGTATCTGACTGGTCGGGAGAATCTTGCGTTGGAAGGTTTTGCGGTTGTTGGTGCTGGGTGGAGGCGTTTGGATTTGTTGAATTTGTTGCATCTTCTGGAGCTGATGTGCTTTGATTTTCTGGATTTGAGTGCGAGGACGATTCCTGAGATCTGAGGTTCTCGATATCTTGAGCTGTAAAGATATTTCCCTGTCGATCTACATGATAGATAATGTCGACATTTGGCTGTTCCTGTTGGAAATCTTCTAAGTTCATCTTGTTAGTATTGTTTTGATAAAGAAGAAAGAGAAGAGGGAGTGGAATGGTATATGTCGATGAGACTAGTGATTAGATAGATTTTTCAGTGATTGTTGGAGATTGCTACCTTGAAATGTAATATTGCCAGTAGTCAACGTAGAGTAATAACTTCGACAAGTTTTCGCGTTCACCCAGAATCATGTTGAATCAGCCAATCAGAAGCAGTGAGGCTAAGGTAAAGTTTGGGCCACTGACATCCAGGTTGTTTGGTACAAGGAATTGCAACGAGATATAGTGTCTTGCAATTTGGTTGGGTTGCGAAAGGAGATAATTCTCTGGGTTGCAACATAAACGCATCGATACAATCTGTGGGAAGTTATCTCTTCTGGATCATTCACGTTTTTCACACTTCTTTGGATTTTGCGTCATTCAGCTCGATCACTTGATAGGGCAGTAGCTTTGGCCGACCAAGGATGGCCACCAATCCTGCTACTCAGATACTTACGAGTAAACGAACAACTTAAGTCTGAGCATTAGTTATTGCCGGATTGCAATTCACCACGTGTCTCACACTGTCGCATAATAAAAGCTAAAGTATATGCAGATTAAGGTATGGGAAGGAAACAACATCTGTAGACTGCTGGAATCGGCTGTCCCTCAGCATACCATCTTCAAATGACATAGTAAAGGTGATAGTCTCACGGTATGTAGTACAATGACACCAAGAAGCATAATCCGGATATAAAAATCATGTCCGATTGGTGGGCATGACTCGATTTGGACCCTGATCTAAAGCGGGCCGTTCGGTGCCAAGTCAAGCCTGCAATCCATCGGACCGTTTCATGTGACGAGCCACCTTGCGCGGCGGCGAGAGAACGATGGGGCTTCTAATCAGATACTTTACCTCTCCCTCTACACTCCGTGCATATACCGCCCTTCCCTCTCTGCCATCTTCAGTAACCTCTCTGCCAATCACCTGGTCACACGACACCCCGCCACACTCGCGTTACTACGTCATCAAGATGGGCGCATCGAGTCTCATCCCCCTAGTGGTTCTTTTCGCGGTTGTGGGAGCTATGGCGTGGATAGGTTACCAGGTACCGATCTTCCCACATGCAACGTGCTTTACATTGGGCTGAATATCGCTTACTAATGGGGACGTGCCTACAGATCTTCCTTTACTCCAGTGAGCTTGCCGAGCGAGGTGTCCACAAACTCGAAAAGAAGAACGTCATCTTCACCAAGGACGGCGCAAAGGTTGGCGTCAAGGAACTGAGCACAGAGAAATATACCGACAAAACACAACGCGCTTTTGTCAAAACCTGGAATGCTGCGCAGGACGGGTGAGTTTATCTGTCTCGTGCCTTTTACATCAATTAACATGACTAGCCCAGCGGCCAGACCTTCAGCAGGACGAACGCGAACGACTTGAGCGACTTGATACAACGTGTATATTTGGCCGAGCCCTCGATTTCGGAGCCCAATAGAATAGCTGCTGTTGGCTGGCAGCGTGCTTATTTCGTATCGGCCGAGCTTGCAGACAGGCGGTTATCAGGTCACAGGAATAGGGAGGTACCCTTGTTATAGGTGAAAAAGGCGCACAATGAAACATCTGATTTTGGGCGATGGATTGATTATGGCCATTGGGATAAAAACAACCGATTATGACTTGAAAGACCTCCCATTTGGGAAATTTTTCCTATATGCAGAACCTTTGATGAAAATTGAATGCCTGCAACACGGCAAAGGGACCAAAATCGAATGCGCCCAGAATCATGTGACGTGGGCCAATTCACCTGTTGGGAAATTGGAAAAGGTTGTAGGCTTAACGCCGCTTTTCGTTCTCCACTTGGCATTCCAACTCTAATTCATCCACAAAGCTTGCGTCAACACCAATGCTGACCCTTGTCGTGTGCGCAGGCTCAAGGCCTCGAACATGCGCGACTTATGTCTCATTGTTACAGGTACAGTCGGCACTCCTGATGCCGATTGTTCATGATTATGTACTTTGGCTTTGATATTATTTTGGAACCTTGTAATATCCTGGGCATGCAGTTTTGAGATGACAGCAAATATCCCCAACCCCGCCACTCCTACAAAAAGCATTGCTTCTACTGTTACCCTGCCATCGAGGCGCTATTCAACGGCATATGGGAGTTCCCAAATGGGCTCAAGGATGCTTATTACCTGCAGTATAAGTGGTCTTATGACTTCACCGTCACGAACCATCTTCAAATCGGAGCGTGGCTTGACAAGCTCCGTCTTGTAATGGTGCACAACTTCGCATGGTTCTTGACATCGACACCTATCACTGCCTGAACAATGTTAAAATCCCAAGCAACTGGGACACTAGACGAACTCGGCCGAGGCACTGTGCAGATATACGGATGTAGATCACTTTCGCCCAGCCGCCCTAGAGCACCATGAAGTAATCCCCGCAGATGGGGAACTGCTGTGGCCATTACAATGTTATGCACTTGACCTGGAAGGGGGTGCCGAAACTCTGTACTCGAGACATGCTTCAACCGACGCCGGGCAACGTTCATCGTATGCCCGACTTTATGGACCGACTTAAAGTCCGAAGACCGATCATGGCACTCACATAAAAGGATTGCATTCCACGGAGACTCTCTGTTTGATGTTACAAACCTGCGAGCTACTTCATATCACAATATGGCGTTTGCAACAAACACATTGCCACCCGACTTCCATTTGGCAAGCCGTTTGGGAATCGCCTACTCGTTGAGCATATTTGCTGCCATTGTACGTTTTACATCCATAGTCTAACAATGGCTAGAGAGCCCCCTTGCCCTACGACATCATCGAAAACAATTTGTGATGTGTTTTGTCACGTAACTAACGAGTGCTAGTTCACTGTCTATTTCATCTACATCGCGATATACAATATCTTCTTCCATCCACTCAGCCATATCCCTGGACCGCTATTTGCCAAAATCACAACCCTTCCTTATGTTCTCCAGGTACGCAACGGCACGATAATCGATTGGCTTAGACACTTGCATGAAAAGTACGGGGATGCGGTCAGAGTGGCACCCACTGATGTGTCCTTGACCTCCGCCGACACTGCGTGGCACGATGTCTACGGTTTCCGCACCGGAAAGTACAAGAACACTGGCCCGTATTACAAGGATAACACATGGTTCGCAAAGCCAGTGAACGGTGTTAAGTCTATTGTTGCCAGTGACGGGGCTGACCATACGCGACTGCGCCGTACCGTTGCTTATGCATTCAGCGACAAGGCGCTGCGTGAGCAAGAGTCGTTGATTCAACCATATGTCGATTTACTGGTGCACAGGCTTGGAGAAGAGACGGAAAAAGGCCAAGCCATCAACATTGCCCGCTGGTATAATTTCACCACATTCGACGTGATTTCCGACCTGACTTTTGGCGAGCCACTGTACTGTCTGCGCGATTCTCAATATCACGAATGGGTGACACTCATGGCCGGCTCTGTCAAAGCATTCGCACGTATTTCAACAGGGCAAAGGTTCCCTCTGATTGGCTACTATGACAAGATGGTGAACTACCTGAGAGGTGAAAACAAAGGCAGTATTGGTGCCCGTCAAGAATTCTTCGACAGAGCGAGGAATCTTGTTGACAAGCGCATTGAGAGCGGAAATGAACGACCAGACTTCTTTCATCACATTCTCAAGAATAACAAAGACGGCGACCGGGCAATGACCAGGCCCGAAATGGACTCGAGTGCCAATTCATTTCTGGCAGCTGGCTCGGAAACCACAGCGACTACACTCTCGGGCTGCACATATCTACTTCTCAAACACCCGGAGTGCTACGCCAAAGCTGTACAGGAGGTTCGCAGCAGGTTCACCACGGCAGATGAAATCACCATGGAAGAGGTTCACAAGCTCGATTACATGATCGCTTGTTTTTCAGAAACATTGAGAGTGTACCCCCCTATCCCCACTGGCTTCCCACGCATCGTTCCACCAGGAGGTGATCGCATCTCAGGTATCTATTTCCCAGAAGGCGTTTCGGTCTACGTGTCGCAGCATGCATCAAATCACTCCAGCAAGCACTTCAAAGATGCAGATGATTATGTGCCAGCAAGATGGTTGGGCGATGAGAAGTACAAGGACGACAAGCTTGAAATTGTACAACCGTTCTCATTTGGCCCCAGGGCTTGCATCGGCAAGAAGTAAGTTCCTCCTACCTCATCGTTTTCCTAAAGCTATACATGCTAACACTGCAAAGTCTCGCTCTTGCGGAAATGCGACTTATCCTCGCTAAAATCCTCTGGACTTATGATCTGTCACTCGAAGATCCAAACTTTGAATGGATCAAGCAGCGCTGTGGTGTCATCTGGGAGAAGCCAGATCTCATGGTTCATTTGAAGCCCGTGCAGCGGTGAATGGTGTAGCAATCAAGGTACTGGAACGGCGAGTGGTGGTAGTAACATGTTGGTGAGATCAGCGAGCCAAGTGCCAAATGTACATCTCTCTGCATGTAGCAGATCACTTATCAAATTGCGCCCAAAGCCTTTCCGTATTTAAGTTTGCATATGAGGCGTCGGAGAATCGGAGAAAATAAGCGTAACAATTTGAAACCCCGAGATAGACTGAATGCATATGACTTAAGACAATTTTCGTGTGTAATGGTGCAACGTGATGACTCATGGAAACTTTATGAAGCTGTTAGGGCTGTGACTAATTGTGATAGAGTTCAGTATCAAGATATGGTGTCTGAGCTAGCAGATCAGTTGCGACATGGAGCTAGTCATATGGAAGATCAAGAAGGGCTGAAGAATAATTGAACTACGTAATGGTTCACGCTAGGGTATATTCATTCTGAAATTCATGTCCGTCGAAGTTATCATTTATAGAGTTGCTCATCGTCATATCCGTCTTCAATCTTGGAATAGAAAGTCACCATCCACCAGAACGGCAATTTTATCATCACTCCTGAATGCGCAGGAAACATCTAGAATAGGGCGCCGCCAAGTAGTGCACCTCCGAGGAATCCGGCTGCGATGGGCAATCCTGCGCCTCCACCATACCCATAACCATAGGGTCTACCATATGGTCCTGCAGGTCGGACTATCCTGACATTGGGGTTTGCATACATGCCCTGGGCGTAAGGATTGTACCCATAGGCGCCGCGTGGAGCATATGGGCCTCGGGGGGGTTCGATATAGACATCTCGACCTTCCTGGTCCTTACACAAGAACTGAGGCTGTCCAGTCTCGATGGCCCGAATCAGAGCTTGCCTTGCACGCAAATGCGCCATGTAAGCCTGCTGCTCCTGCTCTGCGCGTTGGCGGCGCTGAATCTCACGTTCCTCATGTGTTTGGCCTGTGATTTTATCTTTGAGTTTGCGAGAAAACTTGTGAATGCCGGTAGGTTTCGGCTCATTGGCTGCATTCCCAGCAGTCGCGCCATGTGTCTTTCCTCGTGAAGAAGGTCCAGCATGGGCTTCATCATCCGAGTCTTCTGCTGCAAGATCATTTAGGGTCATGGTGCGTTTCATTCTTGTGTGCTTGCTACGCTCTTCTGGGCTCAAGGTGCTGAGAAATTGTTCATCGTCGTACGGGTGGACCCATATACTACGTGGTGGATTTGCCCTGGTATCGACAAAAAATTGGTGCTGCTCTCGAGCATCGAATGATCGGATCCAGCCTGGGGGTAGCTCGCGCATCTCATCCTCCATAGATCGGCGTCGTTCGGGTGGGATGCCATTGCGCTCTGTTCGGAGACCAGGACTATCAGTAGACACACGGTTTATCCCTTGAGCCGGCGCTGCTGAAGAGGAAGCGGTGGCGGCCTCGTATGTTGGTGGAGGTTCATCTGGTGGTTGTGACGTTGCCATTTTGAGTGTTTGCTGAAGTGGACAGGATCTTAGATTACCCGAATTGAAACAAGAACTGTAAGAGAGCTTCAGGTTTGCTCAGAGAAGGGAGAGATAGATTTGGGGCGTATTTGAGAAGAGTTGGGGTTTCCGCAGGTTCCGTATGTCACGATATTGCCTGCACTGTCATAATAAAGAAGGTGTGGCGTAAACACATGCATGACGTCGTGCATTTGTTACGTGGGTTGAAAAGTGTGGCGCAGCTGTCTTTGTCATCATTGAACGTCGAATGGTCGCACCTGACCTTTAACCTCACTTTCGCGATGTGTTACTTCAATCACCGCGATATATTACTAACGGCGAAACGCTTTTCGATGAAAGCTGGCTCAACGCCAAAGCGCGCCTGCATAGTACTTCGGAGAGGCCCGACTTGCGGAATCTCACCGATTCGGAGATGTGGATCAGCCTCAGCATTCCACCAGATCTGATACTAGACTGAGCGCGTGCCCCTGTCATACCGTGATCAAGCTCCGATGTCCAAAAGGAGTATGTCTCAACGCCGTTACCGGGTCATCAGCCGTTTAAGTGGAGAGTGTTGCGATAGTCATGAGAACTGCGCATCTACGTTATTATGCTAGGATCTTTGGTCATACTCCAACTCTTCTCAAGGCGGGACGTCAGCCTTGCGATGTTATCAGCTGTCAACTATGTGGGTCAGAAAAGCATGCCATCGATCTTGGCATCTAACAACTTCTCTCGAATCCCTCTAGGGCTGCCAACACCCAACAGTGGAGACTAATTTCTCTGATTAGAGAAGCACGCTACTCGAGAGCATGTGTACACACACTAAGACGCCTTCACTCCCGTATTCACAACAGAATGTCGCCCCTTACACGTTCGCCCCTCTTGAGTATACCAATTATTTGCCAATTATTGCGCCCAGTATCTCCACAACATGTCAAGCGTATTGGCACATTGCAAGAGAGGTTCGCCAAGAACTTTTCGATTCGGTTATTGCGAAGGAAGAACAGTTGATAGAAAGCGTGAGCGACCATTAGATTGAAATGTCCGAGTGCTAGTCCCATCCCGATCTAGCTATGCCATCTGTCACTCATCAGCCTGGTCTTTTAATCACCGTTTCGCAACCCTGGCTACGGGTCATGCGATGTCGTCTTGGACTATACTTCCCGTTTGGACGATGGCGACTCGCAACTGTGATTTTTGTACAATTCATTTCCTTCCCCCTCGAGTTATTCACTGCCGTCTCAACTGACGGAAAGCGACATTTCGTCTACGCTTCAGCCGCAAATGTTTAATTATTACAACATGGCAATTGCGCGGTACCGACCCGTTGAAATGTTGAAACCCCCTTGCACACGTGATGTTTGGGTCCTTAAATTGCCCCAGAATCCCAACATTGGGATCCTGTGTAACATCTTTTCAGGTACTCGAAGCGACTTGTGTGACCTGTCGCACATGTACCTGCATACCAGATACGCATCTAGGTAACGTAGCCGTTGTCGACAGTTGTGCCGCTTCGACACCTGCTCTCTCTGTCTCAGTTATAACAATTGACCTGCCTAAAAAAAAGAGGGTCGGCACGGCTCACATGAACTTGGCTCTGTTGCTAGCATTCCAGATACAATTTTCCAAGGCATAAATAAGGTGGGAAGGGCAACATGGCATCCAACCTCCACTTCTACATTCCTCGGTGCATTCCAGGTCCAGGACAACAACCTTCTGGTTTATGCGAACACGGGACGGTTTGCCCATTTGTCTGAGACAGATCCGCAGTCTTTCTTTCAACACATCTCGCATCCGACATGGCGAAGTTAATCACTTCGCTGCTGAGCTTTGCTCAGCTTACACTCGTTTACAGCCTTCCAGCCGGTCTCGAAGCTCCTGCTCTCGTTGAGCGATTAATTTCCGAATTTCCAACCCAGGAACCCACAACTAGCTACAGTAAAGCGATTGAAACACTGCAATCAGTGACCATCTCAGTCCTACCGTCAGTTACTGGAGTGAGTATGAACTTGACTAGTTAATAAGACTCTGGTGGCTAACTATACTTCAGAGTATCCCATTTGGACTTCCTCCTGGTGGACCTACACAAAACCCATTGGCGCCTGTCGTGTCTCGGACTGGCAAGCCTCTATGCCCTGTCGGAACGCCACTCCACCCTGGGCCGATAAGCCCCAAGATGCCAGCATCTGCGAACATTTTTCAACCTATTGAAACTGGTTTGCCTCCAGCAGCAATTCGCCAGCTTGGTGGGCACTATGTGAAGAAAGAGCACATTCTGGATAAAGATGTACCAATTCAAACGAACAAGTTCTACGCGAACTTCTTCCTGGGGGGACAAGGAAATCCAGTCTGGACTCAGCCATATCATCTTTCATGGGCGAAAGGTGCTGGTGAGACAAAGTCTTGGGGTATGGCCATTAGCCACACTGAGAGAAACCAGTTTGCCTTTGGACCTCCAGAAGCTGGCAATAAACCAACCTACTTCATATCGCCTCTGGGTATCAACCACATGATCCTTTCCGCTGAAGAGTTGGGCAAAGACACGGTTCTGACTGTCCAGGAGCTCAAGGCATTTTCCGTTTATGCCAACCTCGCGCCAAATGCCGCTTCGGATCCAATCATTACGTTGCCATGCGTGCAAGGTATGGGATTTGTTACTGCCAAATACAATGTTGCCCGGCCAGCGATCAACAGTGGCGTATTCTTCAGGACTTTTGACCTGGACCAGAATTACAAGAATGGCGGCACATATAAGTGGCGTGTTACTCTCAATGATAATACCCGCTGGCTGGTATATGTCACACCTGTTGGGGGTGTTGGTATTCCTCCTTTCAAACTAGATAGCCCTTCAACCATCTTCGGACCCAAAGGTTTCAAAGGCACCATACAAGTGGCTAAGAACCCGGGAGGCCCTACGGGAGAGAAAGCCTTTGATGCTGCAGCTGGTGCATATGCAACCAGTGGGACCATCAGTGCCTCTGTAGACGGCAACAAAGGAAAATACACCATTGCTTGGGGAAAGGGTGGTGTCAAAAGCCAAACACTACTCATGTACGCGCTTCCTCATCATGTGGAGTCGTTCGACCCTGAGACGAAGCGAGCCCTGAAAGATATCAAATTAGTCACTACAACCAAAGGTACCGCTCAGGCAATACTTGCTGACAAGATGACCATGCTTGAGAACGATCTTCCTAATAACATTGGTTTTGCCCCATGGGCCAAGAATCCTAATGGAGCTGGCGGAGTCGAAAATGTTAACTTGGGCGCTGAAGCACTCGCGCTCGTTAGTAGCGCTGGGCAAGCAGAATTGCGACAAAACTTCATCGAGCAGACCAAGTTGAACAGCATGTATTATTCAGGGAAAGGCCTTGCCAAATTTGCCGGAATCATATACACTATGAATAGCCTGGCTGGTAATCGGGAATTAGCAGCAGCTGGTTTGATCAAACTCAAGGATGCTTTCAATGTATTTGTCAACAATACCCAGCCCGAGCCTCTTGTTTACGACACAGTTTGGAAGGGCGTTGTTTCTTTCGCAACTTACAGGCCAATCAATGGTGGTCCAGGTGACCCCGGACTCGACTTTGGCAACACTCTTTACAACGACCATCATTTTCATTACGGTTATTTTGTCTACACTGCTGCTGTTATCGGATTCCTTGATCCTAAATGGCTCAGCGAAGGCAGCAACAAGGCCTATGTCAATGCTCTGGTCCGTGATTATGCCAATCCAGTATCCGACAAGGAATTCCCATTCCAGCGTTCATTCGATTGGTATCATGGCCACTCTTGGGCAAAGGGGCTTTTCGAGTCTGGCGATGGCAAAGACCAGGAATCCACGTCCGAGGATACCTTCGCGACTTATGCGCTCAAGATGTGGGGCAAGATAACTCGTGATGGTAACATGGAAGCTCGTGGCAACCTCCAACTTGCCGTTCTAGCTCGCAGCATTCACAACTACTTCCTTATGACTTCAGACAATAAGAACCAACCTCCACAGTTTTTGCACAACAAGGTCACAGGAATTTTGTTTGAAAACAAAATCGATCACACAACTTACTTTGGAGCAAACCCAGAGTACATTGAGGGAATACATATGATTCCCCTCAATCCTGCTTCGGCTTATACTCGCTCAAGAGAGTTTGTAAAGCAAGAATGGGAGACATACTTCAGTAATGGTCGCGTTGATAAAGTGCAAGGTGGCTGGAAAGCTATTTTGTATGCCAATCTGGCACTGATTGATCCCAAACGCGCATACAGTTTCTTTGCTGCTCCCAATTTCAACACGCCGCTGGACGGAGGAGCAAGTCGGACGTGGTATCTAGCTTATACGGCGGCCTTGGCGAACGCTGCTAATGGGGTTGCAAGGGCTGATCCAGATCTGGTCTTCCAGCCTGCTTCAGAGACAAGCGGAATGGGAGGTGACAAGAATAACCAAGGGGGTAATTCTGGCAGACCAAAGACAAATGAACAGAGGCCTAAGCAGCGTCCTCAGCGCCCTCAGCGTCCCCAGCAACGCCCACAACAGCAACGGCCTCATCGCCCACGTCCTCAACAGCGCCCTAAGCAGCAATTTGAGCAGGAATTTGAGCAGCAATCTCGGCAGCAGGCTCAGGCCCAGGCTCAGGCTCAGCAACAAGCTCAAGAGCAAGCCCAACAAGCCCAAGAACAGTCTCAGCAACCTCAAGAGCAATCTCAGCAAGTACAAGAACAGCCTCAGCAAGCACAAGATCAATCTCAGCAATCTCAACAACAGTTTGGACAACAAAATGATCAACAAGCTGAGCAGGGGCCTGTAAAGAGACCTCAGCAGACTGAAGCTGCTCCCGTTGCACCTCAGGAAGACCAAGCCGTGAATGAAGGTGCATCAAGCGTAGCGACCAGCAGCCCGAACACCCCAAGGAAATGGCCGGTTGGTTTCGATTGGCCCAAGCCATCAACAAGGCCTCGACCAACTGGCAGGCCTCAACCGTCGCGACCATCTTCAAGACCAGCACGGCCTTCGCGCAGACCGCAGCGACCAAGGCCAACAGGCCGACCTCCACGGCAAGGAAGACCGTTCAGACCTCATAATAAACCATCCAGGCCTACAACCGAGGTTACCAAGGATGGGCAACCAAGGCAACGCCAACAGGACACGGTGCCGGTGATTCAAGCAAAGGATACCAATGCAGACTCGCAGCAGATTCATGATAGTGTTAATATCACGCCAACAGCAAGCCAGGACCAACAGGGGCAAGGAGCCCCTTCCGAGGCAGAAATGGAACTTGAATGCGGAGGCGACGCGTAGTTGTTTTAAGGATTTCTTTCGAAATAACTGGATGGATGCTGGGACATTCATTTAGAACTTATGAGGGAATTTTTGGATGTGAGTACTTGAGTGCGTGAAGAAGGAAAGAGTTTTTTTCTTGTGTTGTGTTGTAGATATGGTTATTCGTGTATATTTTTGTTACTTTTTGTTTCTTGGAGAGAATTTACACCTGGAAATTGAAGACTTTCGATTCGAATACTCTACTCCTACTTCGTGGTATAGTCATGTGACTTGTGTCAACAATCCCCAGGTCGCACGAAAACTGATATTTTGTAACGTTCTAAGCAAGTTCGACGTAATCGCAGCAGATTCATTGCATGGGACAGGAATAGAAGGGAATGGAGGCGATGTGTTGTACCGGATTGGTGGAGTGGAATAGGAGATACGAGGTGGGTGATGGGTAATGTTCACCTGCCACAAAAATGTGACCAAGTTGTCGGTGCAAATGTCAAGCACCAATGACCAGATGAATGGAATATCTGCAGAACTCAGCTACTACCTATACCAAGAGTGAGATGTCTCTAGCTGAAGAATAAGCAGTATGTATTGAGATGTAGTCATGGTCATGTCCCACAACAGTGACAATGACATGATATGCTCGGCAGGCACAGCGTTAATTAGGCAAAATAGAATTGTACAGCAGCGTAACCTGATCTGACAGGACACAAGAAGAGAATAAAACACGTGCACAAGGATTGCAGTGCCAACAAAGCGATGTCGACGTCAGCACGACCAGAGCAGAAGTTGGCGGCTCAGACGTCTATTTTTACCCAGGAATAGGGTCACACAGCCACAAACGTGCGACATTTTAAGCACCGCACTAGTCTTCTTGGGGAAGCGAGGCAAAGAGATGCGCTATTGGCAAGAGACCCACCAAACTGGCAATCAGGGTGAAGAAGAAGTGGTGGGTAGACAGGTCATTAACAATAGAGCAAAGAATGGACAACAGTGAAAAGACGGCCGATTGGGAAAGCCGGTCGTGTGGACAATGGCAGTGGTGAAGGGTGGCTGTAGGTGAAACACGGCTGGACCACTTGGCGGCGGCGTAGAGAATTAGCGACAAATGGTCTGGAGCTGGTGCTGGGCGTGTCTGATAGGCTCGCCTTGCATCGTAGCATTCTTCAGCTAAGCAGACGAGCCAGTCGTGCCAGTTCCAGTGGTGGCAGAGCACGCGAGCCCAGCAACTGTGTCTCAATAGCAGACGCCGTCTTCTCTAGCTGCCTGAGAGACGGCGGTATGTAGTTAGATAAAAGAACAGCGTCTGCATGCACTTGAGAGGGGGGTTTGTCCTTGGTCTGCTTGTACATCCCATCGACCATTATTGTTAAAAGAGACGAGACAAATCAAACGGCCCTGCAGCTCAACCATTCATCCTTCGACAAAGCTTCCAAGGCCCGTGTCCACCTATCCGCGCGTCCCTGCCCGATTTGGAACCGCTTCCCGTTGCCCCTGCCCGGCCGCCTAGCCAAGGATTAAGGTTTCAGCACCACTCCCCAAACCTGCCCTTTTCCCCCAGTGACAGCTCCATCAATCCCACCTCTTCTCTACACGCCCGCCCTTCTCTCGTTTCTGCTCCTCTCCCCTCGTTTCATATCTGCTCCCCTCATCCATCCCAACTGCTTCATCCTAGACCGTCGTCATCTTCGTCTGCCATCTATATCCTCTTTTTTTGCTATTGCTATCCTCGACTTTCCACCATTCGTATTACGGCTCGAGAAAGGTTGATCCTGCGGCCCGACCACTTTTTAATTACCTACTCCATTTCCTAGCCTGCCGTCACCACTTGCACATCTAGACCGCCTTCACAACCCTTCCGACTCTATCTTCATTGCTTCCACATCGAACGTCGCGAACTACTCGACCGCCTGCGGGCGAAGATTCACCTCCATGAGACCACATACCACATACTCGGCCATGCTCGCCCCATTCATATTACTCGCCTCTGCGCCACTGGGTGTCTTGGCCGGCGACCTCCTCAAGACAGATGGCTTCAGCTCCTGCTTGAAGGGCAACTCAGATATCAGGGTCAACAAGCTGGATATCGAGTTCGACCGCTCTACCAAGAAGGTCAAGTTTGATGTATCCGGCACCAATGACAAGGAGCAAAAGGTCATGGCCACTCTGATCGTCAATGCATATGGCAGAGAGGTATACAGGAACGAGTTCGACCCTTGTGAGGGCAATACCAAGGTTGCTCAGCTATGTCCTGGTATGTCCTTTGTCTATCAGCCCCTATGCTTACCATGTTTACTAATAATCAACAGTACCCAAGGGCACTTTTGGCGCAACCGGAGAGCAAAGCATCCCCGAGAAGTTCATCTCACAGATCCCCGCCATCGCATTCAATGTTCCCGACATTGACAGCCAGGCTACAATGCAGCTCAAGGCAAAGGACGGCGGCCAGGACCTTGCTTGTATCACGTCACAGGTCAGCAACGGACAATCACTTTCGACCAAAGGTGTGCAATATGTTGCTGCTGGTATCGCTGGTGCTGCCTTGGTTTTCTCCGGTGCCTCGGCCCTCGCCAGTGCTGGACAAGCTGGTGCCCCAACTTCGAGTCCTACATTCGGCGATGTCATCGGTTGGTTCCAGGCCATGGCTATCAACGGCATGATGAGCGCAGATGTTCCCGGTGTTTATCGCAGTTGGTCCAAGAACTTCGCCTTCAGCACGGGTCTGATCTATTGGGAGGGAATGCAAACGTCCATTGATGACTTCCGTCAAAAGACTGGTGGAAACCTTACCGATAACAGTGTACAATTCCTTAAGAACGCGACCCTCGTCCACGTCGACCAAAACATGACCTTGACCAAGCGCAGCTGGGATGGCGTCAACGAGGTATTGTTATGGGCGCGTGATGAGTTGAACACCAACGTCAACAACAATCAGACCGGAGGCGAAGGCGACAACAAGATCATGCACACGGTCAAGGGTATCCAAGGTTTTGTTGAAGAGTACACGATTCCCGATGGCAACGCCTTCATGACCGTTCTGCTTGTTTTCGCCATCATCATTGCTGCCATTACCGTCGGTATCCTTCTCTTCAAGGTCATTCTAGAAACCTGGGCTCTTTTCGGTAGCTTCCCCAAGCGACTGACTGGCTTCCGCAAGCGATACTGGTGGACTCTGGCCAAGACAATTACCAACTTGATCCTCCTCCTCTACGGCATCTGGGTTCTTTACTGTGTCTATCAATTCAAGAAAGGAGATTCCTGGGGTGCCAAGGTCCTTGCTGGTGTCACGCTCGGTGTCTTTACTGGTGTTCTCGCCTTCTTTACCTGGAAGATTTGGCATGTTGCGCACAAGTACAAGAAACTCGAAGGCAACTCTGAGGCTTTGTACGACAACAAGGACGTCTGGCGCAAGTACAGCATGTTCTACGAAAACTACAAGAAGAGCTACTGGTGGCTCTTTGTTCCTCTGATCGTTTACATGTTTGCCAAGGGCTGTGTTATTGCTGGCGCTGATGGTCACGGTCTTGTCCAGGTTTCTGGTCAGCTCATTATCGAGGCCCTCTTGCTTATCGTCCTTCTCTGGTCTCGCCCTTATTCGCTCAAATCGGGTAACTGGATCAACATCATTATCCAAGTTGTTCGCGTGCTTTCTGTCGTATGCATTTTGGTCTTCGTCGAGGAGCTTGGTATGACCCAGACTACCAAGACTGTCACTGGCCTCGTCCTTGTTGTCGTACAAGCATCTTTGACTGGTGTACTGGCTATTTTGATTGCAGTCAACGCCATCATCATTTGCTGCAAGGAGAACCCTCACCGCAAGAAGAGGAAGGAAGCTGGTGAGTTTATTGATTTCACTGCTTTAGATTTGAGACTAACAATTTTACAGAGAAAGCTCGCGATCTCGACAACCTCACTCCTCTCGATGCCCGCAACTCGCTCCTCATGGATCCTCAAGAACGCAACAAGCGCAGCTCTCTTCCTGCGCCTTTTGGACCCCGCGCTGGAGGCTACGACCCCGTTCCACTTGCCGACCAACACACTGCTTATCAAGGAGCTGGTGGTCGCCAGTTCTCAGAAGATCAAGGCCACCTCCTTGCCGATGCCTCATCATTTGGACGTGCTCCTTCTCACGACCGTTCGTTGAGCCGTGACCGTGGTGGATACACAGATGTTGAACACGGTGTTGTTCAGCAGCGAACAGACTTTGTAACAAACGCCCCCTGGCAACCACAACAACCACGCGGTAACCAAGGCGGATATGCGTACTAAATAAATCAGAGTACGAAAAAAGTGAAAAGTTTCCTATGTCGTAATCGAATCTCCCAGCTTCCAGGAGCGACCATTTCGGTAGCTGCGGACTGTGTATATCGCTCCTTTTTCCTTTTACATATCTCACACATCTCCTTTTCTATTTCATTTTTGCATGGCATCCATCATCATCATCATTTTTTTGCGCGGAAATCTGCTTAGAGCATTTGTGGCATAACATACAATACCCACATATCTACACACACGCGCGTGTCTTCAGTGTCTTGGTATATATAGGATAATGCCAGCTCTGGACGTTGCTCGAGTCATGACTTTACTTAGCTGTTGAGATTCTGTGTGAGGTGGACAAGGGAAAGAAGGAAGGGAAGGAAGGAAGGAAAGAAGAAAGGTGGAAGGAAGGGCTGAATTTGGATTAATTATTTGCTTTAATTTGATGATTGCAGGATATTTTCTGCGGATGCGCGGGGAGGTTGAGGATAAAGATGGAGAGGGGATGCAGAGAAGTAAAGTAAGTGAGTAGGTTGAGGGAAGTAGGAAGTAGGGTAGATGAATGAGAAGATTAAATCTTTACTTTGGGATATCTGTGATACAAGTGACAAAGTCACGACTGAGACGATAGAATTATTCTACTGGACTAATCAATAGGTCAAATGCAAATCTAACCTGATCCTCATCCTCACCATCATACAATTCTCACGCTTGGTATAATGACGTCCCCTCCTCCATTTCTCCTATCTCCTATCTACCAAGTCCGATTTGCAAGAATGTTCATCTGCGTTCTAAACCCTACCTACATGAGGAGTACCTACCAAAGTAAATCTGACATCAGTGCCGTCCATCCGTGAGCGTCCCACGTTAAGCCAAAAGCCAATGCCAAAAGCCAATGTAATGGCACATAGTGTACCATGGATCTGGATCTGATACGTCTGCTTGTCTTGGCTGGGCTGGGCTGGGTTGGGTTGGGACTGCGCGACGCGACGCGAGGCGATTTGTCCTAATTACTTCCTACACTACACTCAATCTCTTTAGGCGAGGGGAGAAGTAATAGGAAAGAGCTATTCAAGGGGCGAGTCTTACATATTACTGCCGAATTCAGTAGACAGGCATGCAGTACTTTAACCTAGATGGCTAGGTGACTGGGTGGTGTGTAAATATTGAATTGGTGATGAGGCTGAAGAACCCGTGTGGCAGTGGAAGCGTGGTTCGGCACGACGCGGCCGCCAACTCGATTCGATTTGCAAATCCGCCTTTGGGGATTCGGGGCAACTAGCCTAGCCACTCCACTCCACTCCTCATCGATATCCACATCCACAGCTAGACTTTAAAGTGTAAGGTTTAAAAGAAAGAGTTTGAAAGGTTGGGTTCAGCTATGTGGATACTTTTCAGGTAGTCTGACAGCCAATACTTTGTTAGTCGGAGTGGTGCGTGTGGTTAGGTCGTGGTGTGGTGGTTAATTAGTGGGGTGCGAGGGCTTGGATTTATTGGATTTCTGGGCTGCATGGTGTGGTGGCGCGGATTGAATTGCAGATTGGATTAAGGGTGGAGGGAGGGTTTATAAAGAGGATGGGGGCGGCACGCGTGGAGGGTTTGGATTTGCGATTGCGATTTGAGTGTGAGTGAGGTGTGAGGTTTTGTTAAAGAGATTGAAAGATTGAAAGTGAAAGCAAAAGAGAAAAAGATAGGCAGAGTGGATTGTAAAGACAAGGGATTGAAATTGGAGAGAAATAAGAGATTGGGAAGAAACGATTGAAGAAAGAAAGAGAGTAAAGAAATAGCAAAAAGAGAGGAAAGTGGGAGTGTGCTACGTTACTTGGTACCGTCTCAATTGGGGTTGTGAGACTTGGTTCATTGGGAAGGGGTTTTAGGATTTCGCGGTACGGCAAGAGAAAAGGACACAAACGACATAATCAACCTCGAAAAAAACGCCTCTCATACATTCCCTCGAATACTTCCTGTTACATCGACAATTACCACATTCCTACTCCCAACGCCATCACCATGCTCCTCAAATACACCTACCTCACCACCATCCTCCTCCCCCTCACAACCTCGCAAACCACCTCCCCAAAACGCGGCCTCTGCCATGTCCCCTCCACCAAACACCCTTCAGATGACAAAATCTGGCTGTCCGGCGCCTCCCCACCAACATGGTACTACAACTACGGCGCCTCGCCCTCCCCAGCCTACATTTCATCCCACATGCAATTCGTCCCCATGCTCTGGGGCGCCTCCCCCAGCGACACCGGAACCCCCTTCCTCGACGCCATAAAGAAACAGCTCTCCTCCGGCGCAAACATCACGCACATCCTCTCCTTCAACGAGCCGGACGCCGACCACTCCGTCGGCGGCTCGAACCTCAACGTCCAACTCGCCGCCGCCCGCTGGACCGCCGAACTGGCTCCTCTCCAGAAACTAGGTTTGAAAGTCAGTGCCCCCGCCGTAACAGGCGCAGCAAGCGGCTGGACATGGCTCGACAATTTCTACAACGCGTGCGGCACCGCAAAATGCGAACCCGACTTCGTAGCAGTGCACTGGTACGGCGATTTCCAGGGCATGATGAGCCACATAGGTCGCGTAGCGGCGTGCAACCCAGGCAAGGAAATCTGGGTCACCGAGTATGCGTATCCGCACCAGAGCTTGCAGGGTGCGCAGGAGTTTTACAATATGTCGGCGCAGGCGATGGATCGCTGGGAGAATGTCACGCGGTATTCGTATTTTGGTGCGTTTCGAAGTGATGTCGCGAATGTGGGGGCTAGTGCGGCTATGTTGACGGAGGGAGGGGAGTTGACGGATATTGGGGCGTGGTATTTGGGGGAGAAGGGGGAGGGGAGGGTTGGGAAGGCGCAGAGTGAGGGGACGGGAGGGAGGGTGAGGATGGGGTGGTGGGAGGTGGGGTTGGGGGTTGTGGTTTGTTTGGTTTTAGGGTGGTAGGAGATGGAGATGGGGTTCTTTGATTGTTTGATAATTCCTTTTCTGAAAGCATTGCGGGATGCGGGATGGTGGATATGAATAGATTAATGATAGACTTCAATTGCTCGAGCATTGTTCTCAAACTTACTTCAGAACTTGATATAGAACTTGATCTTTTCAATTCGAGTAGACATACTCTTTAACGATTCCAAATCCGATTCCAATTCCAATAATGCTAAACAACACACGCGCCAGAGCGTATCCTACACTTGATCAAAGAATAAACAAATAAAAAAACAGGGTATCTTCCCAGTCCCCATTTCAACTCCCAGAAACTCCAATAACGATGCAATCCCAAAACCACTCCAAGATCCAAGCAGCCTTGCCTTATAAATCAGCAAGGTTCAAAACTTCATCCAGCGCACTATCCAACTCTTGTACGTCCTGTACACTTCCACCCTGCCAGTTCAAACCCAGGTCTTCGCTATCAATTTGCATTGGATCGCCACCCGCATTTCCGAAATCAACGTTCCATACTTGTCCAGCTATGTGGTGGACGCCATTGGCCGTGCCATTGATACCATTGGAGAGGCCGTTGGTAAGAGACTTCTTAGCCAACGCCGGCGACGAATCTGCATAGACATGCTCGATGCCATCGGCGTCCAGGAAGCGAGAATTACATATCGAGCCGGCGATGATGGGTGTTTGGCCGAGGTAAGAGTCGCCCAGGGCAAGGGCGAGACGTAGGTCTTCCATGCAGAGGAGTTTGCGCTTCCGACGCTCCTCGGCTTCGACGGGGAGATCGCCGCCTGCTACGCGCATGAGGTCACCACGTTCGACCATGCGCTCTTCGCGCTCGACTTTCTTCTTAAATTCGCCTGTGCGGATGTAGCCTGGGCCGTTGGCGCTGACTTTGCCGAGGAAGTTGGAGAGGGCTTCTTTGATGTAGGTTTCTGTTGCGAGGTTGAGAAACTCGGGACAGTCGGGCGCGTGGCCTTGAGGGAGGCCAAACTCATAACATGTAGGTAAGAGACGGTGGGATATTGTGGTAGGAGTTGGAAATTCGTGTGTTTCTGAGAAGAGAGGGGCGGTATAGCGTTTTCGGATCTCGAGATCCCAGTCTGTTGAATGCACATGTCAGCATATGTTCACGCTTATTAGAGCCCTCTCGAAATATCAAGGGTAAAATATCTTTCATAAGGCTGTACTTACTGGTTTTACCAAATCCACCGCCTTGATTCCCGCCAGCTGGTCCCATCTCTGGCTGTTTAACTCTCCTTGCATCAATCAACTCATGCACAGGTCCTAAGGCCCCTACACCCGCAGGACCCAATGCCCCATCTGGTGCCGCGGCTGAGACTCCGTCGCCTGCTGGTATTGTCTTAAGACGTTTTCTCTCTCGCCTACTCAACTGCATAACCTCATACTTGAGTCTCTTTTCGCTTTCATCATGGGCACCCTTGACTGTGCCACTAGTGGGTTTATCACTGCTTGAGACCCAACTTGCAATACCCGGTTCGGGCGCATCGCGCCACAAGTTTGCATATATTGCCGTGAAGAGGGCATTGTGGGCGTGTTCCAAAGCGGGCGTAGTAAGAATCTTGCTCAGCTTCCATGTAAGCTCTTCTTGATTCAAGTTGCCAAGCAGAAAGAAGGACAAAGACTTCTTATATGTTATCCAGTCTGTGTCACTTATAGCACCTTTGACAGCAGCGTATAAAGGTTCGACATCTATTCGGGGAGTGCGTGGAGCGCTTGGCTTCTTGACGACATCTGTCTGGATATTGAGGCCGGGCAGGGTGCTTGAGGACATTGTGGGGGTGGTGGACATATTCATGTCATTGGGGCGGATAGTGCCCGCCATTGCGGCGGTGTGGTAGCCCTTGTGCGCGCTCAATGGCGTTGAATGTGTGGTGACGAGTGGTCGCGCTGGACAGGGCGGCGGGCCGAAGCGCGTGACGACTGCGGAGAGAAGGGCGAGGTAGTAGGGTCGTTTGCGGCAGAGTGAAGGCCCTGGGCACGTGAACAAGGGCTTCCAGAGCGTCGCAATAGCCGTCGGTAGTGTTTTCTGATGGTGGAGACGAGTGTGGGATGTTGTGGGTTGTGCGCGCTGATGGACTGCTTTGAGCAATGTCGTGGTGCTGTCACGTCTCCTGGGGTGAGGCGGAGGTCTTGCGGAGTTTCACCGACTTGGGACGAACAACCTGGGGCCAAACCACCTACAGCAAACAAAGCGTCACTATCTTGCGGTTTGCCTGATTTGCACTCACACTCTTTCCGATATAAGACTGCATAGAATAAAAAAGAACTCTTTTTATACAAACTATCCGACCTTTATTTTGTTCTATTATGTGGTTGGACAAGAAGCACGCCGCGCCATGCATATCCCCATACATCCACTTTTGGTATAACTAGAAAATCCTCATAACTCGCTCACGATGTGTCTCCAAATACATCTCCCAACTCCACCTTACCTACACTCCAAATCTCTCGCTCATCCTCCACTTCATCACTGCTCAATCCAAGCCCTCCAGCTCCACCCTCTGCCTCCTTTCTCTCACGTGCCTGTCCTGCTAACCTAACAGCTACTCTCTTGAAGTAATCGCCCATGCTCCTCTGTTGGCCTGCCGACAAAGCCTTGCCCGCTGGAGATGCCATGTACTTGTCGAACACTGCGCTTTCCTCTTCTACAACCGAAAATATGGTCAAGAAGGCAGCTTCGGCGGACAATTTGACGGGAATCACTGGATCGCGAACCGATGCGAAAATGGCTGGAATAAGAAGAGGAATGTGTGGTCGGACAAGCTCATTGTGCTCACGAGCTACAGTCCGCAACACCACCAAGGCCAAGCGTCGAGTGTCAACCGGGTGACCAGGCTCAATCACGGGTGCAAGAGCCTCAAACAACGGCTTGGTATGCTCAAATGTCTTGACAGTCTTCTCCGAGAGAAGATACTTTCCAGCTGCCAGTACAGCATTGTCGGAAATGACTGGTTGAGAATGTGCCACGCCTTGGCATACGATAGATATGGTCTCGTCTGCGAAAGACTCAGCCAGAGCCTCGGGGGCATCCAGCAAGATTGCATTCAAGGCAAGCACCGATGCCTTGCTGAAGTGCGTGGTAAGCACACGAGACTTGAGCAGACTGGCAGCAATATCTTCCGGAAGACAGCTAATTAGGGCGCCAAGAAGACGTGCATTTGTGATCGCCATTGCATCTGTGAGAAATGTTAGTTATAGTTTCTATATTCAGAATGCCACACTTACCATTAGAATCATCAAGGTCGTTGTCAATGAGACCGAGGATCGCGTTTCTGCTCGCTTCATTCATGTTCTTGCCTGCCTTGCTGACTACTTCAAACAGTGCCTTCAGCATAGCATTCTTGACAGCCTCATCGCTAGTCTTGGATCCAGTAACTAGTTCGGCAATAAGAGGGTCGACCCTTGGTGTGAGCTTGATCAGAGTACCCAATGCCTTTGCGGCACGTGCTCTCAAAACATCAGATGACGTATCTGCAAGCGCTTTTGCAAACGTTCTTTGGAGCTGAGGCAAAAATGGCTTGAGGAAAGTTGGAATCTTCTCCAGCAAGTTGTTAAGTGTGAGCAAAATAGCGGCCTTGACCTCTGTTGAACGCTCCGTGACAACACGAATGAGAGGTCCAGTGATTTGAGTGACAAAAGGTTGTAACGCCTTAGCACTGGTACGATCAATCACATCTGAAATGGCAAGTGCGGCTTGAGTTCGCTGCTCGACCGATCCATTCATCAAACCTTGCAAGAAGATAGGTAGAATGGCGTTGATTCCCTTGGGTAAAGAGAAACCAGGGAGATCGGCGCCAGCAACGCCGACCTGGCTGAGGGTCTGACGGGTGGAAATGACAAGAGACTCCATTTCTTCCTTTCGTAGTCGTTTGGTGGTGAGTGTGCTGAGGGCGGTCCAGGCTGCTTTGACGACTTCCTTGTCGCCGTCGTCAAAGGAGATGAGCAGGGCGCGGATAAGGTCGGGGTAGTATCTTGAGAAATCGACCTCGGACTCAGCGAAGAACGTGGCCAAGTGCGTATCAGCTCGAGCTCGTCGTCGTTCATCATCGTGCTTGGACAAAGCAAGCATCACACTCATAGCAGTATTGAGTCCGTCAAATTCGTCGACAGACAAAAGGACCTTGTCAAAGGAAGCCTCCAGCTCGGCTCTGAGATCCTCGTCATTGCAAGCAATAATGTTGTCCATGATGGTGTTGAGGATATTTGGCAGCCGCCTCGTCATAGCAGAGCTTGCAACTTCAGCAAGGGAAGCAATAGCTCGTGCGTTGAATGCAGACATAGGCGACGTAAGTAGAGTCGGCAGAAGGTTGGGTAGAATGACGTTCGATCGAGCTTGATCAGTAAGAAGCGTGAGAAGTGCCGATAGGGCATTCTGGGCTTCATCTTCACTACGCAATAAGTTGAGAAGGTGAGGTAGAACCTGATCGACAGACTTCTTGCCGAAGATTTGTTGCAGGGCATCAAAGGCTTCCGCAGCAGCCTCTCGTACGTCCGCATTTGGATCCACCAATGCAGTCCTTACCACTTGGATCAAAGTCTTTTCATAATCCTCTAGCTGCTCAGGCGAGGCAGACGAGATGAGTTCGCGGAGGGCTATGCAGATACCTTGCTTAGCATCGGTATCAGTCGTGTGCAAGCCCTCTTCCAAAGTGGGCAGCAGAGTAGCCAGTACGCCATCGCCAGCCTTACGGATGAGTTCTCCCAAGGCATTACCAGCAATGACCTTTTGTTCCATGTTTGAGCTCGCCAGTCGTCGAATGAGGAGTTGAGTGAGCGTAGGAATGAGTTCGCGAAGAGTACGGGGCGTTGCAACCAATGCCTTCCAAACGTTGACCGCGGCAGTTCGGACCAGGCCAGATGTGTCGCATCTGCAAATATACAGCGCAGAAAGGACCTTGTTCCTCTTTTCTTCTCCGAGAACTTCCAGAAGAGACTGGCCAGCCTCTTTGGCTCCTTCTTCAGCCTCATCTCCCTCAACCTTACCACTGATACCTGTAAGGTTGAACAGGAGATCTCCGACAAGCTCGACTGAACTGAGTCGGATACGGTAACTGTCGTCTGCAAGACCCCTCTCGAGCTCAGGCAAGAGGAGATCGATCGCTTTCGTAGCGAAATTCTTGACCAAGAGACGACCAGCCCGCAAGGCCGTATCTCGAATCGATTCAACATCATCTGCAAGACCACCCAAGATGGGAGGAATGATCTTACTAAGGTAATTGGCGAAGCTGTTTCCGAAGCAAGCTGGCAAGAAAATGAATAGAGACATGAAGCCTTCTCGGACCGAAGATCGACTGCTTGCAACATTTTGAAGAATACTTGGTAGGGTTTCCTCCAGACGGCTGGTGCCAAGACCAGCGAGTACTTCGGAAAGTGCTTGGGCGGATCCCAATCTGTCACCAGCTCCGGTGTCAGACTTGAGTGTAGCCATGAGACTAGGAATGAGATCTGGTAGAGCATCCTCTCCAAGCTTCTCAACAAGGGATCCAAGTGCTTTCGAAGCGGTTGCTCGGGTCGTAGGTACCGGATCTACTATTGCAACACGCAAACCAGCAACGAGAATTGGCAAATGTGCGATAACATCTTTCCGCTCTGTGAGATACGCAAGACTTCCGATGATCTGTGCAGATTTTCTCTTCGTTGCTGACCTATCACCCAATCCTCGCTCAAGAATACGCACAACAAGAGCGAGAGACGGTGCATCAAGGAAATGCGCAAACTGAATTTTGATGAGTGCATCCAATGCATCGTCCGTGTGTTTCGTTGGGTCGCTAAGAGCTTTCAGGAGTGTATTCACCACGCTCTTGACCTCTGGGTTGCTAATTACTTCTCCAAAGCGCTGTAAACTGCGATTGGCAGATTGTCGAACTTCTTTGTGACTGTCCGTCAAAACTGTGGTAAGAGGTGGAATGATATCGGGCAGACTCAAGGCCAATTGATTTGGATCCAAGTAAGCCATGGCACCTAGTGAGTCACAAGCACCCTTCTTGCTTCGCCATTGTTGATCGTCGAGGCCTTCGAGCAGGATTGGCAGGATCTGCTTGACGCCAAAGGAGCTGAGGGTAGAGAAACACGTTTTAGCTGCATCAAGGCATGCTTCTCGGACATCGGTACTCGTGTCGCCAAACCCAGCGAGAAGTTGTGGAACAAGTTGGATGACGTATGGCTCGAATAAGCGGCCAAGGATAAGTGACAGGAGTTCGTATGCTAAGAAGACTCCTTGCCTTTGATTGACATCCTTCTTATTCTCGGCTGCTCCCTTGAGGGTAGACATGATACGGTACTCTTTGAGGACCCCAAGCCCTTTACCACGCACAATGCCTGCAAGGCCGTAAGCAGCACCGCGACGTGCGGCATATTTCTTCGACTGCAGTAGTTGTTCCATCATTTGATTGATGTAGGTAGGTAATTCTTGCTCAGAGGTCTGCACTAACGGTGGTAAACATTGAGCGACGGCGTACTGCACTGTCTCTGATGGTGTGCTCAAGGTAGCCAAAAGTCTTTGGACCACTTTGGGAACACGGGCATCGCCAGCAGCAAGATGGCGGCCCAGCGCACCGTAAAGGATGATGACCGCTTCATTGACCTGATCGTACATTTCTGACTTGCGGTCCGGGCCCTCAAGTGCGTTTTCGAAGAGCTCCATGAGAGGCTCGACTTTGGTTTGTGCTTTAGTGGTGATCACTGAGGTGGCGGCTTCAACCATTTCGTCTCGTACAGCTGCACTCCGATCACCCAGAGGACCTTCGTAAACCATGAAGTTCAAGAAATCTACCAGCCCGTCTGGCTTGAATTCTGGTGTCATCTCTTTGAAGGCAAGAGCGATTCCGTCTCGGCTTTCCCAGGGATCTCGCAGGTCAACCTTACGTGGCATGCCATACTCATCACGTTCGGGAACTCGAGGCTTTGTCTTCTCTTTGTAGGATTCTTGCAGGTCTTTGAGAAGGTGGTCAAATGTAGATGGGAATTTGCTGACTGTTTCCCCAATGGATCTCGCTGCTGCACGACGAAGCTGTTTATCAAGGGAGTCTAGGTAAGGTACTGTTTGTGTCCCTGCCTCAGCTTTGAGCTCAAGTTCGTTTTCTTCCCAAATTGTTCGAGCAAGCTCAGCATTCTCGGGTACGTCGTCGTGACAAGCGATCCAAATCTCCTCACTAAACTTTTGGTTGTTCATGTCGAGCTCAGCGTCGATAGCTTGTAAGGTTGCTGTACGAACAGCTGTTTCAGGTACAATAGTGCCACGAAGCAACGCACCCAATTCATTGTTCGTGATGTTAGGAGCGAGCGCGCTTGCAAGGTCGGTCAAACAATCCTTGATCATCTTATAATGTTGTTGATATCGCTGCATCGACCAGATCAGAATCTCCAATAGCTGTTTGCGTGGAAGGCGCTCATCAACACAGATACTTGTATGGAAAGCAACGACTTCGATAGCAAGAATGAGCTGCTCATCAGCCTCTTCCGCTGATGACCTCCCAATCCCACTCTTCTCGAGTACCAAGAAAACTAGCGGAAGGCAGTATGCCAAGGACACTGCATCCAGCGGTCTCTGTTCGCCTAAGAATCGAAGGCGGTAGAGAACACGCGTCACAAGATCTCCGAGATTTTCTTGTTCGTATTCGTCAGAAAGTTGTATGGAACCGATTGTTCTCAATGTTGCGACGCCGACAAAAGGTCGTAGAACACCAAGGCGGTTCGATATGCGCTGTGAACAAGTAATGAACGCAGTTGCGGGCAGGTCTCCAAGTAAAAGGCCCGCTCCAGATCGGATAGACTGAATCAATCGATCAACAGCAGGTCCCATCCATTGCTCTGCTTCGGTAGGGGGCCCAGTTGCAAGACTACGAATGATCCCAACACCTCGTTTCATTTTACGCTCAGTTATGGCGACTTCATCCCTGATCGCGGCTTCTTTGGCTAGCTGTGCGTTTACTTTGGCTTGTTCATCAGCGGTAAGCTTTTTGGTTTGGCCCTTCTTCTGCGCCAGTTGAGCTCGGAGTTCTTCTTCCCACTTCAATGTATCGTAATCTTTTGTGTTTCTGTCTATGGCGACAGGGGCCTTCTTTGACAAGACATCTACGTAAGGAGTTCCTGCTGGAGTCCGGAAAATGGCAGCTTCAGTTGGACCCACAGACTCGAGTTGCTTTGGATCGAGATCCTGGCTGAATTGGTCGATCACTAAGGGCAAGGCTGCATCTGGTGCTACAAATGCCATATCAGTATAAGCGCTGTATGCTGCAAGACTGATTGCAGAAAACTGGTCGTTATTGCGGTCCTGATGATCACTTCAGTTAGTTTTAAAACATATCTATGATCGAGCAAGGTTTACCTCTGTAGCTTCATTGATTGTTTTTAAGCATTCTTGCAAGTGAGTTCGCACAAGCTGACCGGGGTCTACGCCCATGCGGAGACACAAATCAATCCATGATATACGCGGGATGATCTCAGATCTTGCCAACACTATCAAGCTCAATGCTTGCGTCTCAAGTTGTGAAAACTCGAGGCTCTTGCCGAGTTTCTTGATAAGATCAGATGGCAAGCAGAGACAGCCAAGCACAGCAGCAAGATCCTTGGAGGCAGTTTTTGATGCCACTGCGGCACTGTCTTTATCCTCTTGCTCACTCGATCTATACCATGACCAAATGCCCTGAATCATAATTCCGCTGATAAGTTCAGGACTTTGGAGATAAGCCTGAGTTAAGGCGTTCTTGGCGGCAGATCGGGCTTTGGGTGTAACACCCTGGGCTACAATGAAGAATATGAACGCTTGTGCCCAAGCATCTTTGACCTCTTGTGAGTAAGATTCTTGAGAAAGGAATGGAGCGACTGCAGTGAGAGCACGAAGCGCAACTACAACGTCGTCCTCAGTAGACAATTTAGAATAGACTTTGGGGTTGACCAAAAAGGATGGCTTTGGCTGAATTGTGAGTGATTGAGACAGAACATTAGTCTTCTTATGGATAGAGTTGAGCTTATCATCCTTCAAATTTTGCACTTTCTCGAGAAGAAGAGCTGTGACATAATGGCCTACAGTGACAAGACCACTTTGTGTTGCAGGGATGGGGTTAGCATTAACTTCCTGCCAAATCTCCACAAATTTGGGGAGCGTGGCCTGACAAAATGCAAGTATGTCGGGCTGTGTGCATTGAACGTCTGAGAGATCCCACCAGATATCAGCTGCCCGAGTAAACCATAGTTTTCTTACAGGAACTCGCTTATCGCCCATGCCCTTGGTAAATGCGTCAGCCACGGTTTTGTCGAGGGCCACTTCATTCGCCAAACCGAAAGTGAGATGCTTGCTCATTGCTGACACTTCTGCAATGACAGCAGGCTCACTTGGTTCTTTTAGTGCTACAGCAGCAATGCTGGTGGGTATCTTTTGAGACAGTGATTTTGATGGAGGTATAGCTGATAGCATCTGCGCATGGATGACCTTTTGGTCGGCTCCTGATACTTTGCCCTGCTTGAGGGGATTGAGAACCTCGTCTGCGATCTTGCTGACTGTTGCTTCATCTGTCGATCTTGAGGCTAATGCACCAAATGTTCGCAGTACACCGGCTCGTATCGCAGGATTGGTGGATTTGACATTGGATAAAAGCGGCTTCAACATGTTTCCAAGCAGGACCTCCGAAAGGTCTAGAGAATCCGGAAGTGCCAGTACCATGGGTGAAACGATGTCATTGAGCACAACTTCTGGAGCTCTCAGAAGTGCCTTCTCAACGGATGGTATGATTTCCTTGCGAAGCTCGTCCAGGGTGACGAAGCTATCGAAAAAGTCGTGCAAGGCATTAGACACATGATCTGGTAGTTGACTTCTAGATCCAATGACTTCTCGCACGTAGAAGGTGTAGTATGTAGGTTTGTGTTGCTCAAAAAGAGGCTTAACGGTTGGTAGTCGGGACGAAACGCCTGCAATGACTCCAAGAAAGACGGCATTGCCAGCGTTGGGCGTGGAGCTTTTTTCAGTAAGAGTAGTGACAAGTTCGGCCAAGGCATCCTTTCCGATTGTTTCTGAGCGCAAAATGGCACGCAGAGCCCGCCTGGTGGAGACTAAAGCTGACTCTGAAATACGACTTGCTCTACGAGCACTTCCAGCGCCCATACAAGTTTCCAGCACGCGCGCATTCGCACATGCCACGTCCAGTCCATATTTTGCCCATCGTTCTGGAGTTTTGGCGAATTCGAGGAGCAGTACAGAGCACCAATCTACCAGTACAAATGCATTGACATGTGCTAGGCCTTTCTTAAGGCACTCTTGCTTCAAGAATTTGACTATGGCAGGTAAAATCGCATCGCCATGTGGGCCGTTTATAAGCGATTTGAGAGCAGCTTCAACAGCTCGTCGTGATTCGCGGTCGTCGTACAACGGGTATGTTTCGAATAGCAATTCTAGGAGGGCTTGCAGGTCCGAGGTAGCGAGAGCTGTACAATTAGCCACTGTTCGTGCATATTCATTATTTGTGTACTCACAGTCATCAGCAATTTGGTGCTGCAGGCCAGAAAGCTCGGTGAGTCTGCGCTTGGTGGAGCTCGTGATAAGGCCATGGCGCAACTCCTCGCGCCTGGTGGCCTTGATCTCAGCGTCCCCATTCACGGCCATGTCGTTTTATCCACATGAGCTCGAGGGTTGGGGGATGGGCGGGGTGCTGGCGGGGTGGTTCCGACTGCTCTCAAATTGTCCAAAACGCGATGTCAGCGGCGGAAGGTTTTGCCGAGTCAGTCTTCGAAGCCCAATGACGAAGCTCCGCGCCCTTACCACCACGCTTCAGAGCCACTTCCGCCCTTTTGCGCTCATTCACCCCCTAGGAGAGTCCAAACTACGCCCTAGATGCGTTCTGCGAGCTTTTTGGGCCTATCGAATCTTGATCTCGCAAAGGATCAAGCCCCCATATACTCTATACGGAAGCCCACCTGAGTGGCTGCCCTTTTGGGAAGTCTCTGTCTGCCGCCAACCTCAAAGTCAAATCTTCCAGCTCTCCCACTATGGCCAAGAAGAAGAAGCCCGCGGGAAATCCTGCGCGGGGCTTTGCAACGACCTCGATTGCTAGCAAGCCAAAGCAGGAAAAGACTGTCGCCACTGCCCCCACCAATGGGGATGCACCACTTCTGACCAAAGAGAGCACTACTACCATTGAGATCCATTCTCAGTCCGCCTCAAAGACGGAAGCCGTGGCGAAAGTAGTTGAGCAAACTCCAGAGGAGCTAGAGGCACAACTCGAACGAGATGAATTGCAGTTACTTGTCGAAAAACATGCTCCCAAGGTCCGCCGGGATGCCCATCGTAATGTACTCAAGTTTCAGACGGATCGCCGCGTCCTTCGAGGGCAGTCCCACTCCATGACTGTTCACGATTGGTTGCCCAACGAGATTCTTGATAGCATCGTGTCTCTTGCGCAGGCAGAGTCTAACGATTCGAATCGAAGGCAAGGGTCTCAGCCTTTGCTCAAAATTTTAAGCGAAGAAGATGCAATGTCCAAATTATGGACTCTTGATATGACTCTCCAAGAACTGGGTTTTTCCAAAGATCAGGTCCAACCAGTGTTGATATGGCTTTGCGCCAGTGCTGCTACAGTGGATTCTTCAGCTAGCGTCTGGGGTCTTCAAGAAGCACTAGAATGGCTTGCGTTAAATCAAGTTGAAAGCCATAACTTCTCGTATGATGAACAAACTCCAAAACGGTCTACTATCGAGACTCCCGATTTTTCTCGCCCTGGTGAGCCAAGTTTCCATGCAACCTCTGCACTGCCCCGTGCATGCGCTTCTTCTCCGTCGTTCAACAGATCAAGTCACGTGAGATGTACTGACCTTGGGCTAGTAACCCCTACCTTGGACAGCTCGACAGATGACTCCAAGCTTTCAGAAAGCTTGACAAGTAGTGGGACCAAAGCTGCCGGCCTCGAAACACCAGTCTCCAGTATAGGCACTCCAGAGGCGGAACAGGACGATCTCCATGTGAGCGATCTTGACAGCGACATTGAACTTGACGAGCTGGTTCCCACGTACCTGAAAATCAAGAGTAGGCTTTACGAGATTGACCCAGAACTTGCCGATCCCATTAGTACGCGAAAGCAAGCTAAAGGCAAGAAAGCTCAGAAAGGATTGGTTGCGGCTGCTCCCAAGAGTCCAGCCGTTCGCAAACTTATTTCTCAGTTGCAGCAGATTGCTTCAGATGCTTTGTTCGACGAGCGTGAAGCTGAAGTATTATGGCCAGCGATGCGTAACCAGATTGCCCAAGACAAAGCTACGAAGAGACAACAGCAGCCTGATGTCCCACAAGCACAACCTGTAGTGGCAGAACCTACTCAGGCGACAGAGCCACAACCAGCGTCTTCCCAGGTGGCCAAGTCGGTTGACAGTGAAGACGAAATAGATCTTTTGGGGGGCATGTTCTCTGCAGTGCCAGATCAAGTTGCACCAAGCCAATCAGAAACCAAGGTCGAAGATTCTGCACATGTTACCCTGCGAGACTTTGGAAAATCTAGCGGATTGACACCCCGACGCTTGTTAGAAGAAGCGGTGCGTTCGAGGTTAGTACGGCCAACAAAGATTGCGTATATCACCTAATGGTCTTCAGAGATTCAAACGCGCGCTTGACTTATCAAATGATCTCACCTACAACATATAGCTGCCGTCATTCTCTTACAATATTGTGGTCAAAAAATCAAGAAATAGAGTATGATGTTGATGTACCGGGTAATGATGCCTTCATACGGCAGAGCCAAGCAAAGTATGAGGCCAACAGCGTCGCTGCTATCTCAGTTGAACAAAGTGAGAGTTATATATCAACCGTTGCGCTTTTCTCGATATCGGCTGCATCTCCGAAGGAAGAGAAGATCTATCTTCGTTTGCCTTCGAATTGGAGGGATCTTTATCGAGAGTTCCTCGAACATCGCAAGAACCGAATCGATACTGCTGACCGTGAAGCTATTAAATACTACCGCTCTATTGTTACAGACCAGATTGAAACCGAGGAATCTGATGGCGTTGTTCTTACAAATCGATTCAAGCTGCGCAACCAAGCTGCGGTTAGTTCGAGTGCATCCAACTCGGGCTACAATACCCCAGTTCGAGAGGTGGAGGGACTCGTGGAGCTTTGGGCACAGAAAGCATCGACACCATCCTATCAACGCATGCTGGTTGGCCGGAAAAATCTACCCGTCTATGGCTTCCGTGAATCTATCTTGTCAACCATAGATAAAAATCAGATCACAATCATTTGTGGTGAAACTGGCTGCGGAAAAAGCACGCAGATTCCTGCATTCGTGCTTGAACACGAGTTGTCGAAAGGTAAGGCCTGTAAGGTTTTCTGTACAGAACCCAGGCGTATCTCTGCAATCTCGTTGGCCCAGCGCGTGAGCGAAGAATTAGGAGAAGGAACCAAAGACCTTGGGACAATGCGGTCTTTGGTCGGCTATGCGATCCGCTTAGAATCTAAGACATCTTCTCAGACGCGGCTAGTATATGCCACTGTAGGTGTGGTCTTGCGCATGTTAGAATCCGCAAACGGTCTTCCTGAGGTCACACACCTGATAATCGATGAGGTCCACGAGAGAAGGTAAGATCATGCTAAACGATTTTGAGATGACAGGCTAACAGCTACTAGTATTGATACCGATTTCCTTCTTATCATCCTTCGCTCACTCATGGATCGTCGCCCTGAGCTCAAGGTCATATTGATGAGTGCTACTGTGGATGCCAACCGCTTTTCCAAGTATCTCAATGACGCACCAATACTGAATGTTCCTGGACGGACTTTTCCTGTGGAAACGCGTTACCTAGAGGACGCAATCGAACTAACGCATTATACTGGTACGACAGAAGGGGCACAACAGGATGGCAAAGGGAGCGATATCGACGATGACGAAATTGTTTCAGAAAAATCCGGCATCCCTAATAAATTGCCCGGATACAGCCCAGATACTCGAAACGTACTTTCTACTTACGATGAATACGCGATCGATTATGATTTGGTCGTCCGTCTGATTGAGTCAGTTGCCTTTGATCCTCAATTGAGCCGGTTCAGCTCAGCCATATTGGTCTTCCTTCCAGGTATCGCTGAAATTCGTCAACTCAACGACATGCTGAGTGGGCATCCTTCGTTCAACAAACAATGGCTCATATACCCACTTCACTCAACGATCTCTAGTGAAGATCAGCAGGCCGCCTTCCTAATTCCTCCGCCAGGCGTACGAAAAGTTGTGCTTGCCACTAACATTGCCGAAACTGGTGTTACGATACCTGACATCACTTGCGTAATTGACACCGGAAAGCACAAAGAAATGCGGTTCGATGAGCGAAGGCAGCTTTCAAGATTGACACAATCATTCATTTCGAGAGCAAATGCGAAGCAACGACGTGGCCGAGCTGGCCGTGTTCAGGAAGGCCTATGCTTTCATCTGTTCACAAGATACCGGCACGATAATTTGATGACTGATCAGCAAACTCCAGAAATGCTTCGGCTATCACTCCAAGATCTCGTCATGCGCACAAAAATATGCAAGCTCGGCGACATTGAACAAACACTGTCGCAAGCGCTGGATCCACCGTCCTCTAGAAATATTCGACGGGCGATCGATGCACTGATTGAGGTCGATGCTCTTACTTCAAACGAGGAACTTACAGCTCTCGGCCGACAAATTGCCAAATTACCATTGGACGCTCATCTTGGCAAACTTGTTCTACTTGCGACATCATTTGCATGCGTGGATGTTGCCATCACCATAGCAGCAATCTTATCTTCCAAATCGCCGTTCGTGACACCCTTTGGTGCTAGACAGCGCGCTGATATAGCCCGACTTGCATTTAGGAAGGGCGATTCAGATTTGCTTACGACATACAACGCATACAAGTCATGGAGAGCAGTATGTACAACCGCTGGCAGATCTGAGATGCAATATTGCCACAAGAATTTCCTGAGCCCACAAAACTTGGGCAATATAGAAGACTTGAAAGCACAGTTACTATCTTCCCTCGTTGAAGCGGGCTTTCTTCAAGTTACGCCAGATGAACGACGTGCCCTACAACGCTACAGAAGCACCACCCGCCATCGAACATTTGTCTCCGTGCCAGCCCAGTATGATTTGCATTCGGATAACGACCTCTTCGTCAACTCTGTGATCACCACAGCATTCTATCCAAAAATCTTGACTAGAGAGGGTAAAGGCTGGCGCAACATCTCGAACAACCAAACTGTCAGCCTTGCGCCAACATCAGTCAACAAAGGCACCTCCGCCAAATTTTTATCATATTACCACATCATGCAATCCAGCAATAAATACTACAACGCACATTCGACATCAACCGCGCACCCACTTCCCATGGTCCTCATGGTCGCTGCCGACATGGACTTCAAACTGCATGCTGGAGTCATCAGCTTCCCGGGCAGCGTCCTTCGATTCGCAATCCGAGATTGGAGAGCCGCCGTCGCACTCAAAGCGCTGAGGCGGCGCATCAAGGAGATTTTGGCAAATAGCTGGAAGAACCCTTCTCGCCAGCTTAGTGAGCGGGAGAAAGAATGGTTGGGATTGTTTTTTAGGATGTTTGAGGAGAAGTTTGAGAAGGAGGAGCGGATTAGACAGAGAGCTTCTGGACAGGCGAAGTGAGTGTATGTGTAGTTACTGAAGATGTGAAGAGTAGATTATAGAGCTTTGTAACTATAATATATGTGTCGTATGAAGTATGCTTCTGTGGCATGTCCATGTAGATGTCAGCATCCACTGTGGTGACTCTATACTTGAAGCCTAAAAAAAATGTCACTTCTAAACCCACAAGCAACATCCATCCCCCTACCCATACATAAACCCCGTCCCAACATTCCACCCCTTCACAATCTTCTCCCCCCTCTCCCCCACCATGCCCCCCATATACACCTGAACATACTGAAACCCCAACCCCCACCACGGCATCCAACCCCCATCCCACTCCCCGTTCACATGCTCCTCCGGCCAAACGCCCTTCCACTCCCCCTCCCAATCCTCCTTGCTCATCGGCAACAGCGCAGTCTTCAAATTACTGTCCCGATCGCGCGCTCGCACACCGACAATGTGGACATTTGCAGTCCCCAGCTCGGCCACATACGGCTCGGCTAATTCTTCCAGCCCGGCGTCGTATGCCCAGAGGTGATCGTAGTATGGTTCTTCGACTTTGATGGTTGTCTGGCGCCAGGTGGGGATGGGTACGTTTAAGAGGGGGATGGAGTGCAGGGAGGGCCAGGTCCAGTTGGGGACTTGGGACATGTCTATTTCTAGTGTAGTCACACTAGGCAAGCAGTGTAATTGAAAGGTTCCTCCGAACATTTCGATGTCTAGTTCGATAGCGTCTTCCTCGTTGATGTTCTGCCGGCGTAGGACTCGCTTTGTTTCCGCGCGGAAATACGTGTTTACAGCCACGAGAGCCTTTACATCCGCGCTTGCGAGGCAGTGTACTTTGGTTGCGAAGGATATTGCTATCGTGTGTTCGTGGGGGACGGCGTGGTAAATGATTTGTGCTTTGAGTTCGTCGGGGAGGGCGTTGAATTTGGGGAAGGTTGTGGGTGTAGTGGGGAGTGTGTTGGGAGGGGGCATGGTGAGTTTGAAGACTGGGGGGTTCGAGAGTGTTACGGTGTGAAGGTCATGGGAAGTGTATGAGAGGAAATATAGTTTGATATACACCGCAAAGAAAATCATGCGGACCCTGACGAGTGAATCCACGGTTGCCTTGAATTACCAACACAACACTAACTCGGTTCGGATGCGGTCAAACAGTGGACCAAAGTTTTGCGTTGATTTGAGAGATTGCGCCCTTTTTGAACTTGGTACCTGTTTGCTGGTAGATGCCCCATGATCACTGATGATTGATGATGTAAGGCCATGATCGTTGATAATGGGCGAGAACTCATGATCTGGTGAATTAATTTGCGAAATAGAGGGCGGAATTATTTCAAAGATGAGGTGTTTGACTACTTTGATACAGATAGTCTGAAAGATATGCTTGTCAAGGACAAATAACAAGATACATGACCAAGAGACAAATAATTGTATGTACCAGGGAAAGTAGTAGATACCAACAGCATACGTCGATATCACTACAAGCAGGAAGATATACCACTTAGAAGCAACAGCTAAACGTCAATACACAAACTTTTACTTCACAGACACACGAAAAGCCATGCAAATACAATAATCTGATCCAGATTATAAGACGTTCTATCTAGGTAGTGATGCAACCCCCCATTGTCTAATATCTTATCGTACAAAAGGTCTTTCTGCAAGACCAATCCGGAATTCCGGTAGGGTATATTATGTTGTCAATCTACCTCCCCTTGAACTGACAATCTCGATATTATGGTGGCAAAATAAAAAAAAAACAAAGGTGGGTACTTGTGGCAATGTACTTTTACAGGGACGGATTGACTTGGTTTAATCGTCTCCTGCTTCGGCTTCCAGTTCATCTTGGCCCATTTCATCGGTGCCCTTGACGCCTCCTTCTTCGCACTCGTGGATGATCTTCTTCCAGCCGAGTGGCTCCTCTGCATCCTTGACGTACTCGATGGTGGGGAAGTAGTGCTCGTTCTTCTTCATGGTAGCGACCCAAGGGACGTTATCAAAGGTGATGACCTTCAAGCGGAAGTACTCGTTGTCGCCAATCTTCTTGACTTCGCGGAGGAATGTGTTTAAGTCTGGGGTAGGGACGTTGTTTACGTGCGTGAGGAAATTGGTTGGCGCAAGCTATTCGAATTAGTATCATCTCTATTGATATCCAGGCAGAATGAACTTACCCCGTACATGTATGCAGGACTGCCACGGGCCCGCGAAGAAATGTACACATCAGAGTGAATCTTACTGATCTGCTGTCGTACGGCTTGGTGGGGGCGATGGAAGGTAGCGCCACAGAAGCTAACCATGCGATCCGTCTCAAGATCTTCCGTCGCAACAGTGGAGACCTTGATTGTCTTTTCCTGCCGCTTGCGCACGATGACGGCCTCAAGGAACTCGTTGTTATACATGACATCTAAATCTGGAGAGCGAGTGACGAGTTTGCCGTTGAGTGTGAGGAGAACATCGCCCTCAAGCAGACCATCGCCATGACCTGAGTCAACTTTGCGTACCATGAAGAGCTGGTGGCGTTCGGGGTCTGTCTGTTCAGTCTTCTCAATCCACTCCTCTGAGATGCCCATAACACGGGCTTGGCTCATCTGGACGGTCTGGAACTCGACATTGAGGATGCGCAGTTTCGGGGTCTTGCCGCTCTTGATTTCATTCAAGACGGGCAGGAGATTGGGTGTAGCCAACCCGAGATGGTACTCAACATCTTTACCACTATGTGATGTTCTTTCACCAAGATAAGAAAGCCATAAGGCTTGCACGGTACCATCCTCGGCGACCAGTACACCAGAGCCACTGTGCGATGCTTGATTAGTGTCTACAGTGATGGCGTCGAAATTGGTGGCTCTGTAACGCGGTGTAATCGCGCTAGCAGGAATGGCAACTGTGGTGATATCCGTGACAACAGTTTTGGCTACAACAGGTCTAAAGTTCTGGTTGAGGCCAAAGAAAATGGTCTCATCACCCTTCTTGATGAAGTCGGTGGCGAACTTGGGCGTTTTTACAGGAGCATTGACTAGCGAAGGATCATACTTCACAATAGCGTAGTTCTGCAATGGGTGCATGAAGACAACCTTGGCATCGATAAAGATACTGTCGGCGATGATCAAGGAAATGTCGCACAAATCGTAGGGCAGAATTGCACGCGAGACAAGGACCAAGCCTTGCTCAGCATCTACAACTAAACCGTAGCCTTGCTTGTTCATCTTAGGAAATCCGTCAAGCTTGATAGGCATTGAGACATGCACTCGAACAAAACTGCGGACAATGTCAACAGCTTCAGGATAGCTGGAGCTCATCTTGACAAAATTGGCACGTCTGGGCACTGCAGGCACAGCTGGAACAGGATCTGCAATGGGCTTGAAGTCCCACAAACCAGTCGTGTCATTGCGTGTTGCTATGCGTATCTTGGCATGCCAATGCCTATCGATAGTAGTGATACTGGTGTTAGCAGTGTGCAGGTCGCGGAGATGCTTGTACTGGATGACCACCCGTTTTCGGTCAGGAATCTTCTTCATGACCTCGATAAAAGCATCAAGATTTGGTGTAGGCTCATTGTCAACTTCTTGGATCAGCCAACCTGATGCATAACCGTCTGCGAACCTGAAGGAACCTGCAGCTTCACACACGTACACTCCTGCATTCTTCAGGGAGATGGCATAAAGGCGCGCCTGTTGGTAAGACAAGTCGTGGAACGAAGCTCCTGCCACCGAAACAAACTTGTCAGGGGTGATGTCATGCAAGTCGCTGACCTCCAATTGGATGTCCATGTTTTCGCCTGCACGCTGTATTGTCATGGATATGGGTTTGCCAACATGATCATCCAAAATTGAGTCCAATCGGACAAACTGCGTGATAAACTCGCCATTGACCTTGATCAGCAAGTCGCCTTCTTCCACTTTGCTAGATGCCGGCCCTTCTGGCAGAACAACCTCAGCGACCAGCATACCCGTCTCCTTTGGAAATTGAGTACGAATAGCCTTCTCCAGATCTGCAGACAGACCCAACCGCCGACATTCGTCAAAAGGTTTCAAGATCCATTGTGTTTGTATCGTGCCACGGGAGACGTGTTCGCCCTTTTGGATCAGCTCCAACGCGCGGAGGGGTCGGTCGAGTGGGAGGAAGTAATCGGTAGCAGCGCCATCAGCTCGTCCACCAGCTTGCAGAGCGACTGCAAATCCGTCGCGATTCACAACCGGACTGCCAGAACTGCCTCCACTTGCTGCTGCCGCAGCCTGAATGTAATTTGTGTTGAAGTCGGAATAGCCCTCTCCGTACTCGGGCGCATTTCGATCGAGTCGACTGATGACACCGGACAAGATACTCAGCTTCTCTCCAGCATCGTTACCGACAACGCGGATCTCGACACCGACTTTGGCGTGGTCTGGGCGGAGTTGGAGGGCAGTGACGGGCATGTACTTGATCTTCTTGGGGTCGAAGCGGAGGATACCAAAATCGTGTACCGGGTCGCGGTACACTGGGTAGACATCGCACTCCTCGTGATTGTCGAAGATGCAGTAACCGATAAAAGGACCAGCACCAACGACGTGCCTGTTGGTGAGGATGTAGCCCTTTTCCGCATCAACGACGAAACCCGTGGCCTCTGACGAGATGGCCGGGTCGGTATCGAACGAGCAAGTCTGACAGAAGTGAATAGAGACGACGCTCTTGACGACGCCTTCTATCGTCTTCTGCCACTCTACTGTATCGTGCACTGCGCCGGATATTGGAGCCGTCAGCGGCTCGTCGAGGCTGTAAGTGCTGTGCGCATCGTCGAGCGTGTCCATATCTGGCGACTGCGGCACGCCGTTGCGTGTATGCGCATCGACTTCAGGCTTCATCTGCTTCATGGGGCGGTCGGTTGCAGGTGAGCTGGGCGGCTGCTTGCGCTTGCTGCGTACTTCCGTACTGGTGCCATTTTGTTCCATGGGCGAGGTATTTACAGAGTATAGGCGTTGATGATAATTCGGGGTTCGGTGCGACTCGGCGGTGAGTCTCTGGAGTCGAGTGGAAAGGCGAGGGGAACAGAGTGGTGTTCGCAAGGAAGAGGCAATGAATGACGGCGTTGGGAAGAAAGTTCTTCTGCAGGCGGCGAGAGAAACTCGGCCAAGCAGCATGCCAATTGTCAAAGGCAAGAGGGGAAGAGGGCAAACGGCAGCGACCACCTAGACTTGCAGCTGCACGCAAGAAAAGAAGACTATTGTACAAGCACACCGAACGGGATGGGTGACAGAAGACGTAATCGCCAGGCCTGGTGGATTGCAAAGGCGTTCCTGGAGCCAGGGCCTGCATCCCGCACAGTTCGCACCGCGGACCCCTTGTCATCCGCTTTGCATGTCACCATTGCAAACTTGGACATCCCCGCCAAATGCCATCTACAGAGGTCTATGCATGGATTTACTTTGCTGCCGCCTTCTTTGGCCTTGCTTATCGTATCCATAGCAGCCGACGACGTGAAGCCACTGATGCGTTCAATTTTATTCTGCGACTGGGCATGAAATGATGTTCGCTTTTCGCACGCTTAACTACTAACTGCCCATGTAATACAGGCCATGTCACGGTGAGTACCCTAGTAAGTCAATCACACGTGCTTCATGAAAAACACTCATTTCGACGCATGTCTCCATTGATGGGGATTTACGCTACTGATCGTTGCTCAAGCTGAGTAAAACAAAGGCAATCAGCCTCCACGTGAGCCGTGCCATCAAACATGATCCCACCCACAAGGCCACTCGGTGACTAGATAAGACTTCAGAGGCGTCCGCACAGCAGCTACTCATCACCTTCCAGCTGTTGATTGACATCCATGGCAGCCCTTTCGTTCTCAAGCCTAACGTTCTTAGGCTTCCAGTCAATATCCCACCTTGTTATGCGCCGTGCCATGGGCGGCTTATCAGCACCAACAATGTTATGGCCTCGAGCAGCTTGGACAGGAATATATCGGACAGGCATATAGCCATGAGCAGTACGGATACGCGGGACATCAATATCATCGTACACGACGTCCTCAGGATCAACATCTGGAGCTGGTGTCTCGAAAGCCTTGAAGTAGACGGCCTGGCTGTTCTTGATCTTCTTGATGTCATCCTCGTGCTCTCTCTTGAGGGTCGCGAAAAGCTCTTCGCACGAGGCCTTGGAGCGTCCGCCTGGAGCAGGCGCGTTCTATCCTGGGAGTCAGCAAGAATAATCTTCATTGTGTCAGTTACCCGTACGGCGATCTTGGACTCCAGACTACCCTCGAACTCGCAGAGGATGATGAGGTACGCGATCTGCAAGATGATTAGTCTGTTCGACTGCCTGGTGAGCGATGCGATGCACCTTCTCGGCGTCAGGCCAGGCAGCACTGTCGGCGCCGGTCTGTTCGAGGTTCTGCGTGATCATATCAGGCATGTTTGCGTAGTGCCTGAAGTGGATAAGTAATCGATGATTTGTTAGGATGAGGAGAAGATATGAGTACCAGAAGTGGAAGAAAGGTGAGAGAGGTGAGGGATTGTGGTTGAGAAGAGTTTGAGGCCTTTATATACCCCTCCCGAGGGCCCGTTCATTCTACTTTCACCTCAGGTTGGCAAACGGCGCTGCCCCGTTTTTTTCCCCATAGCCGAATGAGCAGTGAAGTGAAATTGAGACTGGCCAAGGCTAGGAACAAACGGGCAAGCCTCGCTAAGACTGGCTGAAGGTATCCTTTGTGCGATGATAGATATTATGGAATTTGAGTACAGTGAATTGTTGTCATCAAAGCAGGCTTGGGCGCATTGATATATGAATCGCAAATTGATAATGTATCTAGATTCTCGTTTAATGGCTTGCCAGGTAATTTTAAGCATGCTGAAGTATCGTAACACGAAAACGTAAATCACAACTTCTGATATACAGATGAGTTGGAACATTGGGTAGTGATTTAGGTCGAGGCAGTGGTGGGCGCTGATTGGCTGCTGAGGTAATCCAGACAATGCAGACTGTTACAGGACGGGGCAAGTGGCGCGGACGCAGACGCTCGGACCAAGAACAGCCGGCTTCCGCTTATAGTGTCGCCTGGCCTCGCTCTTCTCTCCAGAACAACCAACTCTCACCTCACCTCTTCTCCTCTTCCCCCCCAGCCACCCCTTCACACCCGCCACCTATCTACCCTCCACACGCAACAAACACACATCACACAGTCTGTATTCGCTACAATCACTGCGACACGGTAAGAGCGACGTTGGGGTCTTTATATAGAGCAATAGAGTTGTTGCGCTTCACTTCTCTGAATCCTACTACACCTCTGCACCATGTCGTCTTCAGTGTTTTACAAATTCAAGAACAGCCGAGAGCCTGAGCGCATTGTCTTCGATGGTACAGGCATCAGTGTATTCGAGCTGAAGCGCGAAATCATCATCGCGTCGGGCTTGGGCGATGGAACCGACTTCAATCTGCACATGTACCCTGAGGACGACCTTTCTGCCGAATACAAGGACGACACCACTCTGATCCCCCGCTCTGCCACTGTCGTATGTGTACGCCGACCAGCTCCACGCGGTCAAGGCCGAGCCGCGCGCTACATTACTGGCAAGGCGCCTGTACGCGCTATCGTCAAAGACACCACCAAGCCCGCTACATCTGCCCCTTCAGCGACAGCTGCTGGTGGCGCACTCACTGAAGCAGACGCCGAAGCCGCCTTCCTTGCAGAATCCGCCCAACAATGGGACGCCCAGAAAGAGTCATTATCACACGCCAAACCTGTCTACAACAAGAATAAGAAACCCGTCAACGTCCCGACCCACGATCCACCTCCTGGCTATGTCTGCCGTCGCTGCAACGTCAAGGGCCACTGGATTCAAGCTTGCCCCACCAACGACGACCCCGACTTCAAGCCTGTGTTCCAAGCCAAGCGAACGACTGGTATTCCGCGCTCTTTCCTCAAGACCGTCGAGAAGCCGGTAGATGAGGAAGCCGCAAAAGGTGTAATGTTGAATGCAGATGGAGAATATGTACAAGTCATGACAGATACAAAAACTTGGGAGAAATTTCAGGAGAAAGCCAATGCGTCCAAGGCACAGGCTGCCAGCGCAGATGCTGCCAGCAAGGAGATTCGAGAGCGAGGAATGGAGTGCGATATCGATAAGCGGAGATTTGTCGACCCAGTCAAGACTCCATGCTGTAGTAAAACATACTGTCGTGAATGTATCGACAATGCTTTGGCAGATGGCGATTTGATATGCCCCAATTGCGGGCAGGAGGAAGTTCTCATGGATGATCTCGTTTCAGATGAGGAGATGTTGACTAAGCTACGGGAGTACGATGCCGAAAAGGCAGCTGAAAAAGCAGCTGAGAAGGCAAAGGAGAAGCAGGAGATGCTAGAGAAGGAGGAAAAGGCCAAGGCAGAGTCTCAGGCGGCTGTGCAACCCGCATCACCCAATGAACAAGTTACTTCATCAACAATAGCAATGACTGACAATTCTACTCCCACTGTCACTGCAAAAGCAACCTCACCTGCCCCTACTACTGGTGGTAATGGTTCGGATTCTGAAGGCTCAACAACATCAAAGAAGCGCAAAGAAGCGCCTACTACTATAATGCCTCCTACTGCACCAAAAGCAATGCGTCAGCAAAAGGAGCAGGAAGCGCGCCAACAAGCCAATTCGGCTACAGATCTTGAACAACAATTCATACAACAAATGGAAGCTCTTAAAAACGGCCAAGCGCCAATGCCTATGCCAATGATGGGTATGCCGATGAACATGGGATTCCAAGGCCAAATGCCCTTCAATCAGCCAATGGGGTTCAACATGCCTTTTAATCCACAACAGCAGTTTGGTCCTCAGATGGGATTCGGTGGACCGATGATGCCAAACATGCAGAATGGCATGCAAAACGGCATGCAACATGGTATGCAACAACCAGTCTTTCCACAAGGACCTCAACAGTGGGGTATGCAACAAGGCATGCAACAAAACGACGCATATGAAAGGCAGCCCGTGAACAACAGGAATAGGAATAGGAAAGCGAGAGCTCCCGACTTTAGGTATTTGCAGTAGACTGCGGAACCTGGTCTGCTTTCTTCCTTCATGTATGATACTTTACGCTCGATAGCCAAATTACGAATTATAATCAACCACTGTGTCCATGCTTGTGATGTATGTTTCCGTGATGAACGTGACCTGCTGTATGTACTGTAGACAATCACTGTTGTCATGACCCTTGAGTGAAGCAACATGTACATATATACAAACTCAAAGCGAAACAACATATCCATTCATTTACAAACCCACCACCCATCCTTCCCACTTCCCACAATCCCCCCATCTAAGCAGGACTAGCCACCGAAGTAGTCAACGACCCACTCTCCACATACGTCCCACTAAAATACCAATCCTCCGCGCCCTGCCCATCATTCCCCTGCCTGGGCAACCTCAACACGCCCAAATGCCAATCCGCGCCATTCGACGACGTACTCACACTAAACGGCCCCGCAGTCTTGACCAGCGCCGCACTCCCCGTCGAATGCCAAAACGCAACGGTATTCGCCGAGAAATTAATCTCGTACGCGACATTGTGCCACTCGTCGGCCTTGAGCTCCGTCTTCCATTTGCTCTGGCCGCCGACCATCCACTGCAGGTTGGTGTTGGAGGTTCCTTGCTCGCCGCTGATCCAGCCGTATTTCAGCTCGGTGAAGTGGGATTCGAAGAAGGCGATTTGGTGCTCGTTGGTGGCGCTGGGGGGGTTTGTGGTGGAGCGCTTGATGGAGAAGTGGTAGTAGACTGTGCCTTGGTTTATGGCGGCTTTTGTCTGAGGTATCAATTCTGTGCGCCACATGTCTGAGTTCCATTTTGCTGTGCTATCTATGGTTATTTTGGCACCCTGTTTGCTGCCCGTGTCGCTGGGGTTCTTGTAGGAGGGTGACAGGTTGACGTATCTTGAGGTGGGGCCGGATCCGTGGATGCTGCGTCTTATGTCAGTTGGGATGATTTGAGTGGGGGTAGGTGTTTTGCTTGCTAGTATTGGTAGTTGCCGACTTGGTTTGCCCAGGACCATTTTTCGAGGTCGGCGGAGGTGCTCATGTCGTTGAAGCGGCCATCCCAGAGTATGGTGCCTGTTGCTGTGTCAGTGTTGGTGGAAAGAATGGAGATAGAGAGACTTTGCCTGCAGAAACAACGCTTAGAAGCGTGTTCGCAAGAGTGAGTTTTCCAAACATGCTACGTATGTGTATTCAAGATCGAGTAACTGAATGAGAGCAGTACATACACAGCTCAAGCACAAGTCGTGAAGTAAATCAAGCTATATAAAAGCCTCTGCCCAGTTTCACTAAGACTCTTGACCCAAGAATAAGGCGGACCTCACAAATCCACTTTTTGAACCATGCACATCAATATCCGGGAAACATCAATTCGAATTTACAAGCCTCCTAGGCGCATTCGGGCTTCCACTCGACATCGCATGCGTGACCTCCATCTTTAATCAATCTGTATATGGCTACCCGTGGAGCCGCCGGCATTTCAAGGCCAAGAGTGGACCTAGTGGCGGCCAGGCGGTCCGGGGTAAATATTGCATGTAAGGCCGTCTACGCAGGGGAATGGCGATATGGAAAACGCCATTCTGTAAAAGACAGCGCGAAGAGAAGTCGGCTGATTCATTGGTTGGGTAGATGAAGAAAATGGCGAAAAGAGATGTTGGCGTGGCGTAAATTAAGCTATATTAATAAGGCTTATGTAGCCTATAATTGGTTTACTGAGGTACAGAAGAGGAACGTTTTGGAAAATGCTGAGTTGACAGTAGAAGTACCAGTTTTCGAAGCATAAAGACAAAGTGGGTTACAGGCAGGATGCCATATCGGAGTGATGAGGGGCGGTTAGTAGACATGCTTCAGAATCGTCTTATACATGTTGCTGCCAGATTGAATTTATTTCTTGTACAATGCATAAGAGAGTCTGTGCTTCTATGATTCGCCCAAGATTAAAATAGCTCCAGATTAGAATATTGTTTGTTGAAGAAACCTCTAGCTAGAGAATTGTCGATACTAATATGTGGGAACAGTGAGAGTTGTCTGAGTTAAAAGTCTTGTGTTTAGAGTAACAGACATTGCAGGAATAGAGACATTGATTAAATTGTATATACTACTCGTACTGAATGCAAGATGATCGACGGCATTAGCAGAAGCGTGGGAGGTTGTAGTAATAGAAGTTGTCCCGTGCTTGAGGCGAGACGAAAGGGCACGTGCACAAGACTAAGCCTTGCTAGTAGTTGTTGCCTTGGTTACGTCACAAAACACCCGCAGAGCAAGCTTTCATCACTCCACGTACAAATTTTTGGTCGCATATCGTTGTTTCTGCCTAGCCAACCCTTGTCGTTATATTTGAGTATCCCACGGGATCCTGGCCGATTTTGCGACTCTACGTGCCAACCTACCTCCCGTCTTCAACCACCCGGAACAATGGCTGACGCCCGCGGCGAATACTGGTACTTTGAGCCAGGTACCGATGCCAACAAAATTACTGTCCCCGAGTTGCGCAGTATTCTACTCAAACATGGCGTCAAATACCCATCATCTGCGAAAAAGCCGGCTCTTGTGAGTCTGTTCAACGAAGTTGTCGCCCCTCAAGCGGCCACAGTGCAGCGAGCACATGCGCGCACAAAGCGTTCAACACGAGGAATCCAAGATGTACCGTCCAGTTCGGCCAGTACAGTCACCACCGAAGATACTGAGGAGGAAGAGACGCTCTTGCCCCCACCATCGGCGGCCAGGCGCACTTCGCGGCGGACAACTCGCGCACCCACAGAAGATGCGATTGATGCCCCTCCTGCCCCTCGCGCAAAGACCCCATCTCGCGCCATACCTGCGAAACACAGCAGGGCAGTTGAGGCAGAGATCGACGAGCGGCCAGCGGCCAGGCGGACGCGCAAAAGTGTGCCAACTACTATCAAAGAGCCCTCTCCGGAGCCGGAGACCTGGCATCGCCCGGCTGCCGATAGCCCATTCACCCAGGAGAACCCCTTCCAAAGTGGTAGCTCGCCTGTTGCGCCCGATACGACATCCCGCGATCGCAGACGCAGAACCTTAGGCTCAGAACTGAAGGATAGACGCAAGAGCGATGCCAATCGCCGCAGGACAGTTCAGCCAAATGCCGAGCAGCTGGACAAGGGAATTGTCGTGCCCACACGCGGGACCTTCGATGTGCAAGATCCGCGGCTGAAGCATGAGGAAATCGACGACACAGATGCCGGCGAAGAGTTTACACCGGAAGAGCAACTGGAACTCGTACGCGAACGTGCCAAATCTGGAGAAGTGGACATTCTTCCCCCGCGTAGACGCAAACAACGAGCCAAGGCAACTGGGACTCTGAAGGCCATGTCCGGCACTCTCCTTCTAACTGCTGCTGCTGTATTTGGTGGTGTCTGGCGACAAGAAAAGATCGCAGTAGGATTTTGTGGCATTGGGCGAGATGCAACTTCACTTGCCGGAGTGGAAGTACCAGAATGGGCAATTGATATTCTCCCACAATGCGAACCTTGCCCACCACACGCACAATGTTACAGAGATCTACAGCTCTCTTGTGATCGCGACTTCGTGCGCAAAGATCATCCAATGTCTCTGGGTGGCCTAGTCCCGATACCGCCTACGTGTGAGCCAGACAGCGAAAAGACGCGCAAGGTTAACAGTGTTGCCGATCGTGCTGTACAAATTTTGCGCAAACGTCGAGCACAGTACGAGTGTGGCGAATCTGATGCCGACGGGAAGACAGTAGAAAGCCCAGAGGTTAGCGAGGCAGAATTGAAGCAACAGATAGCTGCCCAAAAGCGCAAGGGCATGTCAGATCAAGAGTTCAACGAGTTGTTCGACAGAGCGTTTCCTGAAATGACTTTACGAGAAGAGGTCGTAGAGTCTAGCGACGGGTAAGTGCTTCTCCTAAAGGTCCTCGACCGTGTGTACCATTTTTTCTGACATGCGACTGTACTAATCAGTTCCCTTTCCGTTGATACAGAACAACCGGCGAACGACGACTCGCATCAACCTCCCTCGCAGAGCTCTCCCTCGCCTGCAGTGCCCGAAGATCCCTCAGACAGTCACTGGAACGATATCTTCTCCAGATTATTATGATTATCTTCGTTATTGCTACGGGGTCTTATGGCAAATACTCAATTACTAACACTCGCGCTATGGAGTCAAGGGCGAAACAGCTTGCAAGTGAAGTGTTTGACCGACTTGCGAATAATGCTGCATTGAGCATGCAGGAGCCAGATACATACCCCGAAAAGGGGATTAGCATGGCACACTTACGTGATGATGTCCTTCGGGATGAATTTTCTTCCTCCAGGCGTCAGAAGCTATGGGAGCGCGTGCAGAAGAAGGTCGAATTCAATGCCAATATACGAGCTGCTGTACGGACGACTGCCAGTGGCGATGTCGCTCGCATGTGGGAGTGGATAGGGCCCATCAAGCTGCTAGAGGACAGGCGGAGTAGTATCAAGCGGGAAAGTGGTCGCTTTAGTTTAGGCATGGGAAGCAGCCCTCCGCCTGCAGCCAACGACATGAAAGAAGGACAGAAGTGGGATGACAGCCGACCTATCTATTAATGTTGGCGTGTTAACATATTTCTTTTGTTGTATCAATTACGGTTATACGAGGCGGCAACGCGTTGGGCATGATTATACTGGCTTGCATGATACCACTTTCTCAATTACTACGATACAAGTTACTGTTCGCCTTGTCTTGATATCCCCATATTTTTGTGATTGCTGATTGGTTGGCGGTTTTAGAGCGGCGCTGTTCGAAATAGGTCCGTGCTTTTTCCGTGGCGGTAGCCGAGCCCACAAGAATATCGCAGCGAGCTCATCCGTAACATCAACACCGCCAATTCGTCGACCTTACTAACCGACAGACAACACAACCGTCAAAATGGTGAGTGAGAACATCTTTCTGTATTCTTTTGGGGAAGGGCGATAGCTGCGATACGAATGAGCGACCGCGTACACTGTCTCGATGGCGATTTCGACGACCGAACCACGATGCCTGGCGAGAAACTTTTGTGTAAACCACAACGAACAGCGCCATCACCATAAGACCATCTACACTACATACCCAGGCCCTGAGAAAGATTTTCGAGAGCTGGAATATTTCATGGAGTCGGAAGTGGGAAGTTGTGTGGCAGAAGAGGGACAATGACCGCACTCGTGAACGCTCGGAAGCAATTGCTAGACTGAAAGATCTCTGCAAAATGATCTGTAATCCGAGGACCGAAAGCAATACTACTGGCGCCATGGTTTCTTTCCAAGCGGCCAGAGAAGAGGAAGTCGCTTGGCATCATTTCGGATATCACGAATGCATCCGCCGTACGCCCACATCGCTCAGTCATGTTGCAACATCGCCGGAGATGAGAAGGAGGGATCGAATTATAAAAATTGGCTTGAATGAGTTTACTAACATAAGATCCTAGGTCAACGTTCCCAAGACCCGCCGAACCTACTGCAAGGGCAAGGACTGCAAGAAGCACACCCAGCACAAGGTCACCCGTTAGTAAACCCACTACTGCAAACTTCTCACGCGTATACTGAAATCTGGCAGAGTACAAGGCTGGCAAGGCTTCGCTGTTCGCGCAGGGTAAGCGTCGTTATGACCGTAAGCAGTCCGGTTATGGTGGTCAGACCAAGCCCGTTTTCCACAAGGTACGATCCATCGACATCATTTGAGATGGAACACACCCTAACAATGCGCAGAGGGCGAAAACCACCAAGAAGGTCGTTCTCCGTCTAGAGTGCACACAATGCAAGACCAAGGCACAGGTAAGATTCACTATCAATATGAACATACTACAGGCACTGACTTGTCCCAGCTCGCCCTCAAGCGATGCAAGCACTTCGAGCTTGGTGGTGATAAGAAGACCAAGGGTGCCGCTCTTGTCTTCTAAGCGCATTCTTGTTATTATCTCTTTTGCTGGGCCTTCGGCGTAGTCTTCTGGCGGATGGGATTGACGGCTTTCACATTCGACTCATACATGCTTCACAATGATGGAAGGGCGAAATGAAGGATCTGGGGATGGAAAGGCCACCGGTCACGACACATGAACGGACTGTAACCTACACATGCATCAATGGAGCTCGACTGAAAGAACGCAAAAGTAAATTTATAACTCATGTGAAATGAATGTTTGATGCAGATACGGAAATTGTTTGGTTCTGACAAAGGACGGCATAGTATCGGAGTGGTCTACTTCGTATCTGCATTTCTGCCCCTCCACCCCACTAATGTAGACTACGCCTTACGCTTTTGACAACCACTTACTTGCCAACAAACATGAGATCATCAGACTTCCTACACCTCATACACACATGTGATGCAAGATGGCCGGGAACAAGAAAACAGTTCTTGTAATTGGTGGTGGATCTGTAGGAACCATTGCTGCCCTTAATCTAGAAGTCGGTGATCTTGCAGCAGTAACGATTGTTCTGCGATCCAATTACAATGTGGTTTCACAAAAGGGATACAAAATCGAAAGCTGTGATCATGGCTCGCTCGAAAGTTGGAAGCCCAGTATTGGTATGCTTCTTGAACACTTAGAATTGAGCCCTGGCTGATGTTTTGCAGTACGCAATTCTGTCCCCGATATCGCCAGCGAGAATCTCCAACCATACGACTACATAATTCTAGCAACCAAGAATATTCCCGACGTATCACCTGTGGCCGACCTGGTTGCTCCTGCCCTACCAAAGGACAATACGCACACGACCCTCGTGCTTCTACAAAATGGACTCAATATCGAGAAACCCTTCCTTTCCTCTCACCCGCAGACTCCTGTTCTCTCCGGCGTCTCTCTGATAGGCAGTGCAGAACCATCGCCGGGCCACATTGTCCACGATGAACCTGACAAACTCTTCATCGGCGCCTTTCCCAACCCCAGTCTAGATCGCTCTCACCTCGAATCCAAAGCCGAGGAATTCGTCAAGCTGTATTCTGCAGGTGGAAAAACGAATTGCATCCACTCCGCGACTGTGCTTCATGACCGCTGGAGGAAACTCGTGTATAATGCTTGTCTAAATCCCATCTGCGCAGTCACGGGACTAGACACAGGAAGAATCCGTCTTGCTGATGGAGGGCTAGACGGTCTGGTCAGACCTGCTATGCGTGAGATTGTTGCTGCGGCGAAAGCAGCTGCGAATGCTGATCTAGGCGATGAGATTGTTGAGTGGACAATTAATCTAGATCCTTTGGAGAGTTACTTGAAGCCTAGTATGCAGCAAGATCTGGAGAAGGTATGTTTAGCGCTATTGGAATGTTGTGAACTATGAAGCTGATACAGACAGGGCAACTTCATTGAGTTCGAGAACCTTTTAGGGGAGCCGCTGAGGGAGGGGAAGAAGGCTGGTGTTCAGATGCCGACCCTAGAGGTCTTGTATCAGATTGCGAAGGCGGTGCAGTGGCGGACTAGAGAGGCGAGGGGGATGGTTGATATTCCGAAGAAGGCTGTATAGTACATCGGAAGCAAATATTTAGGCCAAATCAAACCATTGTACCTAAGTAGTGTTGATACAGTGTTGACTTATGAGATGATTATGAAAGTCAAATATTCCTTCACTGTTGGAAATACGCGGCAGAATCTCCGAAAATGAGCTCATATGAACCCGATCTACGTATCCTCGGTTGGCCCTCAAGTATTTAGAGTATCACTACATAGTGTGCTATCTCGTTGGGGACGAGAAGGCGTAGGGTGGAAGAAGCTTTGGTTGTCACGTGGTCACGTTCCTCATAGACGCGACTCAAATCACGTCCAAGCCTCGGTTCGTCCCCACGTGTTTGCACATCCCACTCCACCAACTTGCCTGTCTCCATTGTGATCATGGCAGACGCGCCAGATGATAACCCCGTACCAATTCGGTTCAAGCGGCGCAAGATCACCCAATCCAAGCGCACGTATACCGAGCAACCTGATCTCTCGAACTCGAATACACCCGCTTCACCAGAAGTTGCCGGCCCCACGCATAGACACTCGCCCTCTAAAGAAGTACACGATGAGGAGGCATCTGTCCCAAACCTCCAGGAAATACTGCGCAGCCGAAGGCGCCCGCGCGATCGCATGAAGGAGGTTGCGCGCAAGCCAGAGTCCGCTCGCTTGGAACTTGTCCCACACGACACCCCACAGCCGCAATCGTATACAAATCGCTTTGTCGCGCAAACTGGCCAGGTTGTAGATCAAGACGACAAGCAAATGTGAGTGGAAATACATAAGCCCCCGTGACAAAGCTTAGTGGATATGGAGACTAATCTACCAGGACAACATATGTAGAAGCTCGCTTGGCTGAACAGAACTATCGCCAGTATGGCTGGCCCATTCCCAAACACCTCCAGGCTACCGTAGCAGAGCTTTCGCCAGACCTCAAATCTACCCTGACTCCGGCGGATGTTAAGTCAGAGACCGCAGCTGAACCAGATGCCGCACTAAGCACCCAACAGAGCAATCGAATCACAGCAGGTATGGGCCAAATTGAAGAAGTCGAGCTAGCTCCCGTGCCTGAGCGCTCAGATACAAAATGGAAGCGCCTCCCCAACGGAGGGTTCGAGGAAATTGCTACTGGTAAAGTACGATTGGGCAGGGACGGTAAACCCAGGCGGCCCCTCAAGCGGCGAAACAGCGATGCTGTCAAGCGAGACCAGATGGTCGAGGCACTAATGAGTGAAGCTAAGCGTACGTGTTTCATTCCATTCAAGAAAGCCAAAAGCTGATTTGACTAGTCGATTTCTTCGATTCAGAGGTACCCTCTAATGTACATGGCACCGGCGCTGAAGACAATGACGAAGCTATTCTTGAAAGGTTCCGTGCAGAATATTATGAGTCTATCGAAGATGCCAAGCAACAGCAACGCAAGCCCGCACAACCTCTGAAGGGAGCGAAAGAAGCACCTAAGGGCCCTAAGCTTGGAGGCTCAAAAAGTGCCAGGGCCAAAATGCGTCTACAAGAAGAACAAGCCGCAAAGACGAAAAGGTAACCATCGTCGAGAGGATATCGCATGCCGATCATCTATCTTAACCTTTCTGCTGCTGGTACAGTCTCGACGGACATGTGTATTAACCAGACCAGCAGTGGTGAAAAGCTTAATGAAGGAAGACTACTACAAAGTCACGAATGGCGCTCCATGAATGTGAACCAGTCTCCTTGTTATAATTCTTAGGTCTTATACTCGAGGTGGTCCAACGTGGTTAAAACATGGATGAGAATCCAGAAACGCCATGAATCAATTGTTTCTTTGATTCCTACGAACTACTCGTACAGAAGAACCACTGGCAATGAGCCATTTTGGTAACGAACTTAACTTAATGACTTAATGAAATACCAAAATTTGTAATGAAATATCCCAACCTTATACCCTAGAAAATGTACCTACGCCCCTTGTCTAGCCTTCTCGGAGCAGATGAGTGCAATGATCCTGCTGAGCTCTGCGCTCTGCGCGAATTGCTCTTGCTTGGTTTGCTCATCTACATCAGCACTAGCTGCAATGTCATTACTGACGGTCAGCATGCGATTCTGCAACGCAAGCAACTTCGACAGTGTGTTGTCAAGGAACGGTGCGCTGAATGTGATGTTTGTTGGGGATTGCCCATTATTGGGAAGCCTCATCTCGAGTTTTCGCGGTGGTTTCCTTTGTGCGGGCTTGTTCTGAGGAGGTGGAGATTGAGGTTGTTGATTAGGTCTGATAAACGCATTAGCTCATGTCTACTTCTACAGATTGTAAACCTAATCGCCTCGCTACGCAGGTAGCCGTTGGAAGCGAACCGTTGGAACTCAACGGCCGCTAAGATGGAGCTAATGTAACAATAGGGAACTTACCTCTCACGCTCGACGAATGTGATGTTCTCAGCCATTTCCGCAACTCGATTGGCGATTCTTGATGCCATTATCGTGTATGGCGACATGTTTGGATGAGCGCCATTTGCTGCACCTGCAGCACCATTTGTGGTCGACTGGGTCTTTTTGGCAACTGTTGAAGCAGGCTTCTTCGTTCGTGAAGCTGCTGTTCGATTGGCTGTGCGGTTCACGGGTGCTGAAGCTACTGATGCTGGCATCTTGACTGAATATTTAACAGCTTTCTGTCTGTGAAGCACATGTCAGCTTTGATCTTGAAATGTATATACATAGGCTGGTCGCGTGCAGAGCTCGGCGTACGTCGATAGACAGGGGTATGAGAACAGTGATATGCGGATACTAACTTTGGATCGAATTTGAAAGAGAATTACTACACAGAATACAATAGTTTATGGTATTTCTGAGTGAAGAGTATGGGGCTTTGGAGTCACGGATGGTAATGACCTAACCTTGTGAACCAAACAGGGTGATATCTTGACTTGAGGTGGCACCAAAGTTGAAAGTGGGAAACAGACGCCACAAGCTACGTCATGTCAACGGCATGTCGACAGGGATTATACAACAAATCAGGGGAACTCTATCTCGATCACAACTATGCTGACGACTGACGCGGTAATGGGACTTTTGTACGCGACGCTCTTTTGAATATTGCGCTGCAAAAGCTGCACGTACACCAAAATGTCGCCCGCACTCAAGAAGAAGGGAAGAGATGATCTTGGAGCGGGCCTTCGAGTTTCCAAAGAGAACATTGCAGCGCATCCTGCTGGCCCACCGCGTTATGGCGAGTTGACACAAGCCGAAAGGGCGTTTACGCTGGCGTCAACGTTCTTGTCTGGAGTTCTGGCGTATGACATGTACTGCAAAGTTTGGAAGTCAACTACTGACAATACAGCAGAATTAGTGCATCTCAGTTTCTAGGAGCTCCACTTAAACTCATTGATCCTCAGTTTTACGAGGGCTACATGGCATATACCAAAGAGTGCTTTGCGATTCTGGTAACGTGTTTGACTCAGTGGTGGGCACCCACTGTCGTCAGAGTGAGTGGTGATTCCAGTATGGTGGGCCAAATGACGAAGAAAAAGGATGGTAGTTTGCAGTGCAACTTCGCCGAACGGATGGTACTAATGGCCAATCATCAGCTCTACACTGACTGGCTGTATCTCTGGTGGATTGCATACACAAACAACATGCACGGTTTCATCTATATCATCCTTAAGGAGTCACTGAGAAATATACCAATCATTGGTTGGAGTGCACAGTTTTACAACTTCATCTTCCTTGCTAGGAATTGGGAAGAGGATCAACGCCGCTTCAAGAAGGCCTTAGACAAATTGAACAAACCCAACGATCCCATGTGGTTGATAATATTCCCAGAAGGCACCAATCTTTCAGCGAGCACACGAGTAAATAGTAAGAAGTGGGCGGATAAGAATGGGTTGCAAGATATGAAGCATCAACTCTTACCGCGGAGCACTGGATTGAAGTTTTGCTTGAATGAGTTGAAAGAAACGACCGAGTGGCTCTATGATTGCACAATTGCATATGAAGGGGTACCTCCAGGCCAATTTGGGCAAGACATCTTCACCCTTCGATCTACATTCTTTGAAGGCCGACCACCGAAGTCAGTCAATATGCACTGGCGGCGGTTTCGCATTGACGACATCCCAATCCAAAATACCAAAGCCTTTGAAGTCTGGCTCCGGAATCGATGGCGTGAAAAAGACTACATGCTTGAATACTTCAATCGCAACAATCGCTTCCCAGCGGAGAACTTCTGGAAGGACCATCTCGATATTGATAGCAAGAGCTCAGCAAGTGGAGCTAAAAGTATACGTAGCGTGCCTCGGCCGGCCGTTCAGATTGAAACTGAGGTCAAATCTGGCAACTGGAATGAGTTTGTCAAGATTTTCGCACCGATTACAAGTGTAATGATGGCACTCACAGTCGCCTACGGAGCTTCGCCGGAAGATTTGCCAATACCTGGAGGCAAAGAATTCTTTGAACAGCACATGAAAACGTTATTGGGACAAGGTGGTGAAATGAAAGGGTTGCCCAGTCCAGAAGAGCTAGAGAAGATGATAGAAGGCGCAGCGAAAATGGGCGCACAACAAGCCGCAGCCCCAGAACATATGAGTGAGGTTCAAAAACTGACGCAAGAAAATCTTGCGAAACTCGTAAAGGAAACGGCTATCAAGAGCGGAGCGGTAATGCCTGGAGGTATGAGACGAGCAAGTACAGCGCTGCCGCAAGCTCCTACAAGAACAATGAAGGCCCCGACTTCGACAATGCCTCGCAAGGCAAAGACTGCAGTAAACGGCCCCACAGCAGCGAGAATCCCGACTGGTGTGCCAAAATCCAAACCAGTCTCTCCAAACATCAAAAAGGGAGTTGCGACACCCAACAAGGTCAATTCCAGCACAACAGCTAAAGCAGCAGCATCAACAGGTCCAATGAAGGAGATCACCCTTGCATCAGGCGTAACAATCAAAGTACCGAAAACTGAAGTCGAAGAAGCAAAGAAAACAGGAACCATTGTTTTGAAGAATGGTATGAAGATTAGAATCGGAAAAGACGAAATTGAAGAAGCACAGAACAAAAAGAGCTCCACCATCATGACAGCGTCAGGCATACCAATTAAAGTCACAGCAAGTGGTGCAATCTCAGTGCAACAAAAACCTTCAAATCCTCCAAAAAGCAGCAATCCAGTATCTGCAACGAAAAAACCAACTTCAACAGCAGTGAAAACTCCAGCAAAGTTGAGTCAAACTACCACGAGGGCTGCTGGCCCAACTAAATTGAATATTGCAAAAGCAGCTGCAACTAAGAAGCCCCTGACGACGCAGCCGAAGAAGTTAGCGACAAGTGGAGTGAACAAGTAGCGATTAGTATCGTGAACCTGTGCAATATAATTCACAGGACCAATCAAAGGTTTTGATATATGTAAGAAATTTCGAATGCTCAATCGCATTTTAACATTTGGTATATATTTTTTAGGGATCAGCTGTGGCAGTGTAAAATAGTCAGTGTTTCTAATGTTTTTGCATTGTAGTTGGCCTTGAGAACATCTCAAAGCAAACCCAGTTAGCTGGGCTTTCAATAGACAATCTGAATATTGATCGCCCATTCCTTGCATACAACCTTGTACTTCTTAATCTGGCCCTTGATACCCATGTCAGTTCAAGTGTGACATCATACGTCATCGCGGGGGCGGCAACGGTAATCTCGACTTGGAAACAGGGTTGAGCGACTGTGGCGCCAGACTGCATCATGGAGCATCATCGGATATTGTGGGGCTTCCATACCGCAGCTTTAGAGTAATCCAAAAGTTATACCATTGAACTTACTAGCTACATAGCAGATTGTCTAAAATGGCGGGCTTCATACAAAACATCATTTGGAATTCTGTGGAGGGTTTCGTCGAAGCAGGCACTCGCACAGCAGGCGAATATGCTGGAAACGCACTCATAAAAGCAGGGGATATGATTGAGAATGGAGGGAGAGGTGTAGGAAATAGTATGTTCTCGAATTGCATTTTCATGATTAGAGTTATATCCTAATAAACTTTTCAAGGCATCGAAAAGAAAGCAACGAACTATGGCTCATCTATCTCTGGCCAAACATACAAACCTTCGCCCAAAGCCCTCCCCTCGACCGCCCGCAAGCCCGTAGTGAAACGCTCGAATTCCATGCCGGCGAGCAGCAAGCCCACAACAAGTGGAGCATCCAAAGGTACGCCGTTAGGAGCCAACAAATATCCTGGCACAAATCAGGTCGGTGGAATGAGGAAGGCAACCACAAACGGCGCCAACACAGCAAAAAGTACAGCGGGAAGTGTAACAGGAGGAGCTAAGAAGTCCCTCGGAGGCGTGACAGGTGGCGTCGTAGGAGGCAGCCAAAAAGCCCTCTCGTCCAGCCCATCACCGTTCAAGCCCACACAATCGAAATCGCAAAATCAACCTAAACCATTCCAGAACTCAAATTCCCTACCAAAACCAAATCCACCCAACTCGTTCAATCAATCAGATAAACCTAAGACCGCGGTTCGCCCAGGCAAACCGAAACCTTTCACGCCGCCAGTGGAGCAGAATAAGGCAACTAATACGGGCAAGAAGGCGTACCCAGGTACGAACACGATACTTGGACAAGGAAGTAAGGTGCCGGTGCAGAATCAGAGGCTGAAACCCTTGCCTAGGTTAGGACCACAGGTTGGGCAGGGCAAGGAGATGGTGCACTTGGCTGTTTAAAAGAACATGTACGTGACAATGGAAAAGGAAATGTAAGGGTATGAGAGTTTTTTGGGCATGTTTGTGAAGAATATCTTTCCAATATGAAAGGGCGTTACGGATATGTAGGATAATAGATCGAGCTATCGTCCAAGTCAGGAGCAAAAATGTGGAGCATAATCAATGAAAGTTGGCCACTACTTTGCCTTGCGTCAACATCGTGCACTGTTCATCGTCCCCCGATTCAAGTGTGCCAACACATCATGGACGTCACAGAACTTGAGCCATGAGGTTGGAATATATCAGAACACAAGCTGCTTTTAACGAGTAATTCGGGATTTGGAATAGTCTACATGGCTGTGGGCCTTCATCAGCCAACGGGAAGACCATGACAACAAAGCATTTCATACAGTTATGTACAGCAAAATTATAGAGCACCATCCTTCCTCAAAGTCTCATTGCCCCATGGCTCGCTTGTCAGGCAGGTGAGACCACCGGCTGGCTCACAGCTCTTTCGTCCGCTCAATGGCCCAGGCGATGGTACTTTGATATCACTGGCAGAAGCACCGCCGGTAGCTTCGGCAGAATGCTTCAATGCCTTCAGTAGTGAAACAGTTGAATCGTATGTGAGGTCCTCGTAGAAATCATCGTTGATCTGAACCATGGGGGCGTTTGCGCATGCACCGAGGCATTCGACTTCAGTCATAGTGAAGAGGCCGTCTTTGGTGGTTTGGCCGTGGTGGATGCCCAAGGTATCCTCGCAAGCCTTCATGACAGCATCACTGTCACGGAGCATGCAGGGAGTCTGCCAATAGTCAGTCGCCAGTGACGAATAAACCTTACTGCCCTACTTACGGTTGTGCAGATTTGAACGTGGTATTTGCCGACAGGATTCCGGTTGTACATGGTATAGAATGTGGCAACCTCGTAAACACGCATTGGGGGCATCTCCAATAAGCGGGCGACCTCATTCATGACGCTGATGCTTGTGAATCCGTGTTGTCGCTGGCCAAGGTCGAGAAGCGGCATGACGGCGGCCTTCTTGTACTGGGAGGGATAGCGGGAAACAATCTCTTTGATGAGCTCCTCGTTCTGCGCGTTAAACTTGAAGGGAATGCTGGCATTGTTTTCAGGCGTATCGCGGTGCTGTAAGACATGTTAGTGGGACAATGGCAATTGCGCGTGCTTAACTACGGAGAAGGAGGGGGAGCAAGGAAGAGAATGAGGGCATGTCCACATACCACATTCAGTGAGTCGCTCATTGCCGGCCGGGAGACGCTGAAGGCGCGCCATTGAGCCCGCTGGAATTGGCGCGATGCCCGCGGGAGGCTTCTCCATACAAATGGGACCAGCTTGGAAGACATGGTGGGTTGTTGCAGCAATTCGAGGGCAATGGCGTCGTCCCAAATGCACGATGTCAACGATTGGAGCTATCCGAGGCGGTGCCAAGTCCAAAATGAGCAGCCAATCAGACGAGCACGGATCATCATCGCCCATGCCGCATCAGCCCTTGGCTACACTGCGCTCCACACCACGCAACGCTGCACTTCCACGTCTACAAGCAATAGGGCCATTCAATGTATCTGCCGAATTCTCTGTTTGAATCGACATGCATCCTGCCAGAGCCTTCCATTGTCCAACGCGTGCATGCATACACCGACTGTCCCCTTCAAGCCCCCCAGCCCACCAATCATGGCCTTGCACGACTTGAAGTCTGACACGTCCCACTGACCCACCCGCTATACTCAACAGCCTCACCACAACATCACATTCGTCCTAATCACATGTATTCTGCGCTTAGAGAGACGCACTGTCACGCATCCATCGCCTCACTTTCCCACATGAATTACTCAACGTGGCATACAGGCATATAAGTATCAAAGTAAAGACAGCCATGAAGCTCCCATATCTCTCACCCAACAACACAGTGCACTCTGTACCACTGCCCCAGAGCCATCCAAGACACCTGTCGCTTGTGTGCAACTTCAATGTGCAAATACACCATCTTCCATCTAGAGTGTGGTCACAAAGGCGAAGACCGCGCAGATACACGTGATTGCTCACACTACAAGGCTACAGGAGTTCCATGCGATCGAGAGAATCCTACAATTCGTAATCGTGTAAGTGTCGTATCACAAGATCGAAAGGGCCTTTGCAACAACTGTACCCGCCGACAGCGCGAGAGAGATGAGCTAGCTGCTATGCAACGTGACTTGGATCGAATCAGAGAGCAAAATCTTGCCGAAGCCAAGGAGCGCCAGAGAGCGCACGAGGAACACGAAAGAAAAATGGAGCGTCAGTCAAGGGCTGAGTGGGATCGCATGCAGCGCGAACGGGAGCAGAGGGACTTGGACGCCGCGTTGAAGGCGTCCGAGGCTGCAAAAGCAGAAGAAAAGAGACGTCAACAGCAAGAGTTGGATGATCTGGAAAAGGCAATGCGGGAATCCCGTTTGCAGTCCCCAGGAGGCCAGTCAGACCTTGATGGTAGGATTCTGGAGTGGACCAAGAGTGTAAAAGAGACTGCGACCTCACCTGTCGGCCAGGGAGATTCCTCGTCGATACCCGCGCCTCCACCTATGCCCCCTACCCCTGGGAAGAAATCAACATCATCTACCAAGCCAGCAAGTCCTCCCGCCACACCGGCCAAGACCACTATGCCCCCATCACCACCAACTTCTGAAAGGAAGCTGAAAGAGGTCAACTATAGCCTCCCGCCTGTAGGGAAGCAAGACTATGGCCGCTTCAAGATGGGTGGTCGCAGCGTACCCATCCACGAGTCTCAAAAATTGCAAGAGCCGAACCCCGAAGTCCCCATCCCGAATGCGCCGTCGCCGTACGGCCGCCTCGGTGGACCCATCAAGGCTGCTGATATTCCAAGCTTCAGCCATATGCAGGGTGGCTCTGTCCAACCCCCAATCGACTACAAGGGCGGCTTGCGCAAGTTCAGTAACCCCAAACCTCCAGCGCCTACAGCGTTAGATGCGTCAAATGACGAGTTACAAGCAAAGTTGATGAAGCGTCGTCAATGGGAAGCCGATGAGGAAGCCACATCACCAACCCCCTCAGAGTCTGCGTCTAATATCGGCTCAGGACCCAGCACACCGACCACATCTGAACTAGGCAGAGCGAGCACAAAGCGTGGCTCCTTTTCAGGGCCAGGTAAGCGACGAATCTAAACGGCTACAGCACAAAACTTACCGGAGCTCAGAGAAACGATCAGCAACCAATACAACGACCAACACGATCCCGATCACAATAGCTACTATATTGCCAGGATCTACGCTGGACGAGAAGAGGCGCACAGGATGGAGATAAGAGTTCCATCATTACGATTTGATACACCATTAGATTTTGCATTGGAGTTTTCGGTTGGGGGGTTTTCATCAAACAGACTGCAATTACATGGATGCTATGAAGCTAAATCCCCTTCATACCTTCCTTGTCCGTTGTGCGTCAAACAGATTGGACTGTGGTTCAAGGAGTTCATGTGACATAATATTCGCGTTCAAGGTATTGCGCAACATACTTTGCATCATCATCGAGCGAGGTTTCATTGGTTTCGTCTTCCTTTTCGAGTCTCTCAAAGCATTCATCGGCATTACGGCACTGCATAAAGGTTAGCAACAGCATATACAATAACGAATCTCATTTACCATATACTCATCGTATTCCGCATATTTGAAGAATGCTTCGGTCTTGTTCCCATATGAATTGTGCGAGTGATCGATATTCGCTTCCAGCTTGCGAGCATTGTTTCCAGCATACCTTTGCCATTGTCAGCTGCGAGTCTTGCGACTGTGTCGATGTTACTTACGCCTGAAGGTTGGCTGTCATGTTCTCCCTTTCAATAACGGTCCGGACAAGTTTTGCCGTAACAATGTGATCAGCATGATCATATATTGAGCTGTGTTCGTGTGGCATGGAGGCTTTATGATTCAAAGTCTGAATTTTGTTCGGTTTCCTTTCTCGCAATATGGCTGTGACGATTGCTTCCAAGTCTCCGAGAGTATATGTCGCATTGCCATCTGTTGTGGTGATGCTCTCAATCTCTTTGTTGTATAGCCTCAGTAGTGTTTCATTGCCGTTGGCTTCATAGCCCTGTCCGGACGGTGCACTATCAGGCAATCGAAGATAAAGGATCTGAATGCTGGGAATTTCATGGAGAGACCAGTACTTCACACTCAAGTTGTCTAGTTGAACTATGGTCGCATTCCAATTCTGCTGGTCACTTGGTAATTCTGCCATGAGTACGTGCGCTTCTTCGAGACCCCGCTCAAGCATGCTTGGATCAGTTTCGCCATGATTACCCGAGGTGAAGACAACAGTAGTGGTACATCTGAACACGTAGAGATCATGCAGGAGGTCTGGATTTTGAAAGAGTAGACTGTCGACAGGGTGGGCGGTGAAATACACTGAACCACTGTATGTATGTATCAGCAGTATATCGTCGAGATATTTTGATATGTCACTGTACCCGGTGCAATGAAAAGGATTTCCTTGCATGGCTGCACGCTCAAGCAACGCTGATACTGTCAAGCACAGCAGAATTGACCACCAAAGCGAGCGTAGGACTGTCATGGCGAGGCGAATACAATGTTGAAAGAGAGAGCAGGCAGCGAATGAAAGTGCGTACGTATCACACAGAATCAGGTTTATGACTGATGCGAAGGAGAGAAAGAGAAACACGAAGACCAGAAGAAGTTTCTTCGTTGGATGTTAAAGGCGCAGGCAAGTGCCACCACGATATGTGTAAGGAAGGAGCTATGCGCACCCTGGTTGCAGCGCAGAAAGAACCCTCTCATGTTCACCAGAATCGTGATAATTACCATCGTATGATAAAACGATTCATTGATTCTTCTCAAATCTAGCTTGTAATTGAAAATTAATTTGCTATAGACCTGTTGAAATAAATTAACACACTTTTGCTATCCTAAAGTGTATAATCTGGCAGCTTTTGGGAAGTAGACGTCTGCACGTCAATGAAACGACTACGAGCGGGACATAGATGATCGACGGAAAATATTACATTCCCCAAAAGTAAGCCAGATAGAATGAATTGGGATATTGTGTTGTGAGTGGTCTTGCACAGGAGAAGCACGGTTTGGCTAGCCCTGATGTAGTTTAGCGCAATGTCGGAAAAACGTCGGCGTTGGACAAATTTCTTTGCATCGACCTTGGAAGATCATTGCATCTGCAATAACATTTACATACTGAACTCATCGACGATGGCTGTCGATAATACCCTGGAGTCGCTTCTAGCAACTCTCACTTCCTCAATCAAATCTGCTACCGAGGCCGTGCCAACAGAGGATATTTTGCCACCAAAGGAAGGCATATCGCTTTTGGATGTAAAGAATGAACTACTCCTGTCTTATCTTCAAAACCTCGTTTTTCTCATCTTATTGAAATTACGAGCACGCTCCCAGGAAAGCGCTCAAGATTCGACATTGCACCCTCAAGATGAAGTTGTTCAAAAGCTCGTTGAGCTTAGAGTGTATCTCGAAAAAGGTGTTCGGCCATTGGAAAATCGACTGAAATATAACATCGACAAAATTATTCGAGCTGCAGATGATGCTGCCCGGCGACAAGAACAGCCTGTAATGAAAAACCAAACAAGGAAAGCAAGAGACGATGACAACTCCGACTCAGATGCTAGCGATGCAGGATCTGTCGCATCTGCGCAGACAGACGAAGATGAAGATGAGATGGCATATGGACCTAGAGGTGCTGCAATGGCGCGTTCGAAAGCAGATGCTGCACAAGAAAAACAGAAAGAATCGTCAAAGGATGGTATCTACCGGCCGCCAAAAATTACTCCAATGGCTATGCCAACCACCGAGGGCCGAGAGGCACGAAGAGAGCGACGACCTGGCAGATCAGCTACCCTGGACGAATTCATTGCTACTGAAATCTCTTCAGCGCCCATTGCTGAGCCCAGTATTGGTAGCACCATCACTCATGGAGGCCGTCGTCAAAAGTCTGAGAAGGATCGTCGCGAGGAGGCAGAGCGCAGAGAGTACGAAGAAGCCAATTTCACCCGTCTTGCGCCAGCGAGTAAGAAAGAAGAGGCCAAGAAACGCGCACGTGAACGTGATGGCGGTTTTGGAGGAGAGGAATGGCGCAGCTTGGGTGCCGGTATTGACCGGATCGAGAGGCTCACGCAGAAGAAGGGCGGGAAATTGGGATCCTTGGAAAAGAGCAGGAAGCGCCCTACCAGCGATGGGCCCCGTGGCTCTGGTTCCGCAGCGGGCGATGCCTTTGAGAAGCGCAGAAAAGTGGTCGCTCGATACAAGTAGGGTAGCCTATCTGGCTATTGTATCTTCTGCAGCCTGTTTCGCACGCCCCACATATGTTGGAGCAATCTCATGTTTAACCGGCCTTTGTAGAAGCAACAAAATTGGAGGATGATTGACAGACAAGAATGGACATCACAGATCTGTTCGACGACTTTACAGTCGTGTTTAGTAGAGGAATATTGTTTGTAAGACAGCAAAACATTTGCAATTTGGCGTTGGGAAAGACTTGAATACATCAGCTTCTAGCATCAACGGACGAGTGAGCATTTAGTCATGGTGGACGATATGTATAGAATGCGAGACCATACATTCTGCTAATAAAATACTTCTATCTAGACATTTGTACATGTGTGTCATTATTCAGACACTACCTATATTTCCAATGCATATATCCATTCAAACTCCACTGCCTCGGATCATCATAATCTTGAGCCACTAACCCAAACCCCATAGTCCCCAGGTAGCGCTCAGTACGTACCAGCCCTAACCGCCCGCGTGACTTTCCTCTCTTCAGCAGCCCTCCCAACAAGGAAGCTACCTACCAAGTACCAGTAGGTACCAAACCTCTCAACCCAAACTTCAGGCCACCGGCCTAATACCCCATATGTTTGCAACCGCACCACCCCGCCAAGCGCCCTCCCACCCACCAACCCACCAGCCTATATGTCGATTGCGTACCTATAATACCTGTATCCACCCTAGTTTGATTGCAGCGATCCTAGTTCAATCGTACGCTAGCGTGCATCATCTTTCTAGAAGGTCGGGCAGATGCCTGGCCCCCCCCGGCCCTAGCTAACGGGTTTCTGTGTGCAAGTACCGAGCTTGTGGATTATGGGCGGTGTGCATGTGTGGTTGGATTACATGCGTTGTATTTAATGTAATTTGAAGAAAATTCTCCACGCGCTGTTGTATATTCTGCTGGGGAGTTGTTGATACAGGTCAGGGCTGTTCGGACGTTGAGCCTCATGCGTAAGTACCGTCTTGTTCAACACAATAATGGTGGTCATTATTAATGGGGCGTGAACGGTGAAATTCGTTGACTCTTGGGGAGTACATGAACCGCTTTCTTACTGTTTCGAATAATGGAAGTATAGGCAAATGAAGATCACGTTGTCATATTTCTTTGAGCGTACATTCAAGTCACACCATGATTTACTGGTGAGCGGCCTCAGTAGTTTACCTCTCATTCAAAGGGTCACCCGACGGCAAGATGTATATGCATGAAAAAGCCAGGGCGATCAACGATGAACACAAAGTGAAGGTAGTTGTAACTTCTGAGGAATTATCATTGGTGGCCTGATGGCGTTAGACGTCACAAACATACTTCTTGACCGATTTTGCGGAGAACCGCGCCGTCAAAAGCGAATTCTGGCTTTTGATAGGTTGCGTGGGATGTGGAGGGTGGGGTTCTTGGGAAGCCGAGTGGGATATTCGATCGGTAGCAGGCAAGCGTGATTTGACTGCATGCCAATTGTGGCTGGATATGAACAGTGACAAGGACCAGATACAGGGCACTGTGGCGTACTGTGGAAAGTTATTAGCGCCGCGCCATTTCTCAATAGTCAAGACAAAAGAGGCATTGTTTCTGCAGATACATGAGTATCCTGAAATGGGCTTATCTTCAGTCTGAATGGTCAAGTGAGATGTTACATCTGAGCGTAACGTGTCGTCCGACCCGCCATGAAGGTAGACTCCAGGATGGTAGTGCCAGTATATACCTGACAGCCTGCTGGAAAGCATAAGTAACAAGCATTGTATGCTCCAATGTTTCGAAACTCTTCCAGAATATCAAGTGAGTGGAGCCGGATAAATTCGAACTTGTGGGGTGCATGCATACATCGGCTCATCCAAAACCTGGTCCCTGCTAGAGCTGCAAATTAAACGACGGTCAAGCTTCTTTAATATCAAAAGTATATTGTGTCTTGCCGAGGCCGGCTCTCATTTTGCTGCAAGCCACCGCTCCGAGGTCAGTCCATGGCTACCACATCAGGACATGGTCATTGCTGATTAGTTGACGGTAAGAAGAAAATGTATTCACGGAATTAGTATGCGAGAATGTGTTTGAGCAACGTGATCATATTTTTCTAACATGAGGTACAAGTGACATTGCTGTAGCGTCATATGGAACCACCGTGATACTTCTAGACGTGGCGTCGTATCGAGCCCGATTTCATCTACACCGCGGCTCGGTACGAATAGTTCTTCTCCATACAAGTCCACAACCAATGTCTGCTAGCCGCAGAAGTAACTTCTCACGACTCTCCGAGCCGTCTTTGTACTGGTCCAACTGTCTCTAAGACTTCAGATGAACAACTGGGACGGGACTTGTGGCGATACGAAGACTATAATTCTGGTGGCTATTGCATATGCAATCGACACGGTAGTCGCTTGGGATTTCTCAGGACATGACTTGCCTGTCCCTATCTAGTCTAGGGATTCGCTTACACAGTCTGTCTAAGTATACAATTCCTTTCAGCATTAGCTGCTGATCTGATCAACGGAATGATTTCCAGAACCCGCTTGAAAGATTCGCAGGAAACTTGTCTTCAAGTTTCGTTTCCATCTTCCAATGAAGATTGCGGCCACCGGTTTCTCTGGTGGCCGATCGCTTGTAAATCCGGGGTCAGCGCGGGTATTTGCACCTGTGTCTGTGCTTACAACTCAACAATGAGTTGGTCCCGCCCGCCACGCTTGCTTAGTACCAATGTCGTGCAGTATTGGCTACTGCTGATCTATGCGAATCTCGACAGTACCTCCGACACAGGCTGAAGTGACATGTAACGACCCGTGTTGGTGTCTGATGGCATCATCTTTCGATAAGCCATGTCGTCTCTGCGCACACTGCAGAATTTGAGTTGGGTGGTGCCACAATCTCGCCACAGTATGGTTGATGTATTGGTATCCTATTGCCAACGGACGTCGTTGATCAGGATTCGAATTTGAGTCCAGCAGTCCGAAGCCACATTTGCCGTTTCCCTTCGGCTTCCCGGATGATCTCAGCAGAGAGGCGCAGACTTGGTGCAAGATGTGCATAACGCTCCATTTCGAGCACGACATTGTTAATGATGTCGTCCATCGTAGCGGGTGGGGGAAGAAGCTGAGAGAGGGATGCAGTCATTGTGGCACCCATGATGAGCAGTGTTTGCGAGATGATTCTAAGCCATGTTAGCGTCAGGGCAAGTGCAATCAGATGAAAGGAAACTCACGATAATGCGCCCTGGAAAAGATAAGGAAGATGTCCAGCATGATGCGCAGTAATGTACTCCAGTTGACGCACACATGCCTCGAGACATTTGTGGCAGTTGTCCTGTACGCTAGAGTCCATGGCCAGAGTCTCGTCTTGTAAGACTAATAATACATATGGGCGGAAAATGATAGTTCGGCAAGCAAAATACCGCAGCCGTAGTACGGTTTGCACAGGGTTCTGTAGCGGAACTCGATCGAGGGGGAATTGCATTGCGGGTGGTAAACCTGCGTACCACTGGTTCAATTGGTAGTCCAGTTCGACAACCAACGGGTCCAACTGGGCAATAGATGTGGCGGCAGGGCCTTTTGAATATGGAGTTGTACGGATGTAAAGCATGGAGCTCACGCGGTTAAGCAAGCGGCGAAGTGCAATTTCGGCAAGGAAGTACCAGAGTTCATCGCGACCAACGATTTCAGTGCCCATGCCCAGATCCTCGAATCCTGTAGGCAGTGAGAAGCCTTCTTCAAACTGAGCGATTCCTGAATGTGGCAAGTCAAGTTCAGCCAAAAGATCGCTGCAACAAGTCAGTGAATGACACTACCTAGTAAGGGAGAGAATGTTACCTTTCTATCATGACAGCGTTCCAATACACTCGCTTGCCTAACTCCTCTTCTGCGGGAGAGATCCTGCCAGGGGCGCTCAGAAGTAGTTGCAGCTTCATGCTAGCGCCGGAGAGAACATTCCAAGCTTCTACAGGACGGACCAAGTAGACCAAGTAAGCAGCGGCCAAGATTTGGCACTGGGCAGCCACCATGTTGTTTTTGGTCATGACACTTGGTAACAGACTCCAAGCAGCAGCAAAATAGGCCAGACCAGGAGGCTCCTTTTCGGGGTTTTGCAAAGTGATGCTCCCTGTGCTTCCAGCATGGCCAAGTGCTAGGACGAGGAGCACAATGCAACTCTCGGGCCCATCACGGAAGCCCTGAGCAAGGGCAGTTTGATAGTAGGAGCCCCAGGTGTAAGGGTTGACGCAGGCATAGAAGACATTGACACGCTCAAAGTAGGCCTGGACATAGGTGCCCGTGTTGGACAGGTCGAGGCCGCGAGTATTATTCAGACTGACCGAATCCCTGGTCATTTCAAGCTGCAGTAGGATCTTTGCATCGTACTGGCGCGAGACCAGCTCGCGAATCATGGGTGAAGCGAGCAGATTCAAGGCCGCTGTATTGTGCGTCTTGGGCATGGTGGATATGTTGGAGGGGTGGTTAGTCCAGGTGCCTATGCCGTTGATTGGCTGGACCATTCCCAAAGGAGGCATGTGTCCGGTACTGCGGGCCAGGAAGTCTTCGCTGGTGGTGTTGCTTGCAGCCGGCGAGTGTGAGGCCAGCGAGAAGCCGTTGGTCAGGCTGGTCTGCAAAAGTCCTTCGATGCGGTTGAGGTGCTCGAGAATCAGCTTGTCGCCGGCGTCCAGCTTGATGCCCGGCTCGCGGTAGATGCACTCTGCGTTGAGCTCGGTGCACAATCGGCACTTGGGTCGTGTGCCATCACACCGTGACTTTCTCGATCGACATATCTCACACTACACACAAATCAGCTTCACTCTCGCACAAATAGCATGGGCTTCTGGAATTGCTGCAGTACCGCTATGGTTGCGCGACGCCGTGGATAGTCAATCGTATCAGTGCTGGGCCGCTTCTTAGTCGTTGGACGAGCCTCGCTGCCATTGCCGCCGTTGGTGCCATTGCTGGTGGGAGCTGTGCCATTCGCCTGTGCTGGAGGCGTATGGTCGGTTGACAGTTCACGATCTGTGCCCGATGATTGAGACATGTTGCGGGGCCGTTTCTTGAAAGGATTGTTCAAGCTGGCGCCGCTTCCTGAGAAGAGACCATTGGGCGACTCGAGCAAGTGAGGAGAACGGAGCGTGGACTTGAGGACGAAATTGCCTGCATCTGGCAAATTGGAGAGATTAAGGCAGAAAGAGTCGCGCGGGAATTGGCCATTCGTGGTCGCTGCTGACACGGGACTAACGTCTGGAGAAGGCGTAATTCCGGCCATGATTGGTGGGCTGGACGATGGATTACCCAAGACCCAGGGGTGGGTAAGTTGCTAACAAGCTCTGCGGCGTGTGAACGAAGTACGAGTCCCGGGATGCAGCCACAGTGTCGACAACCAACATCCGAACGCTGACCAGATGGACGGCCAAGGGAGTGGGTAGGGAGTGAATGAAGAAGAGAAATAAGGAGGGGACTGAGATCAAGGGCAGGTGAGCTTGTGCAGCAACAGGCAACGGGATCCCAGCATGGAATATAACAACCAACCCCAAATTTCGCGTCGTCTAGCTCCCTCCTCCCTCCTCCACGGCGCCTCTTTGCGAGATGAAGGGATGCGGGATGCGGGATGCGGGGATGGCATGGCCACTTGGACTCCACACTGAGCTCAGACAATCAAAAACGGCGCCAGAGGCCTCGACAGGGGTCTTGAGTGGACGGCCCACCACGACTACACCTTCGTGACGCCTACAAGCCCAGGTCGACCGTGATCAAATTGCCTCCAATCCTGCCATACTCCACTACCTCGACTATGACAGCGGCAGCCACCACCCGATGGTGCGTGTCATGTGTGCCCTGCTGACAGTCCCCTCTGCTGCAGCACACCGCGCTACCACTGACCCTACACTGCTTATCACCTAGTACTCCTACTTCATGCGCCTTGCACCAAGATCTGGTCGGACACTCCACTGCAACCCTGCAACGCCTTACCGTACGTACCAGCCGCCTACGGTAGACAACAGGCTAAACCTACCTGAAGCCGCCAACCATGACGACAATCCGCCCTGCCCACACCAGTGCCCTCAGTGTTCAGGAGATCAGCAACTGGCGCCAGTGGACCTGCATGGAAAGCATCTCCTGATCAGTCAAGATGCACAAGTCTCTGCGCCAGCAGCGTTCTTTGGATATTGCTGCCAAGTGCTTTCGAACATCCACTACTCGCGTGATAGGCTACACACTCCTTCTACGCCGCATGTAATATTACACCAATGCCAGTGTACCTGTAAACGGACTTTGCCCGGTTGCAAAACATGGGAAGTCATCAAACCTGCAGCCATCGGTCAATGAGCCTCAGCACATCCTACTAAAGACTTGTCTTGGACGTGTTCTAAAATTCCATTCATTGTAGTCACTAACATTGCACTGTAAGAAGCTGGCCTTGAGTCTAGTGTGAGGGAAACGATACGTAGTCATCTGCAAGGGAGACGTCCCTCCGAAATCTGCTTGCTGTTTTGCGCAAAGGCCTCAAACTCTATACTGATACTGTAGGCGCATATCGCGCGAACATGTGGATGTGCCACGTCTGCAGACTGTAGGCTAAGGACGACTGCACTTCACTATGTGAGTCAGCCAGTAGAAAATCATCAATCGAAGGCTTCCAGAATCGATCGAGCCTAGTATGATCAGACCCTCGGATCTGCACGTCAACCGGCTTGGACCGAGTCATGCGCCACAGAACGGTTGGTGGCTGTCATCGGAATTCATCCTGTGAATCAAAGCGATAGAGAGGAATCTGTGCCCAAATAACCATCAGTCAGCCTTGGCAGATATTACTACATTCTCACTTTTCCACGCGCGGAATAGCCGGTGGGTACCTGAGTCTGACATTGCCTAAGTGTTGTGAAGCTCGGTGCAAGCCACCTGGTTAAGATATATGCGGACGACAGGATGCCACCATGGAGCAGCGTGGTCAGCAATACGGGTTTCCGGAAGCTGCCTTGCTATTTCAGGGGGTTTATGGTTCACATAACATTTGTGACAGGAGTACATTCTCTTGCGCCCTCCCTGACAACGTCAGCAATACTGGAAGTGCAGTCCAAGGGTGCTTGGATTTTGGTTTTCCTTTATATCTGGTCATTGGGTATCATGTTAGTGTTTCAATGATGGCTGCACATGCTAATATTGCATTACTCAAGGCTGGCAATTTGGCACAAGTATCCGAGCCAGTAATGACATCAAAAGTTGCAGCATTTCGACAATTAGTGTATAGTCTGGGAAAGTTAAATGATCGAATGTGACGCGAAAGTATTATACGATAATACTTTAGGCTCCATTAAATATATCCAGCATGTATTGTTGAAGAGAACCAGAGATTGCACCTGGTACAGCTATGCTGGATCAAGTTTGAATAAAGTGATTGGACACACTGACGTAGCACAAGTAAAGGTCGAACACTCAGATTTATTTTGACATATCCCAACGTGACAGAGAACGCAAAGAAACAACAAACGGAAAGCAATCGTCGATTGACTTATTGCGCAACATTCTTGTGCCTGGACCACAAACAGCAAGGTATTGTTTGCACATGACGTGGCTTCCACTGGAAAGTGCGCAGCTGCCTTCCTCAAGCAAACGACAGACCAGATTCTAACATACAGCTGGAGCGCGCTCTCCAACAGGTAAGCTTCACAGTCTCTCAACAACAATATACACCAGCACATATTTCTCCCAAACTGCTTACAATGAAGCCTGAAGCATTAGACGCTCTTACCAGCCGAACCATGAGGCCCGCTGCACTCGACGCATTTGCCGATACGAAGAACATGAAGAAAAAAGATCAAGATGAAGCAGTTCTCTCGGGAGAAGGGCAGGTATGTTTTTGAATGCATATAGAAATTCGGATGCCTGAGTTACACTAACATGGCCCAGATCGAGCCCAAGCCCATCACGCCCAGCAAGCCCCCAACTCCTTTTGGTCAGCGCACAGATGGAACTGCATCCGCAGCCAAGGCTGTTGAAGATGTAGCTCATGAGGTCAAGGTAGTGGTGGACAAAGCATTGGACTGGGCCGAGAAGAAAGCAGACAAACTCAGCGACGAAGCAGATACTACAGGCCCATACACATCGCCAGCAACCTGCGCACCGACAGATATGGATCCTATCGCGAGTGGAATCTTGCCAGCCATGCCTACCCAGACCAAGAAGGAAGACTAGGGTAACGGAAACATTGTAGACTAGTTTGAACCAATAGTTACCGAGATCCAAGCATGACGTTATGATTCGTGACTACACATGCACAAGTGGGGAACTGCCCCTAAGTTAACGAACCTCGGCAGCTACCTGAACGACAAACATCAAAGGGCAACCAACGAGCTCACATTTTTCCCACCATTGCCTTTTCTCCGTACACTTTTGAGCTTCCTTGTCAAAACTAAGATCATAATCCAAACAATCAATAACCCAAAATGGCTTCTACAACCACCACCAACAATCACCCACTCCTCCTAGCAACAGCCGGTGCTTACGGCTTACTCGCCATTGGCCACACTGTACACTTACGCCCGCATATATGATCGACCTGACAAACAAAACAGCTAATATGCGCTGTAGATGAAAGGCCTCGACCAATTCAAACATCCATCCATCAACAGCCTACCTACCATGCTCCGCGGCGCAGCAAAGACTGGATGGTATGAAGGCAGCGTATTCTTTGCCATTGTCGGTACGTCTGTGAACTCCAAGTTTTACATAATTTATTCAGAGTTTCTGACTTGGCATAGGTATCCTCAATTATAAATACGCACAGGTGGGCATCTACGACATTTACGATAAGAGCATTGTTGCGCTTCTGGTGAGTTTGCTGGCTGGTGCTAGCGCGAGTTACTGGAAGAGCGGGGATAAACCTACTGCGGCTACATTGGCGACTGTTGCTATCATTCAAGGATTGGGGGCGAGGAGTGCTTCGTACTCACGCTTTGCTTGAAGTGTGGGGTCGTAGTAATCACAGGTGGATACTTCAAGTATTGAAAGTATTGAAGATACATTAAATTCATATTCTAAGAGGGATTTACCAAGCTGTGATTGAACACTTCGCTTATCTCCAGAGTAGAGCACGTGAATTCCCACATCTTATCGTAGAATTGAGTTGCTTTTCCTTGAAAACTCCGGAACTCATCCGATCATCCATCCTGTCATTTCATACCAGTGCGCCAATACCGAACTCACGCCAAACTTGAAACCCTCGAGTATTCCAGAAACCTAACTTGTAGGCCGAAATTCAAACCCCATCACTGCTACTTCCTTCCCACCCTCTCTACTCATCTTTCTTGGTAGTTTTGACCATCTGTTCAACAATGACAGGAGCAAGACGCTTGCTATCACCAAGAAATTGCCTAAGACGAGCGACATAGTACTGCTCGAAAGACTTGCTCGGATCAGATGCATGCTCATCCTGGGCAAGCTGCTCTAGACGCAGCAAGGTTCGATCCAAGCTCTCCTCAAGTTCAGCGGCCCAATTACTTTTTTCAGTGACCCCATCACTCTTAAAGCTGGCGCGACTGTGAAGGCCGTTGCCGTCAATTGCAGTGGTGCTTGTAATTGAAGCGTATTCAGCAAGCGTGGTACCACTAACAGGAGCGGGGGCCTGAGTGGGCAAATCCTTTGAAGTGAAGGACAGGTACTCTTCGATGCGGGGATTCGCCATAGGAGATCCTAGAGACACAAACACTAAGCCCGGGCTGGTGGAGAGAGGAGTTGGAGGAGACGGAGACATACTTTCATGCCCAGAACACTGGTTGTCCTTACAGTCATCACTCATGACCTCACTGGAGCTAGCAACATCGCATTCGCAGTCACCACAACCCTCGACAATTGATGGTTCCGCAGATGGGCTACCTGAAGTAACTTCGGTGCCGGTGCGGTGTCGATGAAGCTTTCGGTTATCGATCTTGAGCTGGGCGAGCCTATCGCCAATCACGCTGAAACCGCGTCCGCGGTGAGGGAGCCGACACTTAACAGAAGGACTCGGGGAGCCAAATACGGGGGTGTTGATGGGGGGAGATGGGTACATGGCTTCCAAAGCGGACTCATTCAACGTCTCTGTAATGGGGGCGAGGATGTTGGTGACAGCAGCAAAGTCCATGGGTGGCGGAGCCTCGAATACTGCGCTTTCAAGAAACTCGGTCGCTGGTGTTGCATTGGGGGCTGAAGGAATGCTAGAATTAGATTCAAGAGAAGTGACCTTGTTCATGGTATCGGCTGCCATTGCTGCCATCATTAGCAACCGTGATGCAGTCTTGGAGTCATTGCGGAAAAGGCGGACGCGTCATACAGGCTCAGCGCCTTCAAGAGTCGTACCTGTAACCAGACTGCCGTCCTGGCAAGCGTCAAATATGTGAATGTAATTGAGTTCAGGTTGGTGGGCTTGGGTGAGAGCGCAGATAGCAAGTAGGTTGGTTGCCGATTGTTAAAGTGCGGGGATTGCGTCCAAGTGCTTGACCAAATCGCGGGTGTGGAAAGCAACGGCCAACGGACGCTCCGCATAAAGGCGTTTGCGTTTGCGTTTGCTGTTATTGCAGGGACTTTGGGAAGGCACGCGGTCAGGCGCGACTGCCATCCGTGACTGGGTGCCTAGACTGGGTGCGCTTCACTCACGTAGGGAAGCATTGGACCAACTAACTCTAGTCCAACAGCCAGTATAAACCAAAGATGCTGGGGGACATGTCCTCGGAGGCAACTATCAGACGTCAACGCGGTATCGCAACGTCTATCACTTGGATCGATGGCCAGTGTCTAATTGCATCAGACTTTGACTTGTAGCCCAAGTGTTCGCATACGCAAGAAGTTCTTACTGAGGACCCGAGTCCTATACTATACTATATCCGAATACACAGTGGATATTCGATGCCCAAGTCGTTAATGTGACTGTTGAAAAAGGAAAAGATACGGACGAGCGCATTGGTCTAAATAAAGTTCAAGGAGAGTTCGCAAGGAGTGCGACAACGAAGACAGTATGTCAATGATACTCAGCTTATATGGCCAAGAAGCAAACATCCTGTGGTCCAGATACAGAATTTGCTATGTCTTGCTTCTATCTTGGATGCTGCCGGGCCATGGCAAGGAGGATCAGGTTGAACCAACGTTCCTCGCCCACCGGCCGGGCTATTTTGTACAGTACAGCCATTGTGGTGCAACGTCAGACCACACTCGCCCCATCGAACAGACGACCTAAAGAATACAATATCATGGGTACACGCAGTGGACAGGAACTTGATCGAGATTGTGGTAAGATGGCTCATGCAAAATTGCAGGATACTTGGTAAATGATGAGTGGCGTCCTTCATCAAAAGGCTGGGAAATCATGTAGCATGGAAGCTATCATATGATTTGAGAGAAGCGAAGAAGCCAAACAAGCTTTGATGCTCCTTTCTGTGCTTGACTTTAACATGGGAAATCGATTGGTTGGATGATACATTTCTGGACGAGGGAAAGGATCTGGCGTGGTAACTCGATTGAGACTAGTGCGCTTATCGATAGAGATGCCGTTAATCGCCCGAGGAAAAAAAAGTGAAACTTGACAATCGCGCTGAGCAACTGGCGATTCTTTGCACAAATACCGCCAATATGGGAAAACGCCCAATTTCTGACATCGTCGCTGACGATGACTCCGCCTTAAAGTCCGAATTGTCGCGCAAGAAGAGCAAAAAGGAGAAGAGCGACAAATCCAAGAAAGCTGTTGCAAGCGATGCGACTGAAACGAACAGCCATGCGCACGCGACCGATGACAGCAGCAAGCTTATAAGCCAGTCAGAAGATGAGGAGAAACTGGCCAAGGCAGCGCGCAAGGCAGAAAAGAAAGCAAAGAAGGAAGCAAAAGAAGCGAAGAAGGCGAAGAAAGCAAGCACGTCTGAATCGGGAGTAGCATCTGATACAGCAGGTGAGGATGCGACGAAGGCTGCAAAGCGTGAAGCACGCAAGGCAGAAAAGAAGAGGCTCAAGGAATTGGCCAAGTCAGAGAAGACAGATTCTGCGTCGACAGCTCCCTCATCCATGCCAGAATCAGTCGCCACATCTGCAGTTCCATCGAGAGTCGAGTCTTCTGCCACAAGCCCCGAGCCTGCCACCGAATCTGGCGCATACCAAGAGCACAAGGAACTGGCTTCGTTGCCTCAGTCAGACATTGACGCCTTTCTCACGAAGAATGTCATGACCATTGATGATCCTAAACCAGCCGCGCGCAAACTTCGCCCTATCACACTCTTCAAGTATCTACCCGTAACTGACGAATCCCTCCGTGCACCATTCGCTAAATTCACGGCACCAACACCTATACAAGCTGCTACTTGGCCATTCCTCCTCTCGGGAAGAGACATGATTGGCGTTGCAGAGACTGGTTCTGGAAAGACTCTGGCTTTTGGCGTACCCTGCGTGCGCTTTATTTCGTCTCTACCTAAACATCAAAGAAAGGGCATCAAGGCTGTCATTGTCTCTCCTACTCGCGAGTTGGCTGTTCAAATCTACGACCAATTGGTGGCACTAGCTACGCCTGCGGGACTCGAGGTTGTCTGCGTGTACGGCGGTGTACCCAAGGATCCACAAATTGCGGCGTGCCGCAAAGCACACATTGTGGTTGCAACTCCCGGACGTTTGAATGATCTCATCGGTGATGGCTCAGCAGATCTCAGCAAGGCTGAATATGTTGTTCTTGACGAGGCCGATCGAATGCTGGACAAGGGCTTTGAAGAGCCTATCCGTCAGATAATAACCCAGACGCCAAAGAAGCGCCAAACCCTTATGTTTACCGCGACTTGGCCACCTTCTGTACGCGAGCTTGCATCCACATTTATGCAGTCGCCAGTCCGGATTACGATCGGAGACAATGTTTCCGGTGAACTCCGGGCTAATGTGCGCATCAAGCAGCTCGTCGAAGTTGTGGACCCTAGAGCAAAGGAGCAAAGATTGTTGCAGCTTCTTAAGCAATATCAATCAGGCAAGAACAAGGACGATCGCATTCTCGTCTTTTGTCTGTACAAAAAGGAGGCTATGCGCATTGAAAACTTCATCCGCATGAAGGGTTTCCGCGTTGGCGGTATTCATGGCGACCTGAGCCAAGACAAGCGCAGCGCCTCATTGGCAGCGTTTAAGGAGGGTCAGGTGCCGCTCCTCGTGGCTACAGATGTCGCGGCAAGAGGCCTGGATATTCCAGCGGTCAAGCTTGTCATCAATGTAACCTTTCCATTGACGGCAGAAGATTATGTTCATAGGATTGGTAGAACAGGACGTGCAGGAAAAGAAGGTTTGGCGATCACACTGTTTACAGAGCATGACAAGGCGCTTTCTGGCTCGTAAGTACATACCTCAGGACTTGGATTGGATTGCGTGGGTTAACAGTATGGCCAGATTGATCAATGTGCTCAAAGCGGCAAACCAACCGGTGCCAGAGGAACTGCTGAAATTTGGCACGACTGTGAAGAAGAAGGAACATGGTGCATATGGTGCATTCTACAAGGATGTCGACAACACCAAACAAGCAACGAAAATTACATTTGATTAAGTTTGTGGAGATGTTGTCTGACGTACAAGGGTGAGAGTATTCAGCAAGGAGACTGTGGTCGGCGACCTGAGCTGCATGTGAAACGGGTGGCCTTTCGACAGCAAGTACCTAATGATTCTCTACGGTATTACCCCAGTGGAGAAACGCTGGGGGTAGTGGAGCAAGATCCGGCATACCAGGCAAGGCCTGGCCATTTACTAGCTCAGAACCATTGAACGGCGCTAATAGAATGATTTGGATGTTATTGCAATGCTTATTGCCTTTTACACTTGATTTGGTATGCCATGATCATGTTGTTTATATTTTGTGTTGTCACTATATACATAGTGGTCAACCATTGGCCATGAGTGCGCAGGGTGTGGTATGTTCTTTGGAAAATGGCATACTTTTTGAATAAAATCCCTCTTATTACAGGTATACACGGGGATTAGGAAGGCCCAAAACAAGCCACGTGCGCAAAAGCTACCTAGTAGTATGCATGCCATTCTGATGCCGCTTGTTCCACATTCTTCCACTTCTTTGCTGCTCCTAGACGGACGGACTGGCGTGTGCACCAGTTGGGTTATTGCATTAGTGGAGAGTAACAGACACACACAGCAGAAGAAAGCAGTACCAAATCACCACATTCGGAACCTAGCACACCGACTCATCACCATCATCAGGCGACGCCGCATACGAAGGAACCAGGACCCGAGGGCACAGAATTGTAAGAGCGCCATTCCCGCTTGCCAAGACAGCGAATGCAGGTCGAAGCGGGACTAGCGCGCATAATGCGGGGATGTGATTGGTTGACACATTTGTCCGAACTAGGTCGGCGACCTGGGTAGTGAGGAGTGTTCGGCGACGTTGAAGAAAGTGAGCGAAGAGTAATCGGCGGATGCTGCTAGGAAGGAGACGGAGTTCGTAATGTGAGGCACCAACGGAGCATTTTCTTGGTGGCGTTTGATAGCGGGCGGATGTGTGTATATATAGTGTGGGTGATCCTGTTCTTGAAGCAGTCATTGATATCAACACCTTTATTTCCGAGAGAGAAAATATATACATACATACACAATCGATATTTATATCGCTACGAACGGCTATAGCAAACTACAAACAATTCAACGACACTTACATATCTTGTCGACCTTATCATCATCACCATGTGCAAGAAGGCAGCCTGCGACTCATGCCGTACGTCCCATCCTCAAAGAAACCCTCGATTTTGAACGTTGCACTCTTGAACACGGCTGACAGCTCGTAGATAAGACCACTTGGTGGGGTTGCGGTAAGCACGTCGCTGGCGTCATGTCCAACGTGCCCTCGGAACAATGGTGCACATGCGGACCCCGAATCGAACAAGAAGGCCATCAGTATCCACCCATGGGAACGCTCATCTCAGCATGACTACCTGCGTTTATGAGGGGAGGATCAAAGGCTGGCTAAACGACAGAAAGAGCGTAGAAAAAAGAAGCCAATGTGGTTGAGAGCATTTGGTATATTTTTTAATGAAGATGGGCGTATAGGAGAGCGAGAGTGAGAGAGCATTTAGCGTAACGATTTTCACGAGTGCAAATATCTATCTGTATGATAAATACATGGAGTAAGCATATTCATTGTTTCACTTGGATAACCTACCTCAAGGCTTCAAGTTATGCTGGCTGTTGTGCAGTGATGTCGTGATGCCAAACAGATTACCAAGACAACAAGGGCTGATGGTTGTGTGAAATGTGACAAAAAGCGGAGAAGACAACACACAATGGCATGAAGATACAGTGAGTGTTGCAGAAAGTGGTTAGGCATGTCGCAAGGTATTGATTAGCTGGTATCAAGGAAGGTGGGTTGATACTGAGGATCGAGCCGTCCCGGAGCCGTCAGTATCTTGCCAAGCAGGCTATAAGATCTGAAGTGGCTCGTGTGTGAAGCAGAAGGTTTCTGGAAGTGTCAGGGATGTTGGAGGGTTGAAACCTCTACTCTGTACGAACAAGTAGGGTGATGTCGGGGTGGCCAAGTAGGGCTCAAGCTGTGATAGGCACAGTACTGCGTAGACGGGGGAGGGAGGTATATGTGGGAGTATTAAGCAGGATAGGATTTGCTAGCACCAGCGAGGTGGGAGAGGTGTGACATGCGGTTGAGACAACCAATGGCATGGCGGGAAGCTAGCAGCCCCTCTGGTGGTTTCGGGCACGGTATGGGCTCGCTAAGTATAGATGTTACAGAGGTGGAACTTGACCCTAGCACCCAGCCAGTCTCAGATGGAGCCCTACGGGACTGGGCAGATGGATTGGAAATTGTGCGCTTTCATAAACGAGCACGGCTATTGGCGTGCATGGCAGTGCTATGTAGCGTGAGAGAGCAACGTACCCGGCTATTCAGAGAGGAGGCAAAGCAGCAGGAGGTACGCAAGAGGACAGGAGAGGAGAGAGAAGTCGGGAGAGAAGGGCAGGTCAGCAGGTAGCAGCTCAGCACTAGCTCAGGCGGATGGCGCAAAGGGATTTGCAGAGGGCTTGGAGACAGACAATTAGCAGAGATGACAGGAGGGAGCTGCACAAGCTGCACAGCGAGTCACCACAGAGTCTCACCAATTGGCGGCACGAGTAGAGGTTTTGCGACCAAGCCAGAAGCCAGACCATCGTTCCGGCGGCTAGTAGGGCTCCATGCTCGACGGCTGTTGCGAGAGCTGCTGCACCTGCTTCTGGCGGCGTATATGTGCCCACTCATCATCTACTACGGTTGCCCTTGCCTTTCCCTTTCCCTTTCCTTTCCTCTCTCTCTTGTCTGTGTCTTGTGCAGAAGGTTGCGATTCTCTTGTTACTTGAGTGCTTGACTACCACACTACCTACCCACTTGGTCACCCCCCGCCATCCCACCACCACCCACCCGTGCCGCAGCCCGTAGCAACCAGCACCAACACCACCAGCCCATCGCTTGCTGCCGCCACGCGACTCAACTGCGCTTCCTCCTGAACAATCCGTCCAGCACTGCCAGGCTCCAGGTACGTTGCCGCCGCTGCTCTATCCATTTCGTTTATATGTGGAATCCCCCGAGGCGCTGAGAGGCTGACCAGGGTAGCATCACTCCACGCAGACCCTGAGCAACCGCCGCCTGCCCTGCCCCTCGTTTGCCAGCTTCCTCCACCTCGCCCATCCCACCACTTCACCACCTACCCTACCTACCCTCTCACCCTCTGCCCACTCTGCTGCAGTGCGCAGCCCGCCCGTCGACCGGCTTCTCCCGTTTCTGCTTGCGACGCGCGCAACCCCTCGATTGCTGAGCATTGTCGGGCTTGTTTGTCGCTGCGAAGCACCTGCCACGATCCGCCCCCAAAGAGGCGATAGGCCCGGACGTGGTAAACAAGCCAGCTCCCTTCAGCTCACTTGCGACGGAAATACTCGTGGGCGCGGCTCAAGACAAGTCGTCAATTCCAGGCCAGTGGTACGTCGGACTCTTGTTTCTTTGACATTGTGGCCTCGCGTGGTCCAAGCATGCCATGCTCGCCTTTGTTCATTGTTGCAGAGCCGCACGTGGGGCTGTCTGCACTGCCATGACACTCTGCGGTTTCACCATGCTTCTGCCCCAGCCCGCAATGTCTGCCAGTTACTTCTCTCTTACCTGACCTCTCTGCTGACCAACAATGCATGCAGGATTTAACCACTGCCCAATACCAGCCAACTCTCGAGCAGCAACAGCAGCTCCATCCTACCCCTCTAGCTCAATCGCGCCTACGCGCTAGTCTCCTACCACAATCGCCAGCATGCCACCCGCCGGGAGCGGTAGCTCGAGGAAGATTTCCTTCAACGTCTCGGAGCAGTACGACATCCAAGATGTAGTTGGTGAAGGTGCTTATGGCGTTGTTTGGTATGTCCCCTAGTCTCTCTCTTTCTGACGTCGTATTGCGACAAATGCTAACTTTACAATAGCTCCGCCTTACACAAACCCTCAGGGCAAAAGGTCGCCATCAAGAAGATTACTCCCTTTGATCACTCCATGTTCTGCCTGAGAACGCTCCGTGAGATGAAGCTCTTGAGATATTTCAATCACGAAAACATCATCTCCATTCTTGATATCCAGAAGCCTCGAAACTACGAGACTTTTACCGAAGTCTATCTCATCCAGGTGTGTAAACTATGCTTGTCCGGCGTATTTGATCTTGAACTGACAAGTCGAGTAGGAACTCATGGAAACCGACATGCATCGCGTCATTCGCACCCAAGAGCTGTCAGACGATCACTGCCAATACTTCATTTACCAGACTCTGCGCGCTCTCAAGGCCATGCATTCTGCAAATGTTCTTCACCGAGACCTGAAGCCCTCCAACTTGCTCCTCAACGCTAACTGTGATCTCAAAGTCTGTGATTTTGGTCTCGCACGATCTGCTGCGTCAACAGAAGACAATTCAGGTTTCATGACAGAATATGTTGCCACCCGATGGTACCGTGCTCCGGAAATTATGCTGACCTTCAAAGAGTACACCAAGGCAATCGACGTCTGGAGTGTTGGTTGTATTTTGGCGGAAATGCTGAGCGGCAAGCCATTGTTCCCAGGAAAGGATTACCACCACCAACTGACACTCATTCTCGATGTCCTTGGTACTCCTACTATGGAGGATTATTACGGAATCAAGTCCCGTCGTGCTCGAGAATACATCCGATCACTGCCGTTCAAGAAGAAGATTCCGTGGAAGGCCATGTTCCCCAAGACCAACGACTTGGCATTGGACTTACTGGAGCGATTACTAGCCTTCAACCCGGTCAAGCGCATCACAGTTGAAGAGGCACTCAAACACCCATACCTTGAGCCATACCACGATCCTGATGATGAGCCAACTGCTGACCCCATTCCCGAGGAGTTCTTTGATTTTGATAAGAACAAGGATAACTTGACCAAGGAGCAGCTCAAGCGTAAGTCAACTTCTAAACTCCTCGCCGAAGACGTTCAGTATACTAACGCAATTTTTAGTTCTCATCTACCAAGAAATTATGCGATAAACGTGCTCCCTAGTTCCAGCTTTGCGAGACCATACAAAACGATAAGATACCACTTACGACCGGCTACAAGACCCGAATTTCCCATACGAACTACTGCCATATGAAAGGAGTCATAGTCACTCCATAGTCTGGATTCTCTCGGCAGGCCAAGGAGCTCTTTTTGGAGGGAAGAATCTCGTAAATATAGGTACGGGATAAATAGCAAAATGCACTGCTTTTCTTGTGCCTTTTACTTGTGGGTTTTCCTCGTATTTTGTGTGCCATCATCTGCCGTGACCCAAATCTCGTTTTTGGTTTTACGAGAACTTCCCAAGTCCGCACTATATCTACGAATTGCACATTTGTCCACGCTCAAAACATGATCCGTAACTGGCACGGGTGTGGACAACCGGCGGCCCACTTTTCTTTGCGAATAATTTTGTGCTCCCTCACTCCTCCACCGTTTATCGTATTGTGTCTTTGTGGCTGTGAGGGGCGGTTTCGTAAGGCCTGGCCAAGGGCCAGGTAATGGCGATGGACTTATACTGTCATTGCGCGGAGCTTGCGGTGATGTTCTATTGTTATGTGATGTTGACGAGTATGAAAACATGCTGGGCCATACATGTCGATTTAGTTTCTTGTTCCTTATTCTTCTTTCAACATCTGAACATCCAGCTGGCGTTGTTGCAGAGTCTTTTCGCCTATCCGGTAACCTTGGTGGCCGTTGTTGGTCACTGTTCAAACTCTCGTCTAAATCCATACGCCTCCTCGAGCGATCATATAGGGGACTTGTTTCTCGTGAAATCAACTGTGATTCTCGAGATGGATGTCTTTCTACACATGGTTGTTGCTGCTTGTTCCTCAGATAATTGCGCATGTGCCGTGCTGTAAATGCGATTACGAGGATGACAATGACACCGATGGCTATGCCTGACTGGCGATCGATATCGGTTCTAGGGTAAGGTGGTGTTGGCGAGTCTTGGGGAGTAGGTATGCGGGTTTGATGTGATCCTGACAGAGTTTGGTGTGGCCCTCCCATTCTGGAGCTGTAGGAATTTGAGTTATCCATGTTGTATGTCCCACGGATGAACTGCGACGGAAGACGACTTAACTAGGTACTGCGGAGTGCCGCTCTGTCTTTCGTATCAATGATCTCATGATACTGTTTTAATCACATGCTAGTGACTATATATCCAAGATTTGGTACCGATGATGGTGTTGCCAAATTATGAAGCAGAGCCTTTGGACGACAATCATGACAGTAACAAAAGGTTACAACCATTATTTTGGATTCTATATTCGTGATAAGAATACCAGTGGCCATATCTAAGTGCCTCTTGATGTCTATCTTGTGTATTCTTATGGTAGTATTTCAGAGTAAAGTCCATGCTATGCATATAATCATCCACCCTATCATATACAGTATCATACATTAATTTTACAGCATTCATGATCATCTCATGGATCACATCTTCCGTCCTTCCATCCAGTTCTCCATCTCTCCTCCCACTTCGTGCAATCAAAAGTGTTCTTCCCTAGTTTCTCGTTGACTGCATTATGTGCTTCACACATCCATGTACCGAACTCATTTCGACTCGACACTCGCGGTGTGTTCTTGGTCATCCAAGTCTGAAAGTCCTCGGCGCAGACCCAGCACGGATACAGCTTGCCAAAGGTAGAAAGGAAGGTCTTGGTTTCGGATTGCAATTGTGGGCTGGGCTCGACAGGGTAAGTTGCAGTTATTGAGTGGAGGAGGGTCCAAGAAGACCGCCCGAGAGCCTCGACATCGGGAGGACAGTCAGATGGTAGAGACGTAGCAGCAGCAATAGCGGCAGTTGCACCAGTGGCTGCTTTTGCAGACTTGGATTTACCACCAGCCATAGCGAACCATGAAGCTACGTCGGTACAAGTGCGGCATCTGTGACATGGTAAAACAAATATCAGCATAAGCCTCACCAACAGATAAATGACGAATTCTATACATAGATAAACGATGCAAGGAAGAAGACGCTGTGTAGAGCTTCCGGCGCATCGTGGATTGAATGCACTTACGGCTTGCCATCTGGACCAAGTACCACACCTTTGGGCAACTTTTTAGGTGCGGATGCTTCTACATCGTGCCTATCGCCCGATTCTGACGTGTCTGCTGCCATTTCCTCCTCTTTGAGAAATTATTTGCTTTATGATGTCTGACGCATGGCTATGATGTCGGAATCGTGATTTCAAAGCGCGCCCGGACCTCCGAACTACGTCCGTGCAGCACTTCTCTAGAAATATTTTGGCTAGACCCGTTCTAGGTTGGGGACCAAATACATGCATGCAGTGGGTTCCTCCTACACCATATCAACAATTTGCATTGATGGCATATGTATTCATGTCGCCCAAGATAACAAGTTTATCAGCATAATTGTACTCTTGGCGACCTTTACCTCTGTTCACCGCTCTGTTATCCGCTACGCTACGCGCTATGAAGCACACCATTACACGACCCTCTGGCTCTAGATCATATGAGTGGAAATGTCGGACGTGACAGAGCTTCGCTGCTGGCCCACATGCGTTGATGCTATCGGTTGGTCTCAAGAGGGGATTATTGCGCTAGCTTCTGACGAGCGTGTCGAGCTCTTGGTAAGTCACTGATGTCGTTCAATTGATTCCCTCAAATTTCTAACATGGTTCTCAGTTTCCCAACACAGTCACCTTTGACAGAGATCAAGACGATGCGCAATGGCAGCATGTTCCTCTTCAAGTACCATGGTTCTCCAATCAGGAACTGCCCCTCAAGGAACCAGCATCTCTGACTAACTACTCAATCGGAGAAGAGATATCCGCCAGCGCTCCAATAGCCCTATCCTGGTCTCCACCTGGCCTTGCAAAGCATCGAAGATCTGCCCTTGCTGCGCTGACCGCTAATCTGGTTCTCTCCATTTGGGCGTCTGATGGCCAACCCAAGGATGAATCGAGCTGGCGTCGCAACCTCATTATCAATACCGCTCTCGCGGATTACTTCCTAGTCAATGCTTCTGGGGATCCTAGTCATGTCGAGGAAAGCACTGGAGAGCAGATACGACTCAGATCACGGGTTCGGGCATTCGCCTGGGCACCTGCGTTCTCCAACTCTGATGCATGCACCATGGGAACAAGCCTGTCGTACGGCCCACATCTTGTCGTAGTATGCAATGATGATAACCAGCTGGTACTCGTACTCATAGAGTCTCCAACCTCAACATTTGGAGCTGTTGGTGACTGGAATGCACAAGTCCTGGCTCATGTGACATTGACACAAAATCCACAAAACGTGGTGACCGAACCTAAAGCTTTCGACGATTTGGTAAAGCAGCAGAGGCACCTCTCACACGTTGCCTGGAGCCCATGGAATACTCATGGTGAAGTACAGAATTCTGTTATCATTTACGCCACCAATGAAGACGTACGAGCCCGGGTTGTTAATTATCATCAAGGCTGTTTCACCTTTGGGGATGAAGTGGTGTATGCCGGCATCAAGATGCGATACAGCGGACTGATGAAATGGTCCCCAATAGTCGAAAGAGGAAATCTGCTCACGGTAGCATTGTTCACAGATACAGATCTTGTGTATTTGAAAGTGTCAGTGGAAAATGCCCATATTGTCGAGCGGCATGTACACGACTTTGATGGCCGCTGGGATCCTATATCAGGTGCTATCTGGGATCTGGCACAACCTCAGACACCTCGCCTGCATTTCAGCTCGCTGATTTCTACAATCCACAATCCAACTGCCGTTCTTGAGAACTCAACCGAAGGACTGCAGGTTCTTGGAGCGCCAAGCTGGCGCGATCAGGTCGAAAATAGTGCCGTGCTATTCAGTGCCAAAAATGATCTCAGAGGCAATAGCAAAGTCAAGGTGTGGGGCTTGGCTACTTCGCCGCTTGGGGACTTTGTCGCAACTTGCACAAGTGTACATCCATCCGACATGATTGAGTACGGATCACCAAACGACCGACGCGGGACAATTGCTGTGAGTGCCTTGAGACAGTATCAAAAGTCGCATGCGAGCCTCCCAACGTGGGACATAAGTGCAGAAGGTCTCTTGTTCACACTCAAGAAGTTGGCAGAAAACACTGTCGAAAAGTCCGATCATATACCAGCCTTCATTGAGCATATGGTCGAAAGACTCGCTCAGAAATACGGTGCAATGAGCACTACACATAACACAGATAACATGCCCCACTACTCGACTCAACCAGACACCACTGCCATTGGTGTGCTTGTACGCAAATGGAAACGATCAGCTTTCTTCGATCCACACTCTTTGAGAGATAGATACTCAATTATTGTATCATACGCTTGCAATTATAAGGGCTCGAACGATCTTCCAAGAACACTTATCGCCTATCGCCTAGCCACGGCCTCACAATCCATGTGGACAGCGTGTTTGCAGTCTGCTTTTAGCGCTGAAATCATGGCCCATCATCGCCAAATGATTCAATTGATCGGAGCGCTCATAGATCCGACAGTGAAAGAAGGAGCGCCGCATGCTCGCAGCCTGGAGATTACAGAGAAGGCCTCACTGGTGGATACATCCCTTCAAAGCAAGATTGAGGAATCACATGACATATTTATGGATGTTACAGATTGTGCGACCGACATCTGTGATTTTTGTGCTGCTCCCATACCATTTACAGATCTGGCCTCTGCTACTTGCCTGAATGGACACCAGTTCCCACGATGCGGCTTGAGCTTTTTGGCAATCCAGGCACCGGGTATCACGAAGTATTGTGGCATATGCAGTACGCCATATCTGAATCAAAAATTTGTTGCTGCGCAAGAAGGCAATGACCAGACGAGTTTGACTGCGGACAACAGCAGATCGAGTGTAAAGGATATACCGTCAGATACCCTGCGCGGCCCAAATAACGATGAGGATGTGTCAACTGGAGATGCCAACAACCTGCAGTCCAACCAGGTTGGTAACGACGCTCAGAAGAGAAACGATGGGAACCTTGAATCATCTGACTCTCATGAGGATGCGGAAAAACAGGGCGTAACAGGGCAGAAGACATCTCCTGTAACGTTTGCCAAATTGCTGTTCCTTGCTTGCGACGTGTGCATCTACTGCGGGGGCAAGTTCATAGGATCATAGGATGGCTGGGTGATTACTTTAATGGAAAAGCTTCGTCAAAATATCGATAATGTGCAATGACTATGTACCTGCCATGTGACTTTGTGCAAAACTGGTTTCTCATAATAACGAAGAATAAAAATACAAAATTATTCAAATGATTGCCCGCACAATGTTCAGTTGAGAATTGTGAAATCATGAAGTTACATTTGATATTGACTTGTTATGCGCAATACTGTATTTGTTTGGGTTCTAGTATACAAAACGTAATTCCCCTTGAGACAACCCAGAGCACTTCCAGAGCTTGTCTTCCTCGCATATATAAAGCCTATGAAATACAGTTGATTCGTTCAGATTCGAGCTTATGACACTCTTATACCCTTACATGTTATTGTCCTTCCTTTATTTCATCGCATTTGCATGATCACGTGCACCACTTTGTGATGTGTTTACGTGAGACAATTCTGCGGCAATTGTGAAGTCTCCTATCGCTATAGCAGATACGCGATGAGATAATGGACATTCCTCTGCACCAAAAGCGATCTGTAAAAGCGAAATTCGGCGTATGGCTTACATCAACATCGGCATGCAGTGCTTTGCCGCATGCAAGGTTTGCAATAGGTGTTACCTCCATGGGATTGTTCATCGATCAACACCAACTTTGCCTTGTCCCTTGCCCGTCTTCTTGTCAATCATATTGTCTAGCGAACCCTGCTTGTAGAAATGAGGAGCAAGTTCATAGAGCCACTCTGGTTCGATGGGCATTACACCCCTCATCCATTCTGCCGATGTTGCGACAAGCTCATGGAAAATAACAAATTTCGGTCGTGTCTCTCCCAAAACGCTTGACGGGTGTATTTTAGTCGTAACCGAACTTCGTAATGTCCTGTAATTGAGACCGTCTCGTTGGAGCCGGGCGGCTTTGGAGAAAAACCCTGCTGTGAGGGCTTTGCGGATAGGAACGTGTTCTGCACTTCCCGCACTAGAAACTTCTACCTCTACCCGATCGCAGAGACCTACAAGTTGTTCCCTGATATCCCTGACGCGGTTAAGTGTACGGTGTTGGAGAAAATACTCCTTGGCAAAACCAGGATCGTATTCCGATTCCACGAAGGCATCGTATATGGCTAGATAAGTAAGGGGATCGCCCCCTTCTCTTGAGATGAAACGGCTCATGGCAGCCTTTGCATGGACTTTCTTATCCCGTGGAACAGCTGAAAACAAACCCCCGGCTTCTCCTAGCATTGCCACTACTGTCAACACTTCACTCACACACCCAAGCTCTGACGCTGCAAGGATGGCTTTGGCAAGCATTGGGTTTGTGGGGAACTCGCTCATGCGCCTTCCAGTCCTGGTCAATTCACCAGCATCAGTCAGAGCACCAAGTGCATATAATGATTCAAGGGCAGCGATCAGCTGTTGCGGCGATGGAGAATCTAAAAAGTCAAAATCGAGAAGATTGTTTATGCCCAGTGATTTCAGTGTCAGACACACTGGCATGAGGTCGCAACGCAATAGAGCAGGTAGATTGGCTTCGGGCAATTCGTTGTAATACGCTGCGCGCGTATAGAGGCGGAAACACATGCCGGGCTGTGTACGGCCTGCACGACCAGCTCTTTGGTTCGCAGAAGCCCGAGAACAAGGCGTGACCACCAAAGATTCGATCTGGTTGTTCGGATCATACACATCCTCCTTCACCAGACCATTGTCTAGGACATAAACAATGCCATCGATTGTGATGGAAGTCTCAGCAATATTTGTGGCGAGGACCACCTTTCGTGCATTCGGCGGAGTGGATTCGAATGCTTTGGCTTGCAGGTCTGCAGGCAGCGCGCTATAGAGAGGGCAAATAATAAGCTCCTGAGCTCTATTGCCTAACTTTTTGGCGGTCTCCTCCAAGTTCAAAGCCATTTGATCAATCTCATCTTGGCCACAAAGGAATACAAGAATATCGCCCTTTGGCTGTGAGAGATGAATCTGGAAAACTGTGGTAATCGCTGCACTCAGGTAATTGGCCTCTGGGCTCGGAGTATACATGACTTCGACCGGAAATGTACGACCTGGGATCGAGAATACTGGGATACCTCCAAAATAGTTGGCAAACTTGGCAGCATTCACCGTAGCTGACGATATGATGAGCTTCAAGTCTGGCCGGGCAATCATGAGTTCTTTCACAATTGGTAGAAGGAGGTCGCTTGCAACTGATCTTTCATGAGCCTCATCAATGATGATTACAGAATATTCAGATAGCGTTGCGTCTTGTAGTAACTGACGCATCATTAGACCATCTGTAAGGTACTTGATTATAGTGTCTGGGCCAGTCTTGTCGTCGAAGCGGACACTATATCCGACCTCATGACCGAGGCGTGCGCCAAATTCAGTGGCTACTCTAGCTGCTACCGACATTGCCGCTACTCGGCGTGGTTGGGTGCATGCGACGATGCGACGTTCGCCATCTGCTGATTTGCAATAACCTGCCGAAGCAAGATATTGGGGTATCTGGGTCGTTTTTCCAGAACCAGTCTCTCCAACAAGGACCATAGCTTGATGCTCCGCCATGGCGGCGAGGAATTCGTCCTTGAATTTATATACTGGAAGTGATTTCCTGGTTTCTTCAATTGTCTTTGCCTTCTTCTGTGCCTCGTCAAGCATAGACTCGAGCCGATATTTCTCCATATCAATAGGAGGGCCATCCCGCATATATTTTATTTCTTGGGCTTCATCAAACACCAGCTCGTATTCGTCTGTATTGATTCGAGCGGGTTTTTGATGTTGTCGGATCTTGCTCATTTGTTCCTCCTCCCATAGCTGTACTTCTGACTTTTGGTAACCCTTTTCTTTATCATGTTTTCGCGTAAGAGCATCGGATTTGTTCGAGTAGTCTGCGTCAGGCAAAATGTAGCCATCCCGGTGCTCGTCGATAGCATTACGCTGTTCCGCCAATCTGAGTGTCTCGCGATTCTTCCGGAATTCAGCTCGTTCCTGTTTTGTTAACCTGTCACCGAGCCTCTCCTCCTCTTCCGCTTCCTCAGCGACCTGGCGCCGGAGTAAAGCTAGCTGTTCTGCTTCCCTCTTCTGCAAATACGATTGACGCGACCGTAGTCGCAGATCGCTGATGTCCGCATCGCCGGTCTTGCGGCGCTTCGGGTCCATGATGGTAGATCAGAGCCGTCCTTGGGCGAGTGTGTATAAGCTTGTTTGAGCGGGTAAAGATTGCGATGTCTTGAGAAGACGCGCACCACTGCGACATCCACTGGCGAGGTGAGGGAGTAATCGGTGCTTGAGAAATGTTGAAGCTTGGACCAGGTGGCGGTGGTTCTCATTCCGCCTTTCGAAGAACACTGCGCTCAAGCCATCATATTATCTCCAATGAAAAGACCATGTTAACCTTGAGGAAGTGAAAATTTGTACTTCAATATCTGCTGCAATAGCTCTATCCCAACAATTACGATGCATTTGCGACAGCACGATGTGAATGGTAGTGAACAAAGATATCTCGTTTAGTAACTGCCTCGTACAACACCAATATCTAATGGCTAATATACTGAAATACAGCACTAACGTCCTTCAAATCGTCTGCTGTCTCCTGTCTTAATAGCAAGTCTTGAATCTTTCCAAGCGGTCCTTTCTCTCCATCATTTACAAAATGGTTCCAAGTACTTGTATCCCCGTACAACATAGCAGGTGCTTTGATAACCTGCCTGCCGTCCTCTTTCCTACAACGCTTGCACTTGAATGTATCGTGGGTGTCACTTGTGGTGTTGTCGCGATATTGGAACAATTCACGTAATGAATCGAGAGAGAAGTGGCGTTCCACGTCCTCGGCAGAATCTACAACACAGGAAGAAAGTGACTGTTTGTGAGATTGGCGCTGGAAGACCTTTTCTTCGATTGTACCTGTTGTAATAAAACGATAAACAAAACAATCCTTCTTCTGGCCGTCACGCCATACACGAGCAAGGGCTTGCTGGTCTGCTGCTGGATTCCAATCTGGATCAAACAACACGAGACGATTGGCGCCAATGAGATTGAGACCGCATCCGCCAGCTTTCGATGACAACAGGAATACAAATTCAGGGCTCTCAGGATCATTGAATTTGTCGACCAACTTTTGGCGCTTGCTAACGTTCATGGTTCCGTCGAGTCGGAGACAGCCGTATCCCCGTGATCGACAGAGGGCTGCGAAGAGATCAAGGGTTTGTGTATAATTCGAAATGAGGACAATCTTGTCGTTTGTTTCTGCGCGAATGCGAGCGAGCATGCGATCTAAAACCAACATTTTCCCGGAGTACCAGACTTTGACGTCTCGGTCGCGCCCTCGGGCATCCTTCTGCACGAAGTCCTCGGGTAGAGTATGCTCACATCCGGGAAGATCTTCGGGTAAGTTCAGCAGATCAGGATGGTTGCAGAGTTTCTTGAGCATCCCAATAACTTTCAAAGGTTGTGAACCCTTGCCCCGCAACAAACTTTGTACGTCTGGAGATTTGATGAAATGATTATAGAGTTCTTTCTGGAAGGGTGCAAGGTTGCAGAACACAACATGTTCGTATTTGACAGGAAGATATTTCGAAAGAATATCGTTAGTTCGTCGAATAATGAATTTGTTGACAAGAGATAAAAGCTCTGCAAGCCTCTCATTGCCCTTCTTGATATCGTCATCTGTACCCGCGGCGTCGCGACCTCGAAGAATGGGAATCTCATACTGCTTACGGAACTCATTTCGCGTGCCGAGGTAGTTCGGATTTGCAAAATTAAGTAGGGCAAAGTACTCTGAAAGGTCGTTCTGTATGGGCGTACCCGAAAGAATAACTCGTCTTTGCACGTTGAGGCTGTTAAGGGCCGTGAACGTTAGACTATCGCCATTCTTCAATCGATGTCCTTCATCACAGAGCATCAGTCCGATTTGAGTCTGTCCGAATTCTTCGACATACAAACGAAGGGTCTCGTAAGATACGATAAGAACCGGTCGCACCACGGCGCGTCCAGATGCAATAGACCATTGCCGGATTTGTTGGATTAATTCGTCCTTGGACGCTTTGCCGTCGATGGCGAAAGGTGTGACAGCATCTTTACCCAGCCATTTGACAAGTTCATTCGCCCAATTTCGCACCAAGCTAGATGGACAAGCAATGACACATTTTTGTATTGTCGTTTTCCCTGCATCCGGAGATTGCTTGAGCAAAGTCCACATGAGCGTGATGCATTGAAGGGTCTTGCCGAGGCCCATTTCGTCTGCCATGATGCAGCCGTTCGCTTTTGAATCAATCAAACCGGTCGTGGCTCTGTAAAGAAACTTGACACCTTCGACTTGATGGGGACGGAGAACTTTGGCTAATTTGGGGTCAATCACTACGGGCACCCGGGGCCGCTCAGTTTCCACCTTTTTCTTGAGTCCAAGAATCTCGGCTAGACTCTTGTGCACTATAGGAGCTTCTAATTCCTTCTTTTCCTGCTGGCTAAGTTTCGGCTCGACTTCTTCCTTTGGTGCCGGCCTATCCTCGACAGTTGGATCATAAAGTACAATTGCAAACTCTCCGCTAGGATCATGGAGTGGACGCGCAACGAATACAGTTCCCTGACGCATACCCAACAATGGTGCAGGCCGATTAGGGTTATACGCTCCTGTGTCCTTGTTGATCAGAGGAATGGTGAACTTCTGTTTGAATAAAGTATCCTTGTCCTTAGCTTTGAAGACTGGGAATCGGTTCGCATCTCGTGTGGCAAGCGCTAATCGGTCTTCATTGGAATAAGGCTTATCACTCTCTCCGTCATCGCCCCCAGCACCAGAGTAATCGACCTTCCTCCTCTTCCTAGCCGGCTTCTCCGATACGCGTGTGGAGGTTGCAGAGCCCGGACATTTGAACGGCTTACGGAGATTGTCTGTAGTCGCAGGTGAACCGCCATAAAGACGCGCAACAGGTTTTGCAGATGTGCATGGGCTTGCTGCAATGGATTTCGGTCGGTGCATCAGTATGGATGAACGATAGACAGTGGCCGTCAGAGTGTTACGTCGTGTTGTTCAGGGTGAAAATGGAGGGAGGGGCGAAAGTACTCGGGCTAAATCTGACGTGTTGACGACATGCGCCGACGCGTCGAGCATCCCTATACATCACGTGATCCACGCGCTGTCACGTGCGCTTGCAGAAACAATGCAATAGCATATAAAAGCTTTTGTCTCAGGCCATTTTCATACGAGGCGGAAGCGCAGATAAGATTTAGCTTACTTATAGTGGGGATCTTTTGTGTACCTGCGTGCGTACGAAGTGAAGTCCAAGTTCAAAGGTGCTTCGGAAAATCTCCACCCGGGACACCTCCGAGATCTTCTCCGCAAAGTTGCTCTGCACTAAGTCGCTGCATACACATCGACCATGGCGAAGAAGGCATTAGCGAAAGATCAGATAGTGAAGCTGATAGTAGGTGCCGGGCAAGCATCGCCTTCGCCTCCCGTTGGCCCTGCTTTGGGTAGTAAAGGTGTAAAAAGCATGGATTTTTGCAAGGCATGTTATCCTTACCCACCAATTGCCCATCTTTAAGATGCGAATTGCAGTCGCTAATATGTATTCAAGGAATTCAATGCGCGCACGGCACACTACAATCCAGGGACACCTATACCCGCACGCATTACTGTCCGTCCCGACCGCTCATTCCACTTCAGTCTCCGCACACCACCCACTGCCACCCTACTCCTCAGCGCAGCTGGCGTAATGCCCACCAAGAACAAGGTCCGGGGCGCTGGAAATGTACCAGGACCTATGAACAACCATGATGGCCAAAAAGGAAAAACAAGCACGAGCAGCCCCACGGCGGGCAACGCGACCTTGGGTACTGTTGGGACCATTAGCTTGAAGCACGTATACGAAATCGCCAAAATCAAACACTCAGAGACACGTTTATCCGGCCTAAGCTTAGAAGGGATTGCAAGGAGTATAGTAGGACAAGCGGGGAGTCTGGGAGTCGTAGTGGTACCATGAAGACCGGGCTGTGGTCTGTCATTGTCTATAACGTTGTGCTATTGCATACATCCGGCGTTCAACGTGATGAGTTTAAGGCGAGCACACAAGCCACGCTTGATAGCCATTTCCCGTAGGTTTTCGTTTTACAAAGTATGTAACAACATTACAGATTCGATTGAGAAAAACACCAAGAATGATGACATGTCATTCGCTGTTTCGCGGCGCTACAGACTCATTGATGAACTGCAATCGAATGTGTAAAGGCTACTTTCTGTCGAAGTGCTACGCATCTGTTGGAATGACATAATCTCTTGCTCCCTCCGTGCTGAACAACACAACCACAGATTGCTCGTTCAGCCCGAGCTTGTTGGATTCCTTCTCATCCTGCACCAATTTTTTCAGAGCTGTATAAGGAGCAACCCCACATGGTCCATTCCTGACACCAAAATTATGCAAATATTGCAGATCGTGATGGACCTCGATATCAGATACGGCTACACTCGCACTCACACCATCTTTCAACACATTCCAAGCAGTCGTGGAGATCGTTCCGCAATTCATACCATTCATGATGGTATGACCGGTAATGATAGACGTCAACTTACCCGCTCCTAGGCTCGTTTTCAGACTCGCTGCCGAATCAGGTTCCACCGTGACCACGGTTGCCGGGTCAGATTTGCTCTTATAGAAGCAAGTGACCGACTGTGCCCAAACACCTGCACCAACTGATGCTACCACATGCGTAGCTTCCCGGATACCCTTTTCTTGTAATTGCTTATCGACCTCCGTAAGCATCGTCTGGTAACCTTCGACCACCCACTGTTTCCATTAGCACAGTCATTAGCTTGGTAAGGAAGGTCGCCACCTTTGGAACTATCTCATATCCATCCCACGATACATCAATGACTAGCAAGCTCCCCTGATTCGCTTCAACTTTGGCATACGCGATAGCTCTATCATAGTCACCGTCTACGACAATCACCTTAGAGCCCTCGCTTCGAATCTTCTCCTGGGTGGCTTCATCCATAAAGTCTGGTACAAATATTGTCGCTTCAATTTGTAGGTATTTGGCCATCCTCGCCACTGCTCGACCCCAATTACCTTCTGTAGCCGTGACAAGTCGGACCTTCTTTGCTCTTGCAGCTGCTCCCACCTCTTCCAAGGTGTTAGTCGGCGCCAATCCGCACTCCGCGGCTACTGCATTATGTACTGCCCAAGATGCACCCGTTATCTTGAAAGATGGAAGGCCAAGCCGGTTGGATTCGTCTTTAAGCCTGTTTAGCTTGGTTAGGAGGGCTTTTAAGCTTTAAGGGCAATCATGGCACAATGGCAATAAATATGTGGATTGAACCCAGGTGAACACGTGATATCGTGTGTTGACTCACTACACGAATATCAGCAAAAAGGCGCATAGCACAGAACTGAATGCAACAATACCAGAACATGGCCGAGCCCTAGCTCTTTTGCGACATGGGGTAAAGAGATCAGAGGCGTGACTGCATAATCTGGTAGACTTCTATGGAACAGCTCAACTTCGGGCTTAGCTGGATCGCCGGCATATACCCAAGATGCCGCGGAGGGGTTATAGAAGGCCATTATGTATATAAGCTGCTGAGGATTGTCAGACTTTCGGTGGCTAAATTGCTAGATGTAGTCTTGCGTTCAATGTAACGGAGTTGTAGCGTGCATATGTAAGCCAGAGAGCTGAGGATAGCCAGGGCTGAAATGAGGCGTATTGCATACCTTGTGTGCTTGTCACTAGAAGGGCGTGGAAGTGCGTGCGTTGGCGGAGTTCTTTATAACACCTGTAATTGTACTTATACTTCGTATTACGCTGCCTACACAGGATTGTTAAATAACGTAATCAATGCAGCCGAAATGAAAACAGCGATACAGATAATTGGGCTAATAGCTATTTTGCAATCAAAAAGGCTGATGTAGTTGTGCTTTTAGCTAATGGTTACCCGACGGAATACGAAAAATCTGGACTAGTACTGGTCTGATTGAGTAATAAATGGTTGGCAAGAAGAGCATTGTTGTGAACCATTGAACTTTTTTTAATCCTCGGCTTATTCGTTTCCTCAAAATACTAATTGAACCTTGTACAGAATAGGTCATTACTATAAAGAAACATTGGAAGGTGCAAGTTTATGTGGTGTACCCATTCAGGTATAGCTCGGTGGCTCGACAAGGTGGAGCCGCAGTATAGTTATCGATAAATGCAAGCTGCGTCATTGTGTCAACCACGTAAACGCCTCGGTGCCTACTTGCCGCGTACCTGCGCTTCCATCGATCCAATGTCACAGACGACCCTTTCACCACAGAATGCTGCTCGAAATATACCCAGCGTGGTGGTGCGCCCAACATGGGATAATATCGTTGCTTGTTCCTACCTTGTAAAAGTACGTGTCTGCCTAGCATCGTCTTGTCGTCCCCACGCGTGGTAGTATGCAGATTATTTGAGTACTCGCTCTGGGCGTCAACGGAACCAGCTGCAGACGTTGCATAGTAGCTTACAATCATGTATAGGGAATCGTCTTCTTCATTGCACACCCCTTTCTCTATCCGCTTCTCAAAGCCCGATTGCTGCCCGCCTTCCTTCTCAGCCTGTTCATAATTGTGAATCTCTTTCTCTGGACCTATCTGCCGCAAGTTGCATTCCTTGCCTTGTTCCAGAAGAACGGAAGCGCATGGGTAAATGGGACGTTTCTTGTTCTGGGCGAAAGCGCCGCTGTTGTAGCTCTGTTATTCGAGTCTTTCCTCGTAGTAAATCTACCCATCACGGTGCCTCCAAGGCAACGCTTAATCAAATTTGTACTAATGGCGCGACAGGATGAAACGCAGGTCGACATATTCGATGCTGTTTTGATCTACAAAGGCTATGAGGACTTGGTCCGCGAACACCGCCCACTCTCAGAAGATGCTTTGAACGACCCAGTGCGGAGACTAGGCAAGCCTACACGATCCTCAGTATACGCGCCCTTCTCCTTCCGCCAAATCGCCGAGTTCGTCATTTTGTTACCGGTGAACTTTATACCATATGTTGGCGTCCCTCTGTTCTTAATGATGACAGGTTATCGCGCCGGTCCGTTCCAGCATTGGAGGTATTTCTCTCTGCTTGGGTATGATAAGGAACAGCGTGGCGCGTTTGTGCAGAAGAGGCGATGGCAGTACACCTGGTAAGTTTGGTGGTCGTAGAGGCAGAAACAACGTTAACAAAACGGTCAGGTATGGCACAATGTACCTGTGCCTGCAGCTTGTGCCACCATTTAGCATGTTTTTTCTTATGACAGCGGCTGCGAGTTCAGCGTTGTGGGCAGCAGACATTGAGCAAGTACGGAGGGAGCAAGATGTGCAAGCGGCTCGGATGCCGCAGTATGCGGACGAGCCAGATGCACCAGTATAATGGATGCGTCACACATGAAGCGCATTGTATTGTGTATATCTGAACAGGCATGTACTATTCTGTAGCTACCTCTGGCACTGATTAGACCTGCTCTGAGGCGTTTGCCCAGCCTCTGTGAGTGGTCACATGGCTTGTTAGCGCCAAACTGCAATTGAGCAACTGATGGCATGATGAATGATTTCTCTGATGACTACCAAGTGATAGTGATGCTTGTAGCTTTGCACAAACAAGACCAGGGGCAAAGAAGGACATAGAGAGTGTTGCGCGCACATAGACAAAGGGAAGCACACGACGGCCATGTGATTGTGTGGTTCTGCGGTGCCTGACAGCATGACCGGGGCTGAAACCAGGAAGGTACGCACGTGCGTTTTAGGCAAGTACCAGTCGTCATCACTGCCGCCGCCGCGCCAAACCCCAGCCACGCCTCATCTGACCCAGAGCTCTCCAGAGCTCCACCTCTCCGCTCCCCAAACACTCAACACCAACCTCCTCGACATTCGCCCATCTCCCATTCTGCAGACTCATCCCCATTCTTCCCTTCCGTATCTCCTGATCGTCCGCCATCATGAAGACGGCGATCTTCCTGGCAGCTTCATGCGCCGTCGGGGCCTCGGCTGCTCACCACAAGCTCCCCCTCAAGAAGATCCCCTTGAGCGAGCAACTCGTGCGTTACCGTCCCATCTCTTGCGCGCTACGTAAGCCGCACTCGAGCGCATTCTAACAGCAATAGAAACATGCCAATATCCAGGAGCACGCCAAGGCCATTCAGCAGAAGTATATGAGCGGCTTCAAGGCCGAGTCTCAGATGGAGCAGGTCTTCAAGGCTCCATACATCGCAGATGGCACTCACCCAGTCCCTGTTAGCAATTTCATGAATGCTCAATGTATGTCGCTTGGCTGATGCGCTTCTCTGCTTCATCGCGTCACATGTGCTAATGCATCCCAGACTTCTCCGAGATCTCACTCGGCACACCTCCACAGACCTTCAAGGTGGTTCTTGACACCGGTAGCTCCAACCTTTGGGTCCCCTCGTCTGAGTGCAACTCGATCGCGTGCTATCTCCATACCAAGTACGACTCGTCTGCATCTTCTACGTACAAGAAGAACGGCAGCTCATTCGAGATCCGCTACGGATCCGGCGAGCTGAGCGGCTTTGTGTCAAACGATGTATTCCAAATCGGTGACCTCAAGGTCAAACACCAGGACTTTGCTGAGGCCACTTCTGAGCCTGGTCTTGCATTCGCCTTCGGCAGGTTCGACGGCATCATGGGCCTTGGCTATGATACTATCAGTGTCAATAAGATTGTCCCACCCTTTTACAACATGCTCGATCAAGGCCTCCTCGACGAGCCCGTCTTTGCCTTCTATCTTGGCGACACCAATGAGCAGCAAGAATCAGAGGCCACATTCGGTGGTATTGACGAGAGCCATTACACCGGCAAGCTTATCAAGCTCCCATTGAGGCGCAAGGCTTACTGGGAGGTTGACCTCGACGCCATCACTTTTGGCAAGGAGACAGCTGAGATGGACAACACTGGTGTCATCCTTGACACTGGCACATCTCTCATTGCCCTTCCCTCTACCATCGCCGAGCTCCTGTAAGTCGCAGAGACGAAGTCATGGTGACTGGACACTAACAGCTAGCAGGAACAAAGAGATTGGTGCTAAGAAGTCCTTCAACGGCCAATACACAGTTGAATGCGACAAGCGTGACGGTCTGCCCGACCTTACATTTACCCTTACCGGCCACAACTTCACCATCACTGCCTTTGACTACATCTTGGAGGTCCAGGGCTCGTGTATCTCTGCTTTCTTTGGTATGGATTTCCCCGAGCCTGTTGGTCCTCTTGCCATTCTCGGCGATGCTTTCCTGAGGAAGTGGTATTCTGTCTACGACCTTGGCAACTCTGCCGTCGGCCTTGCCAAGTCGAAGTAAGTATGCAGTGAGCAATGATTGAGAAGAAGTGAGGTTGTAGCTTCTCAATGATGACATTGGATGAAATTGTACCTAAGTGGTAATGGGTTGTGCTCCAGGTCTGGAGGAAGGACATGTGTACAATAGCGTAAATGGTATTATTGAATGAAAGAAACACGAGGATAATGTTCTTTTGCCAGTCTTGGGCTGTGAAGAGTGGATTCGTGCATGGTGTTGCATGGTCGCCCGCTGTGGCTTATCGATTAGGCGTGAAAGTGACGTATTTGGCTTGGCTGGTAGCTGGTCTTCGATCGAGGTCAGAGTTCAGCCGAAATGATGGGAAGGAATACAAAGTGAACATGTCAAAAGTGGGTGGACTACATCGTAGGTAGACGCCGCCTGGTACAAACCGTTGAGGCGAACGCTAGCTGCCATTGGTTCTGGGACGCTTATCATCCATAGGCAGCTTCGCACTCGTGCATGTGCTTGTGCATCGAGTCGCGCTAAACCCGTGGACGTGGTCTGCTGCCCAGAGCTGTCAGCGCGTCTTTCCGCTCGACTCATCTGTCAATATGTAACGACGAGTCCACGGCCTGCCTGTTGCAGTGATTGCTTCTGCCTATAGTACGAGCACCAGAGTGTGCACTCCCCGCCCCCAAACCCCAAGCATCGCTGCCGCCACCCTGCCCACGCTTCCGTGTACCACAACTGCGTTAAGCGACTTTTGAGAGACAAGAGCACACAACACACACGCCCAGAGGGAAAGCAGCCATGGCATCCCAGGACAGGAGCAGAGATCGAGGCAGCAAGAAGCTGATGAAGAAACGCAAAGACGTCGCCAGGGAATCTCGTGGGGTGTCGCTAGACATTCCAGAACGCTTCAAGGATGGAGACGATGCACACGAGGATGTCACAGCACCGAAGCGCAACAACGCCATGTCTATGAACCAGTCCATTTTCTCCATGATTGCCCGCGCTGGCCAGCAGTCCCAGGTTGATCTCGGCACCATGGAAGAGGTAGATTCAGGCGACAGTGATGAGGAAGGCAAGCGAAAGAATCCATATCACAGTCTAGACGGCGCTGCTAGGTTGAGCCGCCTCAGTAGTGCAAATGATTTCCAGGCTCCACTAGAGGACCCGGGTGACTGTAAAGAAGAGAAGAGTAGGCACAGGAGGGCACTCTCCGAACACAAGCTGCTGCGATCATTGCCCAAATTAAAGCTCTCTAGCAGAAAAGAAATCAAGTCAGATGGTCAGAAATCAGATCAAATGTCTTCTTCCCAGTTCTTGCCATCGAAAGTATCGGCTGATGAGCTAAAACAAACATCTTCTACCGATCCTTCTTCAATAGCGACAATGGCCCCTGATGAAGACTTGCGTGTAGCAAAGACTAGAGGCTCAGCGCGCCGTGGTAGACACGAAAGCGGAGCTGGATTAGCAAAGACGAAAGCACCTGTTACACTTGCACGACGAATTCAGCAAATATTTGATTTCGAGGAAGTGGAAGAAATCATATCCGAATATCCGTGCTGGTTACTGCAAAGTATCTTGCTACAAGGCTACATGTACATCACTCAAAAGCACATATGCTTTTATGCGTACATACCGAAAAAACACGTAGGTGCATCTTGTATCTTTTCCACTACCTGGCTGTACTTGAAAACAACTGTATGCTAATCGGACTTTTACAGCACGACGTCAGCAAAACAGGTTATCTTTTCAAGCGCGGCCGTTCCAAATACAACAGGTACTGGTTCATTCTGCGCGGAGATGTCTTGTCGTACTACACCAATCCCGCCGAACTTTACTTTCCACGAAACCGCATCAATCTACAGTATGCCATCTCAGCGGAAGCTATCGAAAGCAAGAAAAAAGGCGAAGATGAGACTACGTTCATCGTCACTACGGACGAGAGGAAATACCAATTTAAGGCTGATAGTGCTGTGAGTGCAAAGGAATGGGTACGATCGATTCAAAAAGTCATCTTCCGCACACACAATGAGGGAAACAGTGTCAAAATCTCGTTGCCAATACAGAATGTAATAGAGATTGAAGAGAGCACAATCTTAGATTTTGCAGATACGGTCAAGGTCCGTGTTGTTGACAATGGCGAAACGTTTGCTATTGATGAAGTATGCAACTATTCCTTCATGGATCCGTCGCCTGCTAATATTTATAGTACTTCTTCTCCTTCTTCAACAAGGGCCAAGATGCGCTGAATGTACTGCGCATCATGATCAACGATAATGAGCATCATCAAGCATCCGATGCGCATAGAGACAGTGCCGTTACTCCCACGCCTTTCAATACTCTAGATTATTCAGGGTCCCTGGTTTCCCCAACCGGCACTGCAGAAACCCCACACATTACGGAAAACGTACGAGCTACACTTTCACCGCTGCCCACCCCGCATGTTGGGAGACCTAGCATTGGCGATGCTTCTCGTCGATCTAGTGCCGATTTCACTCGTAAAAGCTGGGATGTGCGGCGAAGTATGGATGCAAGCCGCACTCTGCGTCGCCCAAGCCACGAAGTGCGACGGAGCTTCAGTGGAAGCCACAATGACAGACAGCACAGAGCCCGTACAGGTGACCGGTCTCCATTATCTCCAAGGCCAGACACTGAGTCTGCGACTCTTTCACTTGACCCCGGCACTGAGTCTTCCGCCGCTATTCAATCCATGGACGATAGTAATGCATCAGCTTCTCAGATTCTGAATCGGTCAGATGTTTTTCAAGCACCAGCAACGAATTCACCTGGCGTTTCACTTTCTGAAAATTCTGACCAGGTTGCCCGTCATTCACAGGATACGACACGCTCGCAAACAAAGGCTAAGCGCGGCGCAACACGCCCTAGCAAAGCACCGCAGCCCGGCGCGCTTGACCTTGATGATGACATAGACTCTGGCCAAGCAGTTCCACGCTTATCAAATTCCTCTTCTGCCCTACAAGATATTGCCTCGTATCCCCTGCAAAAGGCATCTGGCCTGGCAGGGTTCTTTCGAACAAGGTCCAAGAGAATGGGCAATTTGCTCGCCACCGAGTCTATGGGCTATTACGAAAAGGTCTCAGGTATGCTAGCAGGTGGCCGCAAACACTATAACACAGCGGAAGGTTTGGAGCCCCACGATCAAGTTCATGGTTTTGAGGACGACGAAGATGCAGCGAAAGCGGCCGAAAATTTTCGAGAGCATTTTGCCTTCCCAGAGACAGAAATTTTACAATCTTCTTTCTTTGCCTCGCTACAACGCGTCCTGCCAAATTATGGCAAGATTTACATCAGCAGCAGATACTTTTGCTTCCGCAGCCTGATGCCAACTTCCAAGACCAAGGTAATTATCACAAGAGTTGTATTTTTATGGATACGCGACTAAAAAAATTCAGATTATACTGCCGATGAAGGATGTCGAGAATGTCAATAAGGAAAAAGGTTTTCGTATGGGCTACCACGGCCTTGCCATTGTCATCAAAGGCCACGAGGAACTCTTTTTCGAATTCTCCAGAGCCGAGTTCCGTGATGAATGCGCCATCACTGTGCTCCGGATTCTCGAAAACACCAAATACCTCGCAGATGATGACTCTTGCTCTTCTGGGGTCGATAGTGAAGATGAAGCAGCCAAAGCAGAACATGAGCTCCTTCAACAAGCCCGAGAAAAGTCTGACGCAGACAAACTCATCAACGTATCGGACATTGTACGCGCTGCGGACCATGACCGCATTCCACTAATTTTTGATGACCCCCTTGCATCTTTTGTTGACTTCAAGCCGCCTGAGCCTTTGACGATTGTCTGCCTCACCATTGGATCCCGTGGAGATGTACAGCCTTACATTGCATTGTGCAAAGAACTTCTCAAAGAAGGCCACAGGCCGCGTATTGCAACACATGCGGAGTTTGAGCCCTGGGTACGGAAGCATGGCATTGACTTCGCTCCCGTGGACGGCAACCCAGCGGAGCTTATGCGGATTTGCGTCGAGCACGGCATGTTCACCTACAACTTCATGAAAGAAGCCAATTCCAAGTTCCGTGGCTGGCTTGATGATGTCTGCAGTTCTTCATGGCGAGCGTGCCAAGGTGCTGATGTACTCATTGAGAGTCCTAGCACGATGGCTGGTATCCATATTGCAGAAGCTCTGGAGATCCCTTACTTCCGCGCCTTCACGATGCCGTGGACACGCACCCGGGCTTACCCCCATGCTTTCTCGGTTTTGGAGAAGAAGATGGGCGGCGGTTACAATAGTATTACCTACGTCACTTTCGATGCGATCTTTTGGACAGCGATTGCTGGGCAGATTAATAAATGGCGCCGTCGAGAACTTGGACTCCAAAGCACATCCCAGACCAAGATGCAAGCGAACCTGCGGCCCTTCCTCTACAACTTCAGTCCACATGTCGTGCCGCCGCCGCTTGATTGGCCTGACTGGGTACGCGTTACTGGCTACTGGTTTCTAGACGAGAGCGATATCTATGAACCACCTGCAGATCTGGTAGCTTTCATAGACAAAGCACGCAGCGATGGCAAGAAATTAGTTTACGTCGGTTTCGGGTCGATTGTGATTGACGATCCCGCAGCTCTGACAAAAACAGTCGTAGACTCGGTGCTAAAGGCAGACGTACGGTGTGTTTTGTCGAAGGGCTGGTCTGATCGCTTGGAGACGAAAGATGCGTCCAAGCCCGAGGTTCCCTTGCCAGCAGAGATATTTCAGATTCAGGCAGCGCCCCACGACTGGCTCTTTAAGCAAATGGACGCTGCTGTGCATCATGGGGGATCAGGCACCACAGGGGCTAGCCTCCGAGCTGGTATTCCTACTATAATAAAACCTTTCTTCGGCGATCAGTACTTTTTTGCTCAGCGGGTTGAAGATATGGGAGTGGGTATTTGGCTGAAGAAAGTCAACACCAGCGTATTCAGTCGTGCTCTCTGGGAGGCTACCAACAGTCAGCGAATGATCGTCAAGGCAAGAGTGCTGGGACAGAAGATTCGCAAGGTAGGTAGAAAGGTACATCGGCGCCCCGCACATATGAACTAACGTGATGCAGGATAATGGCACGCAAGTGGCAATTCAGACCATCTATCGTGAGCTCGACCGCGCTCGTTCGCTTATCAAGAAACATGCGCAGAAAGATGGCGAGCATACAGACGAGTTTGAGGAAGATTGGACGCTGGTGGAGGAGGGCGAAGAAAGCGAGAGCATCAGTCATACTATTGAAGTGCAACAGAAATCCACCAAGGAATCGAGCCGGAATGCCGGCGGTGCATCCCCTGCATTGGGTAGCATGGTCATGCGGGGAGCACAGAAGCGCAACTCGGAATCTGCGTATAGAAATTGAGGAAGTAGTGGTAGCATCTGACATGTCTTTCTGAGCGTGGCGTTGGGGCATATTGTCAAGAGGCGAGAGCGAGTTTGGCACGACAACCAACAAGGGTAGATGATAGAGCAAGACTGAGTTTGTAGACTTTTGCAACCAAGTATGGGCATAGCGTGTTTGGGAACAGGAACAGGAACAATTATACTTAGAATCATAATCATAATACTTCATCACATCATGATACTGGATGATGAGCCAGCCAGCTACGATGTTTCCCAAAGCAGGTGAAAAGGTAGGTAAGGATTGCAGAAAAGAGGACGGAGACAAAAGGGGTTTCTGTTTGTTGTGCCAGTCCTTTGACAGACTGCTTTCGACTGGCAGTCTGGGAGTGTGGGTTTTGGTGCAAGGCTTCTTTGTCTTGATTGTTGGCAGGTAGGAGAGCACTGGAGGGTTGGCGACGGGCGGGCAGCACGTGACGGCGCTAGAGCCCCTGCGCTGCCGTAGTCGCTGAGTACATAAGCCCAGACAGTTCCCTCGTTTTGGAGAGCTCCCCGCGCGCCGCCTCAGGAAAACGGTTCGAGAGAGCCGCAACGTCCACACGTCAATCCCTGGCCATCCACCTCACCGCACGCCCACCACACCTGATTTCCGCTTTGGGAGCTGCACTGCACTCGCGCCAACCCTCATCTCTTTCTCTTTCCGACTCCCTGCGCCGCGTCACCGACTTGCATCTGCATCCGCTTTGCGCGCACGCTGCAACCTAGCTCTAGTCCCGAATGCGCCGACTAGCATCGCGACGCGCCTCCTCTCCACCACGTAGTTGATCGCATGGGCTGCCACTCCAAGGCATGAAGATCTCATCGCCCCCAGGGCTGCGCTATCCCTTCACCGTCCAGTCCCTCCACAAGCGCAAGGATGACAAGGTGCTCCGCTCCGACAAGCTGTTCGCCTACTACTGGGAGGAGACTGTCACCGAGGCCGACAAGTGGGGAGGCGAAAGCAAAGTCCAGAGGAGACGGCCAGGCCAGTTCGATGCAAGCACCAGTGGCACCATTACCCGCTGGTTTGTTCAACAGGGCACCGTCATTGACCGCGCAGGGTAAGTGCGCGCCCGCCCTAGTAGTCCTGTCCTTGCTAACTGCTCCACCCCACCAGTATTCCGCTCGTCGAGATTGAAGAGCCATGCACCCACGAGACGCAGTTTGGCGGGCTCTGCGTTGACTGCGGCGAAGACATGACCAAAGTCGACTATCTCACCAAAGAGCGCAACGTGAACAGGGCAACCGTGAACCTGACGCACGACAACACCGCCCTGCTTGTGAGCCACAACGAAGCTGTGCGCGCCGAAGAAGACACCAAAAAGCGCCTGTTGAATTCGAAGAAGCTGACGCTGATTGTTGATCTGGACCAAACCGTCATCCACACGACATGCGAGCGCACCATCGCCGAGTGGCAGGCTGACCCTGACAACCCAAACTACGAGGCCGTCAAGGATGTACAAGGCTTCCAACTGGCTGACGACAATGTTTCCAACGTCGCCGCAAATTGGTATTATGTCAAGATGCGCCCAGGTCTCCGGGGCTTTTTCGACCGCGTCTCCAAGATGTATGAGATGCACGTCTATACCATGGCTACCCGAGCCTATGCTCAAGCCGTTATGAAGATCATTGACCCTGATCGCAAATACTTTGGTGACCGCATATTGAGTCGCGATGAAAACTATACGGATAAGCTCAAGAACTTAACGCGGCTATTTTATCAGAATACGGCCATGGTCGTCATCATTGATGATCGAGCCGACGTCTGGCAATATAGCCCGCACTTGGTGCGCGTGCCAGTGTTCAATTTCTTTCCAGGTGCAGGCGACATAAATGCCAGTTTCTTGCCCAAGCAACAAGAATTGGTCACGCAGACTAAGGACAAGACACTCTCGCCACCGACGACGACGACGACAACAACAACAACAACAACAACAACGACAACTACTACCACAGACATAGCGACAGCCACTACGATCAAGGAACTGGGACCAGCAGGAACTCTTCCTACCGCTGTAACTGTAGCCGGTAAGCCTGTCGAAGCTGCGCCTGCAGAAGCAGCCAATGGCGATTTGAACGAAATTGGGCAACAACTAATATCCATGGTGGCAGGAGATGGCGGAGAGGCATTGGAGCAACAAGCCAAGGAACAAGAGAAAGTCATCATTGCGCAACAGACCGAACGACCACTTTTGCAACAACAAATAATGCTAGATCAGGAAGATGCCAAAGCTGAGGAAGTCGATGCTTCTTCGGAAGTCGAAAATGGTGTTGTGAATCACGCAGAACATCACAGGGTTCGACACAGTGTTCTCAACGATGATGACAGGGGCTTAGAAATCATCGAGAAACATTTAGCCCAAGTACACCGTGCCTTTTATGACGAATATGTCAGAGCGCAAGCGGTCCCTGCAGGTGGCCGCGTCGCTGAGCTTAAAGGAGAGAAGAGTCCGAAGAAGCGATCTTTGACCGCTGCGACTCCGGACGTCGCTGAGATTATGCCACGGATCAAGGAAGAGGTGCTCAGTGACACAGTTGTTGTCTTTTCGGGCATCATTCCGCTGGGGGTCGATATTCAGACGTAAGGAGACCAACCCCATTCATCGTGCTGATTGCAGTGAATTAACACATATTGCAGGTCTGACTTTGCTCTGTGGATCAAAAGCTTTGGTGCAGAGGTGACAACGAACGTAAACCGACGCACTACACATGTTATTGCAAATCCAGATCGAAAAACAACAAAGGTCAAGAAGGCAGCAAGATATGAACACATCAAGATTGTGAACCCTGAGTGGATGTTTCAGTGCTGTTCACGATGGGAGCACGTGGACGAAACGCCTTATCTCATCGAGGTTGATCCAGCCGAGCGCGGCGGATCTCCATTTGGGGATTTTGATGACGAGAGCATTGCAGGGACAGGAGACGAGGAAACAGAAGAGCCAGTTGACTCGCCCGTGACACTCGATCTCACCGCTGATAACTGGGCATCTGTGGATGACGAACTGGCCGACTTCCTTAATGAGACAGACACGGACGAGGAGAATAACGAATCTGATTCAGACAGTATTCGTTCCGAAAATAGCACAGTATCCGATGCAAAATCCACCAAGAGGAAAAGGAAACGGAGCACGAACTCGACAGATGTGAGTGAGGCTGAAGAAAGTGATAACAGTGCAACATCGACATCCAAACTCCAGCGAAGAAAGAGACGAACCATCGAGCGAGTCACTTCTTTGGTCAATGTGGTTATCGCAGACAAGTCATCCGGCCTGCCTAGCCCTGAAACCACTGGACCTGAGGAAGGCCAAGGAGACGAAGAGGAAAAACCACAGCCGGAGGCAAATGGTATTGCTGCGGACTTGCAAGAGGACTACGATGACGGTTTAGAAGCAGAACTACTTGCAGGCTTTGGAGACAGCGATGGAGATGAGGAGTAGGGCCACAGAAGGCTTCCGCTCTTTGAAAAATCATCCATTTGCATAGCGCGGTGTTTGGTGTTTGGGCATATGGCGTTTTGATCTTTACTTGTTTAAGGGGGGCAATTCCTGGGAAGCCAATACCTCACATTTCCATGCATTTTGACCGAGTTTTGAAAAGCCAATGCACACTCGGGTGGCTCTAAAATCAGTTAGTAGGATGTATTGAAATAGTAACTTTGCAATTGAAGTACTTGACAAGCCATTGATCGCAGTGCTATGAGAGGAGTGGCATTCTGACAACCTACTACGTATGCCTGCGCACGCTAAAGCAGGCAAGTGCTGGGATGAGCTCCGACAGTGTTGTGGCTTGATGCCATTGGTAGTGGTAGGTGCCCTGCAGCCTGGAGTGATGAGGCTGCGTTCGTTGCTTTAGGCTACCAATTACTCCGCGCTTGACAAACGTTGTGCACGTATTTTTCCTTTTTCTGGTGAGTGGTGCACTGACACTTCGATGTTCAGTCGAAAGAAAAGCGTCTTGCGAGATTGACAACCGTCGTTGCCTTTTACCATATATATCAAGCAGAGCGCAGGCCGGCTAGGCTTCAGCTCCTAGTTGGACACACTGATCGATTGTCTTCATACATTTCTCACTAGTTCTGTACTCACCTTTCTGCTGATCCACCTGGACCGGTGAGCTTACAATCCCTTTCTTCAAAGGCTTCCACCTAGGCAACTACGTGTGCCGTCGTACTACGGACTTTCAGGGTATTTATAATAACATTCTGCTACTCGAGCTTGTTGTTATCATACGAAGTACTGCAAGAAGTAGGTGCTTTGAAATAGCAACATGGGACAATTACACCGCTTTATGGATCTCTCGGTAGATCTGAAAACCTTGGTGATCCAGCACGTAAGTTCCATAACTACCCAGCCATCGAAAACAACTGATTTTCGAATCATTACTGATGAACTTTTAGATCAATCGCCCGATCGATCTGCGTAACGTCTGCCTTTCATGCAAACAACTGCACGAAATTGCTGTCCGACAACTATATCACCAAATCGCCCTCGAAGTAGGATCACCAAACGATACGCGACTCGGTGCTTTTCTCCATCCTAGGAACATTGGCCTTCCACACATCCGGGAGATTGATCTTCGGCTTGCAGACGTATCTGACAAATGCAATCAGTTGAAACAAGCCAATTTCGCAGTTCGCATGATTTTGGAGTTGTTACCAGAGAATATCTTAGAGAAGTTTTCATGGAACCCGTGGTCATCTTTCTCAGGAGATAATTTGGTTTTGCTGTACAAAAAGCAAAAGCGCATGAAGTGGATGGAAGCCATTGCACTGGACCGGGACGTGTTAGAGGACCTCCAAAAGCTTCCAGACCTGGACAAAGTCTTTGCCAATGTGCGAGCGCTTGGAATGTACCCAGATTCTCTCGAAGTGCTGGATTTCTGCCACTTCTTGCTTGAAAACACGCCCAAATGCAAGCTAGAGAGGATCGTTTTGCATGCAAGCCTTGCCGAAACCGATTCTCCTATTCCTGGGCGAGAGCTTCATGATACCTCTGTACAGCCTGGTGTTATCAACACCACCATATTCAGCCATATGCAGCCTTTCGCAAAATGTACACCACTTGCGCTGAAGGAAGTAACATTACGATGTATCAAATTAAGACATGCCGCGAATACCTACTGCAAACTTATCGACTTCCGTTCAATCAAGTGCATTCGGGTTTACAGTTGCTCTGGAGCTGACGCTCTCTTTTCAGAGCTTTCAAGAAGCACAATGCTGCCTATGAGGCTTGAAGGTTTGGATTTCAAGCACCAAGATAATTCTGAAAATGACGGATTGGAGGCTCTTAACGGCTTCCTATCTCTCGTCTCAGGTATCCAGGCGCTCACAGTCGACCTAAGCTTTGCAACCGCCTTGCCAGCAGCTGCAGGTATTGTCCGGCACGGAAAGACGTTGACGAAGCTCAACATTCATGCCAACGACATAGGGGACCATGAACTGATCTATGACTACGCATCTTTCTCGCAACTATGTAAAAATTGCTCGCGCTTGGAGCAGCTGTCTATTGCTTTCCCCACTGTCAGCCTTCTTCGTAGTAAAAACGAAGGTTTTGTCGACTTCGAGACGTGCCTTGGGGACCTGCCTGACTTGGCCACACTCAACATCACGACTTGGCCCAACAGCAGCCCGTCATCGAGCAAACTTTCACGCAAGATTTATGAACATCTACTAGCCAACCTGGCACAACAAGGATTCGAGCGCAGCTCCAAGCGCGCAAAGGAGCAAGGCCGCACTTCGAAACTAGCCATGGTGGCGTTTGGAGCATCCAATACTATTGACGAGCGACAGGATAGTAAAAACCTGATCATCTGTGAGTAGACACGAGAAGAAACATAATACTTGACATATGTGTATCGGCTAATACTTGTGTTAGTTGTCAAAGGTAAGATGGTGGACCCACTCGGCAAGGTCCAGTCGACGGCCATTCAAATTGGCTGGTGTATGTCCAAGTACGTGGACGCAGGTGCAAAAGCCGACATTCTAGATTTTGCGCTCTCGCAGTCAATGCATCCACCGGCAAGGTATACATTTGACTCTGACGACTCGGATTGATCAATCTCACGATAGTATGAGGAATATGGCGGTGGATGGTGATGGTGGTGGTAGTAGTAGTAGTAGTAGAAGTAGTAGAAGTAGGCAAAAGTGAAGCATGTCAAGTAGAAATGAAACAAGAGTACTCGGAACAGTTCAGTGTGAATGTCGAGGTGGTGATGTCGAGGAATCCAAGCTACCCCAGCCTTGTCGACCCTGGCGGATTCCCCTCATTTTGCAGCGAGTTGGCAATTGCTTGTACCAACGCGGACCGGGGCTTGCCGGGCAAAAGATGGGGATGGCAGGGCAGGGCAAGACAGGGAACAGGCTCGGGAAAGTTGCTGTGTGAAGTGCAAGGCGGCGAGGGGGGGTGCAGTGCAAGGGAACGGGAACGCGGTGACGGCAAGCTTCTTGTGTTGTTTCTGCGCTGGAACCTACGATTGAAAGTACGAGACGACTTCACCTCCGCCACGGGTCATCATCGGCAAGCCTACACACGCACTGCGCACCGCACACCATGGCCAACTACCCACCTGTCCCCGCCACAAATGAGGCACACTACACGCCCATCTACCCTGCGAATCCCCCAGGCCAACCCCCCGCCGCCGCCTCCTATCCACCAGACGCCCCGTTTCCCAAGCTCGACAACATCAACGACGTGCTGCAGGCCCAGGCGCTGCACGCGAACCATGCGCTGAACGACCATCGCTCCCAGGTCCCACTGCCATCGCCTGCTCCACAAGCACAAGCACAAGTACAGGCACAGGCACAGGCACAGGCACACATCCAGCAGCAGCAGCAGCAGCATCAACCTCACCCTCCTCCTCCTTCTTCCTCTACTTCTCTTCACCACAATCAACACCAGGGCACCCCCCAACAGCAGCAACAACACCACCACCACCAACAACATCAACAAAAGCCAAACCTCAGACTGCGCAAGGCCTGCGACTCGTGCAGTATCCGCAAAGTCAAGTGCGACGAGACTGGGCCGCCATGTCGAGCCTGTGTTGCCCTCGAGATACCGTGTACCTACGATCGCCCCAGCCGACGCAGAGGCCCTCCCAATCGCCATGCTGAAGAAATCAAAAAGCGACGCCTGAATCATACGGATCCCCAGGCGGGCCAGGCGTCGCCCCAGTCTCCCACAAATGCCGCTCATGCGCTGGCTCAATTGCAGTCATCGCATCCTCAGCTTTCTGCCGAGACCATCTGTCCATTGCCCACCATGAACGCCCTTATCGACGACTTTTTCATGTATATCCACCCACTATGTCCCTTCCCCCATGAGCCGTCTTTCCGGGAGGCATGGGAGCGTAGAGAGGATTGTTCGAATCCTTCTTTCCTGGCTCTGTTGGCTTCTATGATCGCTGCATTAGTGTCGTCGTTCCCCCGCAAGCCTCGTCTCCACCTCAAGGCCCAAACGCGCCACGAATATCCGTCACATCTGTCCCTCGTCGACAAATGTCGTGAGGTTTGCACGCAAGCACGTGGGCCGGGCTACCTTGATCGTCCGTCGCTCAACGTCTACGATGCATGCACAAGCTACTTTCTTGGCCTGGCTGGCGCATACGTCTTCCAGTGGCGCAAGCTGAGACTCTACTTTGCCGAGTGTCTTACCATTATCCGCGCGCTTGGTCTCCATAAAGCTGAATCGCAGGGTTATACATACCTTGGAAATGTTCCAAGCGCATGGGGCTCAAATGGACCAAATTATGATGGTTCAAGAGAGTTTAAGCTGGATAACATTACAGAGCAAATTGGCCGGCGAGTCTTTTGGGCTGTTTTTGTCGGTGTGCGGTAAGCTTTCCAGCTCGATAAATGACCTTTCGTTGCTCTTCCTCGGCGGTGTTTACTAAGTACGAATTCTAGAACCATACAACAATTGGGCGCCTCCTTTGGCGAGTTAACAATTGCTCCTGCAACCCCCACAGAACCGCTGCCTCCACTACCTGTCGAGGTAGATGATATCCACATATTTCCACATGATATCCAGCCTCAACAGATGGGTACAGTGTCACTCATCACCGGGTTTAATGTGAACGTGCGCATCTTCTTATCGTATTCATCACTTGCTACCTCGGAGATGGCTTTTGGAATCGATGAAGTTTTTGACTGGGATCGGCAGCAACGCATATTCGAGCAGAGCATGCGACGCTGCAGATCCGTTCTCGATAGCCTACCAGAAGTTCTCAAAGTACGAGCCACGCCTGGGCGTGATGGTGGTTTCGCACAGCAGAGACAACCTTACTATCCGCCCATGCCTGAATTCGCTGGCATGAGAGACGAGCCGCCTTCCGATTTTACAGAAACTTCCCCACAAGATATGCGCCGGTATGAAATTCAAAAGGCAAACATTTACGCCAGCCATTTAGCCACCCGATCGTATCTCGTCGAGAAGTACTTTCTCCAGCTAGACAAGTATCGCAAGTCACAACATCATGCAACTCAACTTCATTCGCCCAACGCACTTGCTACAGGGCTCGACAGGTTGATACCGACTACTAGCTCCTATGGTGAGGAATTGGAGAAGATCATGTCCGAGGAACGTGAACAGGTCTTCAGGGACCTCCTCGTTGTATTAGGCAGTATTGACATGCTTAACATGGAGCCCAATGGTGACAGTTTCGTAAGTCTATTCATCCACTTACTAAATCATGATGATTTATGTATGTAATTTGTCGTTGGTTTCGCATGCTTACGATATCTTCCTACACAGACACAAAAGATTCGATCGATTGCGAGCACATTGCTCGAAGTTCCCAAAGAGCGCAAGGGAAGCGTAGCACTACAGCATCAAGACTATTTGTACAAGTTTCTGGATATTTTAAGCAAGTTGGAGCGCGTGAGCCCCGAAAGTGGCGATGCAAGGAGCGGCGCGGTCGATGAGGAGAGTGAATTGAGGCTTTGGGCTGATTTGAGGGATCAGCAACTCAAATTCCAAGAGCAAGGCGGCGTTTATGGATTTTCGTGAGCAGCTGGGTCCTCGGAAGATTTTTGATGAGGCAGGAAGAATTGAATGAAGGCAAAGTAATTCTCAAATACAAATTTTCACGTCCTGGTATCGACAAGTGATGAGTGATCTGAAGTATGAGCATGAATGCTGTTCCAGAGCTATTCTTTACCCTAATGTTTTCTTCTCCTTCTGCCGCTCCATGACCCTCAAGACGTCTTCTGCCTTGTTCTTATCTCCCCGCTTCTTCTTCGGCCCTCGCTTCCTCTGCTTCTTTGCATCCCGTGTACCCTCTGCCTCGTCCTCGTCCTCGTCTGCACCCAACCCTTTCCATTGGCTAAATTTGACCTTTTCGTCTTCCCTTTCCATATCATCAGCATCATCGAACCGTGATGCCCCGAATCCTAAATCCATATCCTCCATGTCCCGATCCGCGCCTGCAAGTTCCATGGCACGCTTCTTGAGTCGGGCTTCTTTCGATTCGGCATCGTTTGAATCGCCGGGCGCAAGGTTCTGCAGAAGAGTCGAGTTTTCGTCAAGATTGCGTACTTTTGCTAGAGCAGCTCGAACGGTGGCGTCGGCGGAGGAGATGTTAGAGGGCTGATCAGTAGTGATGCGACTTGTAGATTTGAAGTAATCTCGTTTTGTAGATTCCGTTCTTGTGTCCTTTGCGGCGGTTTCACTGTATTTTCGCTCGGTTTGTCCTGATAACGCTCCTTTTTCGGATGAGGATTTATTAACAAGCCTACCATTCGAATCCGAAGTACTCTGCTTGCCATGTTGTGAGACATTGGGGTCTTGCTCTGTCACTTCTGTTGTTCCTTCATCCTCGACGCCATCATCATCGTCATCACCATCGTCATCACCATCGTCATCATCGAAATCTGCTAATGGGTTGTAATTGGATCCCACACCCTCGAAAATGTCTTCGTCCTCAGATTCTTCGATCTTAGGCAACGACAAATTTTCTATATCGTTTGCCTTTGTACCATCGCCCGAATCATTCTGCATCTTATCTGTTGGCTGCTGCTCGACCTTTTGCTTCCTAACCTTCCGCTTCTCTTTACCATCAGGCCCCTTGATAATAAGGACTTCGCGGCCCTTGTCATCCACCTCAAAGCGGGACGCCTCTCCATTGGCAGTAATTTTGCGGAAGCCTGGTCCCAAACTTGGGAATCTCTTCTCATGTTCTGCAGCAGCGGCGGCAGCAGCCTCCTCACGCTGTCTCTTGAGCTCCTTGAGGATATCATTCCTACTTCTCTTCATACCAGCAACAGGGGCTGGGGGTGATAACATCTTTTCACCCTTCTTTTCTGCTTTGGCGCGCACGATAGGCCCGACATTTGTCGCAGCAAGTTCATCGAATGCATCTTCGACATCTGGTATCTCCTCATCATCTGCGGCAGGTTGGTCCTTTATTTCTCCTGCTATTACATCTTCACCGCGGCGCACTCTCTCGAGAAGCTTTCTATCGAGGCCCTTGACTAGATGTGTGGTGCTTAGATCACCACCGGTGATGTCTTGTACAAGGTTATCAAATGTGTCGCGATCGATCTCGCCCTGCTTCAACAATTCTTCCAAATTCTTGATGCGCTTGGTGATGTCGTTCTCTTCCTCGTCTGCGCGGATTTTGGTGCGATCGATGTAGCCAGGAGCGAGCTTGGTTCCCTTGGGCGCAGAAGCCTTGACTTTCTTGCCTGGGTTGGCCTTTGCGTTTCGCTCAGCAAGCTGACGCGCAAAGTCGGCCTGTATTGAATTCCTATTGCCAGCTTGGCGACTGTGGTATGTCAGCTCTTTGCATTGCGTAGTGCATCGTGACAATACAACTGACGGTGTCATGGGTATGCTCGAGTGTTTGCGCGCGCCCAAGGCCGTCTTTGGGGTGCTGGCGGCCGCTGGGCTAGGCGCCTTGCTTCCATCTTGCTTGGGGGTCTCGCTCAGTAGCAGGCGGCGGAATTGTTGGTTGTTCATGGCGAGCGATGGCGAAGGGACGCGCCGGACATGATGGTGATCGTGGAAAAAGATGCGCCAAGGGTCAAGGCCATGTCGCATTGGCCCCCGCCATGACTCGTGGCGTGCATGCGGGGAAGTACCCGCAACGCTAAACGCTAAACACAACATCGTTATCAGCATCTTTCCATCTGAAAGAGCTCGAGGCTCAAGGTCAATCTCTCTCTAGCCCTTTCTTTTCTTCTGCGAGTGAAGCAACACTCTACATGAGAACCATTCGCAGCAAAACAACAGCATACCTAATTGTTCCCTCCTCCTTAACAAATACCGTTCACCTGAAAAAAACTTGTGGCGATCCGTAGTGCGTCACTGTGCCTGGCTATGTTTACATTTCCCCAAACAGCATTATCTCCGCTTAGCCTCCTGTTTTAAGTTCTCCTTCCGTCTACTCCACACTGGCGCCTCTTTTCGAGGTTTCCTACGCCAGCCCACCCACCACTGTCCGTGACATTGCCTGTCTTCAGCATGTTCAAACTTCTGGCAATTGCTGCACTTGCTGTCCTCGGTACTTGCCAGTACAGCTCCTCGACAAATTCGTCAGCGACCTTCACCAATCCAATTCTGGACAAAGTTGGAGCCGATCCGTAAGTATTTAGATGGTTCCGCACTTTTGGTCAGTGTTTGATATCAACATCAATAGATGGGTTTTTCGTCACAATGATCATTACTACATGACTTATACCAACAACGAAGACATTACCCTCTACCGCAGCAGCAGCTTGACAAATTGGAACAATGCTGAAAGCAAACTTCTCTTCAAGCCTCCTCCGGGCATGAACTACTCTACTGATCTGTGGGCGCCTGAGGTCCATAACCTTGGCGGTAATTGGTATGTATGGTTGATGATATTCCACCATATTAAGCTGATCATCTACAGGTATGTGATTTTTACTGCAGATCCACGAAACGACTCGCCTCCTCCAGAAGTTGAAATGTGGTGCGAGTATAACTGCCCTGCTGTGCATCACCGCATGTTTGTCATCGAGGGTAAGGGTTCCGATCCGTGGGATGCGCAATGGGAATACAAAGCCGAGCTGGACACGTATGACCAGTTCGCCATTGATGGTACTTACTTCCAGCATAATGGCCAACTTTACCACATCTACTCATGCTGGTACCGCAAATACGACGGCTGGCCAGCCAATCTCTGCATTACCAAGATGGAGAATCCATGGACTGTCTCATCCCCCTTCTCTGAACGTCAGGTCATTTCAGTGCCCGAGTATCCTTGGGAGAAAACACCGTTTGGGCGGGCAAGTAACGATCGTCTTTCCTCAAACGAAGGGCCTCAACAACTCGTCAATCCAAAGACCAAACAAAACTTTCTCATTTACAGCGCTGCACGTTCCGACAATCGCAATTATTGCCTAGCGCAGCTTGAGTTAGTCGGCCAAGATCCCATGAATCCTGGTGATTGGCGCAAGCACCCTTATCCCGTCTTCTACCAAAATCCAAGCGAGTCAGCATATGGCGTGGGCCACGCAAGTTTTACGACTTCGCCCGACGGTTCTGAAGACTGGATCGTATACCATGGCATGAGGGACTCTGCCAATGGCTGGTATGCCCGCACCATTCGTGCACAAAAGTTCGGATGGAATGAGGACGGTTCACCAAATTTTCCTCGGCCAGGCTATGGTCCTTACGCCGTGCCAAGCGGTCAGTAAAGGGGGAGACTCTGCATATCATTATCAAAAGATATTGGATGTCCCAAGACAGAATCCTTATACGATTATGCTCACAAAAGGTCATTCGCATCATGTTGTACACTGTGTTTGAAATCGATGTTATCAATAGGCGAAACTACATTCGTACCGCACCATGCAACAATGGTATAAAAACTTGAAACAAATGTGGAAATACTTTTGCTTCTTCTTCTTCTTCTTCTTCTTCTTCAAACGGAGCTCTTCTCCCTCGCCTGCCTTCTTAGGCGGTTTTTCTCTGTTGCCTCCTCGATCTTTGTATTTCGCCAAGTGCAATCGTCCGCAAAATTACATATCCTACATTTGAAGGCCTCTTCCACCTCAACTCCCTTGGCTTCGCGAAGGCCTTTCCACCATGCCATCTCATCTGTGATGAATTTATCAATGATAGCCTGATCGTAGACCATAAGCTCACTTCCAATAACATCCCCAGTCTTTGCATAGCGAAACTCAGCTCGCAAGATTGGTGACAAGCTTTTGGGTGGGAGAGTTGTTTGCAACTCGGTGACTAGTAAAGACCACAACGAGAGAAGGTTCGGATAATTGAGGGCTTCGTCATGGGCACCAATGAGACCAATATCCTGCATAAATGCCTTCGTAAAGGGTTCAAGAGGTTGCACGTCATACCTTGCAAAAACGGTTTCGGCGTCTACAGTATTCAAGGACAGTGACTCAAGCAGTTTTCGATACAGCATCAGCTGCATCCACGTCGGTCGTAACGAAATCCCACGTGGGACCGAGGGGACCGAGCGAGTCTTGACATCGGCGATATATACCTGGTGAGATGATTCGAAGCCATCGCTGTTGGCAAAACAACCGCCTAAGCTTGGCACTTGAGCAAAGGCTTGTGATATGCTAAGCTGACCTGGACGGAGGGAGATGGCTCCACTATCTTTCTCTGCTCGTGCCTGCTCGATTTGGCCTTCCAACATTGGGTCAGGGCAGGTACATGACAAGTCATCGATGACCCCATTAACGACTTGTCCATCTAAAATGCCCCAGATTTCGAGTTCACGTGTCAGCCCCGTCTCGCGGAGACATTGTAAACCTGAGATGGTGTTCCAAATGCGCAGTCCAAATTTATCCTCTTTGCTATGTACTTGCACAGGCACCGTCGTGTGTACTTCATCCTCAAGCTTTTGATGTATTTCCGACCCGATGCGCATGGCCTGTGTTCGTGGTTTGCGCCCAAACTTGCTCAATGTATACAAGTATTGCAGCTCACACCATGCGGGCGAAACAAGGTCAGTGACACTAAGAGGCTTTTGGGGCTTCTTGCGAAAGCGTTCGAGGGGTGGACGGGTGTCTTCTGTAGTATTCACCTTCTCGATCAAAGAACTTGGTTCACCATGCTTTGAATCATTCGTGTTAGCCTTGTGATGCACATCTTCGTCGGTGTGTGGTGCACGTGAGGCAAGAGGTGATTGTTCATCAAGAGGGACTGGGTGCTGTTAGTTGTCAGTCTCAATCGTAGTCATACTATTTGAATACGTACCGCTCCACGCTCGTCGTGATCTTTCATCATACTCAACTTCGAGTACTTGGCCGCCTTGCAAAGGCGAACTGCGTGCGACATTCTGCGTATCCTCGCATCCAACACCCTCCCTCGGGCCTTTCGCCACGCGTAACTTGTGACGATGTGTCTGCACATCGAGATCCACGTACTCTTCATCCTCAAACTCCCCCTCTTCGAATTCTATGCTGGGAAGCACTATATGTTTATCGGCTGGTCTGGCGTCTTTTATCGCGTCCAGCACGTCAGCCAGTGCTATGTCATTATCGTCGATATCGTCAAGGTCAAAATCTGAGCCATAATCGCTGACGTCAGATTTGGAATGGAGGGCAACTTCAGAAGCACATTCGCTTTCAACGACTATCCGCTGCGTGGTGGATTCAGCCATGGTGCCATCATCCAAGAGCAGCGAATTTGTTGTTGGTGGGGCGCCGATGCGACGCGCCTCGAACGCGCTTTCACGTTGTCCTGTGGTGAGGTCATCGTGTGCATGAATCAAAACTGCCCTAGCTTTCATACTTGGCAACGTTGACAACAGCGTCGGCAAGTATCAAATCAAAGATGTCGTGTATCAGAGTGACAATTTTCAGAAAGCAATGGAACAATTTGCATACATCTTTGTACCCTATGCTGCGTTTGCGGTTTTTGGAATCAACTTGAATTCACAGAGCCAGAATTGAAGCATGCTTCAGTTGTGACTTTCCCGGTTGTCGTTGCCTGTAGCAAGGACAGCACGCACGCCATCCTCCAAATTTGGCAAATCGTCAGCACGCTCATCTTTTCTACTCCACCTGACAAAACCGTGACAATCTACTGCGAAATTCCCTGCCGTCTGCCACCTGTTTCCACTCTCTGTCGAACGAACTTTGATGCCTTCTTCCTTGTCCAATTTTGACACACTCGGGATGCTACCTAACACGTGCCAGAAGCCAGATGTACCCAACCCCCAAGCGGCGTACGCTTCGCGTTCAGCATCAACAACAATCTCGAGATTTGGCAATGTGTTCTTAGACGGGTCAGGGAGTGCAGCAAGCCACTGATCGGTAGATGTTCGATCGCTGTGCGACACGGCAATGAAGTTGACTTGGGTGTGCGTCACCGCCAAAGCGCGCAGGTTGAGGAAGTTCTTTTCAGCAACTGAAATCAAGTTGGCCAAGGCGCAAATCAAGTCGAAAATGCACAAACTAGGGTTGACATACAGGGGCAGCCACAATGTCTCAAGAAACTTATGACTGTTGGCTTTCCATCTGATGCAGGAACGTTGAGCTTTGATGAAGCTGGTGCCTGTTGACCGACGGTAGGCATCGAAGCTGTCTTCACAGCAGGAGGCGTTATCCAAGACCAGAACTCGCTTTGCCAAGTCATCGTGAGCTATCAAATAGAGAACCAAACAACTGATGTAATCGCACAAAGTGGAGGAGACATCAGTTCTGCAGTAGACAGGCTCCCTTTGTACCTGCTTGGCATCGCGTGGTGACGATGGCGACAATGTCGGATCCACGGCGTCATAGGCGGCTAACATTAGGTTTAGAGCCAGCGCCCAAGGACCAGTGGTCGCTTCCCACTCTAGACAGCTGTAGCACGGTTAATCGTTCAAACAACAGGAAAGACACCAATATCAATATCACAGTACCAAAGCGCAAGATAGTTTGAAGTAAGAATCAGTTATTGATTCGTGGATATCTCTCAGTGTGCATTCACCGATAAGCAGGATATACTACATGCTCCGCATCTCTCGATGCATCCCTAAAACTTTGAAGACCGTAAACCATGATTAACCACTAACGCCAGAAGACCCAACCCCGAACCATCATAGACCCGATAGAATGATCATGTCGAGTCGTTCAATGAAAAGACAAGCTTAACCGCGCTCACCACGGAGACGACGAGCGAGCTGGATGTCCTTGGACTCTGTGGTATTGTTAGTTTGTGATTGCAGAAAGGAGGGTTGAGAAGAAACATACGGATGGTGACACGCTTGGCGTGGATGGCGCACAGGTTGGTGTCCTCGAAGAGGGAGACGAGGTAGGCCTCAACGGACTCCTGAAGAGCGCCGATGGCAGACGACTGGAAGCGGAGATCCGACTTGAAGTCCTGGGCGATCTCACGGACAAGACGCTGGAAGGGCAGCTTGCGGATGAGGAGCTCGGTCGACTTCTGGTAGCGACGGATCTCACGGAGAGCGACGGTACCAGGCTTATAACGGTGAGGCTTCTTGACACCACCGGTAGATGGTGCAGACTTGCGAGCGGCCTTGGAGGCGAGCTGCTTACGAGGGGCCTTGCCACCAGTGGACTTGCCTGAGTAATGTTAGTGTGGCTGCGATGCATGGGTGTGGTAAAGGTGGTGAGGTTTTGGTGTCGCAAACGTCGCGATGCAGCGCCAGTACCAACAAAGCGGTCGCAGCGACGACAAGGCGATGAGAGAGAGTGAAGGAGGATATTAATAGGTGGAGTGGGTACTTACGGGCAGTTTGCTTGGTGCGAGCCATTGTTGGTGATGATGTGTAGATGTGGTTAGATGGGAGTTGAGGCTGCAGTGGAGAGTGGAGCTGTGTGGTGGATGAGAGATGGAGAGGGGCGGGCGGACGAGGTATTTAAGATGGGTGGCGGGGGGCAGGGCAGGGCAGGAAAATCAAAACGCAATGGGCGCAGGAAATCAGCAGGAACATCAAAGGCAGTTTTGCTAGCAACTGAGCGCCAACTTCAAACCCGCAAGTCGCGGGCTGCGTTGCCATTGGCTCGCTTGGCCTGTCACCCAAACAGGCAGTGGCACGGTTGTTGATCTGGAAAGCGCGCCCGTGCGCGGAGCGTGATCCGCTCCTGCGCCTTGTGTGATCCAACCCGCCAGTGCACGCGCCGCCTCGCCCTCAAATACACCCACCGCCCCATCTGCAGTATTGCCCATCCACTACTAAGCATCCATCCCTCTACCATCCCAGTAGCCTCACCCCCACACAAACTTCCACTCCCACTACCAATACCCCACACTCTTCATCAACATGACTGGACGTGAGTACTCCCTCAATGGCAATGCCACTGCTTGGCGCGTCTACTCGACCGCGTCTAGCAGCTCCATCTTGCACTGCTACTTCAACTTCCCATACTGACTCTTCTCTAGGCGGCAAAGGCGGAAAGGGTCTCGGCAAGGGTGGAGCCAAGCGCCATCGCAAGATTCTTCGTGACAACATCCAGGGTATCACCAAGCCCGCTATCCGTCGTCTCGCTCGTCGTGGTGGTGTCAAGCGTATCTCAGCCAGTAAGCGCTCCTGTTGACTATTCATGTCTGTTTCCAGCATCTAACCGTTCCACAGTGATCTACGAAGAGACCCGTGGTGTTCTCAAGACCTTCCTCGAGGGTGTCATCCGTGACGCAGTCACCTACACTGAGCACGCCAAGCGCAAGACTGTCACTTCTCTCGATGTTGTCTACGCCCTGAAGCGACAAGGCCGCACCCTGTACGGTTTCGGTGGTTAGACGTTTTTCTTCACGGTTTTCATGTTACGATTTCTGCTGCCTCATTACTTCACGGCAGGCTTTGGTGCACGATGGGATGGTTTTAGGGGTCATGGCCTTGTATAGTAGGCTACGGAGTTTACGGTCACGCTAGTCACATCTGGCTTGTTTTACGGAATGATACCATAATCCTTCATGCTGATCTGCTCTGGCCTGTTCATTGTTCTGTGATTTTGTCTTGCTACTACTATGACTCATGTTTCTCTCCGATAGTAGTTGTGTTATTGTCTTGTCGCTGACGGCATAGAAAACCTCTTCTGATTGCAACACTCATTTGTGCTCTCCAAAAGGGACTACCGCGTGTCTTTGAAATTTTTCCGGCTCCTCGTTGCAATGTTTCGTCCTGGTCTAAACGCTCATGCGCAGTGGGTCAATATGTGATGTTGGTCCGCACGTTCTTCCTGTTTCCCTTTGTTGTACCTAATCCCAAGCTGCTTTCGGTAGGTACCTCAACATAGATCATGGCCTTTGGCTTGTAGAGATACAGTTGCCTCTGTAATTACTCTTCTCTTTTAAATTTATCCTGTCTGTGTACCACCCCTCAGATTGTCTTCTCGTTGCGCCTCTGCTATTCCCGGCTGCGCCCGTAGCGTTGCCCGCCCTCTCTGACCAATGACGGCACCATGCCGACGATCGCATATTAACATAACGTCTTCTGTGCCCATGTCTGTCTCCAAAACATCTCGGCAAACTGCGTCTCAGATAACAATGGCTCTTGATCCCATTCCCCGGGCACTCTTCTTTGATGTATTTGGCACTTGTGTCAACTGGCGTCGTACTGTAGTTGGCGAGCTACATACACAATTACATGTCTCGCTCAATTCGGCAACAGCATCTCTTGCCTCTTCTATTCGACTCAGAGCGTCCGATATGACAATCGAACATTGGGGTCGTTTCGCCCAGCAATGGCGCGATAGCTACAAAACCTTTACTCGACAACTAGCAGCAGATCCCCGCATTCCGTGGGTTTCGGTTGATGAGCACCATTTGAGATCGCTGAAGCAGCTCATGGTCGAATGGAATATAGATGGCCTTTGGGATGATGAGCAATTGCGTAGAATCAGCCTAGTGTGGCATCGCCTAGAACCGTGGAGTGATTCTGCCATGGGTGTTGCGCTATTGAATCGGCGATTCTGTATAACATCTCTCGTCATACTGTTGATCACTTACTTACGATAATAGATACTTGCACTCTCTCGAATGGGAATCTTAGTCTTCTCGACGATCTTCGCTCCTTTTCCAACATTCCCTTCACGCACTTGTTCTCTGCTGAACTCTTTGGGACATACAAGCCAGCACCAGGAGTGTATCTAGGAGCAGTAGAGAAACTTAATTTGACCCCTAAAGAATGCGTCATGGTAGCAGCTCACCTTCCTGACCTCAAGGCGGCAAAGGAAAACGGCCTGCGGACTGTCTATGTAGAACGACCTGGTGAGGAAGATTGGGACGATGAGAAAATTCAGCAAGCAAAGAAGGAAGGCTGGGTGGACCTGTGGATAGATAACGCTAACGGAAGCAAAGGCTTCATCACCGTGGCTGAAAAATTGGGCATTGATGTTACGGATGTTAAAGAGGCGGCGAGGTTGAGTTCATCTGCTCCAACTGGCGCTTAAAGGCCTCTCTACAAGATTTGATACACAAATAAATTAATATATGCGAATCAGACTCTTTCTTGATATTGTCTCTATTTCACTTACCTCTTTTTTATAATTATGCTGTGAAGTGTACGTCTTTCCTTATATAATTTGGTTGTTCATGTGCGATAATCATGTATTTTGACACAACATACAAGTTTTGATTAAATTCACAACAACACAACTTATAAATAAATACGCACAGAAATTACACGAAAGGTTGCACATATAGAACAAAGGCCTTCTCAAAATTTTTGAAGGATTTTTTATTATTGTTGAATTCCTCGGGCATATAGCGTGTACTTCAGCTGGTCACATGCCTTATTCGGTCCATAGCCAGTCACCCACGTAACTGCACAACAACCACTCAAGACTCAGCGAGTTAGGACTATAACTGGCTGTTGATACGGCAAAGGATTGGATAGATTATAAGGTCGTTACAACAAGTTAAGGTAGTAGTAATCTATAGTTTTTATAGAGTACGCTAGCCTATTAATATATAGAAGGGGTAGACTATAAGTATACGCGTATATCCTTATATATAATCCGTACGCTATTATTTATAATATAAGATAAATAAGTAACTCTATAAATTAGGTTAAGTTACTTATATATAAGTTTAAGTCTTATACTAAATACTAGCTCTCTTTTTATATTTTTAGTCTACGTAAGCTAGTAATAGGCTAAAACGCTTAAATCTACTATAAAATCTATTAAGTAGATAGTATCTAATTTCCTATCTAGGGCTAGTATTTTTAGCGCTTTTAGCCTATATACCTTTACTAAAGCCTTAGTTATTTATTTAGCTCTTACTATAATTAACCTATTCTTATATATAAAGTTTAAACTTATTTATATTAATAAGGCTCTTTATTATAGTATTAGAGAAGAATTTTATTATAGTATTAGCTAGATTATTATACCTATTAATTTAGTATATATTATTAAGCTTACTACGCTTATAAGCCTCTTATAAGGTAAGAATATTAATTATAAGTTACTTTTCTTTTATTATACCTAATTTAATAAGGTACTTATAAAGAAATAGTAAGTTAGTATATATAATAATTAGAATCTTATTAAGCGTAAAATAATTTATAATATAATTAATAGTACTTCTAATAAAGATAATAATATTAATACTATATACTATAGTAT